>JAZGLO010005629.1:0-600000 GCA_036873155.1 Biomphalaria sudanica | reverse complement strand
ACAACCTGCACCCATTAAACCACTGTTACATCAGATCTGAATGAAGTGGTCGTCTCCTTTCCATTAGGACTAAAACAGAAAGATTTAAAAACTCCTTTATCCCACTTTTGGTCAGAGTGTTACAAGGTCATCAGTCATCATTGAGAAGTACATAAAAGTCTAATTCATAAAACACTGGTTGTGAGTGTGTATGTGTTTTGTGTGGGAATGTTGTTCGTATTTTCATCTATATTGTTATTTTTACAGTAGTTTTGCTGATGTGGTTAATTGTAGTCAAACTAAATTTCCATTTGATTGGACCAATAAAAATTAACTTATCTTATTATGGTAAGGTATAAAAATTATCTGTAAAAGTTCCCTGAGAAAGTAAAAAATGAAAAATCTAAAAATTATAATTGAAATCATTGATAAAGGATGACGTTAATTGAAATTGAATCAGTAATATATTTAGTGTGTAGTTGGACACAGTTTTTAAATTTAATTATTTAAACAAAGTTATATTTTTAAAAAATAATAATAAATTTCTTCACTGGCACTTAATATTTCACTTTTCCTATACAGATCCTACTATTGAGACCATATAATAGCCTCGTCCTCACTTGGCTGTTTCATTTAGCTTTATTAGAACTTCTTTTGTTTATATTTCTTTTACATGTATACAAATTACACAAGGATTCAATAGGAGAGCATATACTTTATAAAAAAAAATGTAGTACACAAGATAATATTGGGACCATTAATTTAGGTTTTATTATCTATAAGCAAATTTTTAGCTGTTTATTTTTAATAAAATGTATCAATCTATCACTAACATAACTTCTTTTAATTAATTAACACATAGATATCATCTTTAAAACTGTATTTTTTAGAAGGTTATAAATTATAAACTCTCCAACTATAGTCTCTTTTTTTGTTTCAGTCTGTAGTATATCCTTTGTCTAGGCCACAAGTTGGTACTTATTTTACTGAGTATATAGTTAAAGTAAAAACTTCCTTGAGGATGGGTAAGTTTTCTTTTTGTGCATAACTTTTATCAATTATTATTCTTTCACTGATGAGGGAAAATAGGTTTTGCCTTTACCTGGGTGGTGCCACTCTTAGTGGGTAAAGATAAAAAATGTGCTGAACCTTAATGGGGAAGCATTACATAAGGTGAGCTTATGGTCAATTTTTTTTTTTTGTCAGAGTACACATTGCAAACTAGCTGGTGCAGAATTTCAGTAAATTTACTAACCAAAAACATAAGCGGTAAAGAGCCTTAATAGATTTTAAAGAATGTGCTATTAAAGTTTCCTTGCTGGAGTGCTGGAAGATCTTTGGTGCATAAATATTCATCCTAAATCACACATATAAAACAGAAATGTAGCACTAAATATACAACAGAGAGGAAGTGGCCCTCAGCATGAAAAAGAAAAGTCAAATGGATACCGGTACAATAATTTTTATATATATGTAAACTTTATACTTCATTTAACCCAATGTAAGTTGAAACAACTCATTTGTCAGATGATAAGTTTGAATCATTTTGTACAGAATTGGTTAAGGTTATGATAAGTAAACAAAATATGTATTTTTGAAGAATTATTTACTTCTTTTATCAAGGCTCTTCATTTGATGAAAGGGGAAGGATTATTATACAACTTATTGGAACCTTTGCTGACTCTGTTCCACTACATATCAAACAAGGCAAAGGGATAGAGTTCTTCCTGGAACGTGGCACAACAAATATATTTGTCTACCATTCACCATGTAGGTAACATGATGTATCTGCAGTGTGAATGAATATAATTTTTGTTACAGTGCTAAGATATTTTAACTATAAAATAAATAAGGGATTGTCTTTAAGCAGGGAAATAACTGTATCCAAGTAGTGAAGGTATATGGTGTAGCTATCAAAATGATCTGTCACCTTATTTCTTCACCCTCCCTGGATTGGTAGTCACTCATTCTTGTAAGATTACCATATCCTAGATAAGTTGACTAATATCAATGTAGAAATGTAACATAAAAACAACTTTAAAGTAAAATTTTGTGATAAATAAAGTTGTTCTGTGATAAAAATAGTTAAAATAGAACAGAGTTGAAATCTGTGAAAAAAATAGTTGTAATAGAACAATTTATGTTACAAAAAATGGATAACATAAGTAACTTAAGTTTGTAGTAAAAGTGGATGTAAAAAACAGTTTGTCACAATAAAACCTAGCGGTTTTGTCATATAGCTACTACATCAAATTCAATTTGAGCATATTGTTATTATTAAGGGTTTAATCCTGGAAAGCACAGTCCAGGCCAAACTTTGATTTACTGTGCTTAGCTGCAAGAAGGAAGATAATACTGTATCATATTCTTTTTTGATTGCCCCAGACTTGCTGATCTCCATCTTGACAGGTCTGGGAAGCCTCGAGTCCCTGACCTGTATGGTGACATACATGAATTACACAAAACAGCAGGTTTTCTGTCTAGGGCTTTTGCAAAAGAGTGTTTCAGCCTCTCCATCTCTCACTCAAATTTAGTTTGTTGGTGATGATGATCATTTTGAAGAAAAGATCTGCAGATCTAGTTGTTCAGAGACAATATTTAGATTCCATTTAATGTCAGAGTATTTACAATTTTGCCATTTTTCCCAAAGATGTTTTAGGAGATATTAAAGAAATTACAATCACTATGGTCAATGATGCTCCCCACGAGATACCATTTGTTCAGTGGTAAGCTCTCTTCATTCCACTATCCTCACAGTTGTCATTATTTATGTTGTTTCGCTCTTGCCTTTTTAGTTTTTCATTGTATGGTTGATTACATATATAGTAAAGCTGTTTTATTTACTCCTGCTCTGAAATGTAGATACTATTTTATGCTACTAGCATTTGTTTTTAATTATTATGTAGATACTATTTTATGCTACTAGCATTTGTTTTTAATTATTATGTACATACTATTTTATGCTACATTTTATTACTAGCATTTGTTTTTAATTATTATAAGCAATATGTATGCTTTTATATTCACAATTTTTGGGTGGCTGTATATTTTTAAAAGTGTAATTTTTTATTTATAAGAAACTATAACAGTTTTTACAAAGCTTATATCAACTCACTCTGTCTGTTTGTCTGTCTGGTAGAAAGTGTGTACACATTATTTTTCCCACACCCATTCTTGAATCAAGCTGAAACTTCGCACAGTTATTCATTGACATAAACCAGACAAGAATTTTTAAAAAAGTAACCAATTAGACAATTAATTACTGGTAATTCATTATTTTGTTTAATAGCAACAAGGGAAACTAATATTTCGGTATTCACATATATGGCTAAATTTGTTGGGTTAGGCTCCTTAAATAATTGTTAACGCTGTTCTCTGATCAAGTTAGTCAATTAATCATTGGTAATTAATTATTTTGCTTGATATCGAATAAGGAAAATTGTACATTATTGGTAGATATAGTTTTAAGGACAGAATTCTTCCCTATAGATAAGCTTTGTTGTTGTTTTTTTTTTTAAATTTTTTTATATTTTGCTTGTGTTTTAAATCTACAGTTTTATATTTGATTCAAAAGTGATCATTTTTGTAATTGGTTGTATTATTTTATTCTTTAACATAATGCATGTCATTAGCCTAATCAATGAAAGAAAATCTTGAGTAATGTATCTAGGGTAGTGTCAAATAATTATTATATAGAATGTTGATTAGTATTTTTCCTTCTTAGGAGGCCAGCTTATATTGCTGTGATGCAGCCAGCAACCAGACTTTTGTGGAGTACGATAGGGAAGAAGATGATCTGTTTAGAGATTATTCAAGACACCTTCACATGTATTCCTGATAAAAAGTAAAAGTTTTCATTTATTGGTTGAAAATAGGAATGAGGAGGGGAGTGAATTAAAAACATGCTTAACATTAACAAGTAGGCTTGAAGGGTAAAGAAAATAGTTTTAATACATTTAAATGTTTGTGTTAAAATTACAGATTGTAATTGTGTTATTGTAGTTACACTTTTTATTTTTAATTCACTGTTGAAGAAGTGCAAGGAGACAAAAAACACTTCTGCGAATAGTTGAAATTCTGGAAAACTAACCAATAGGGCTACGATTTTTTTGTAATTCGAAAGCCTGGCATGGAAAAGGATGAACTTTCACTATGATTCTCAGAAACAACTGTCATGTTGTTTCATTGTAAACAGTACAACAACTCGCTCACCAAATGAGGTGTTGAAATATATAGTCCTATTTTTGCTGTTTACAAGACATTCATGACAAATACTGTCAACGTACCAACATAATGTTTATGAACTAGCTGTTAAGATATTTGTCTTATTGTAGGTGGTTAAGCTCGTCCATCAGCTTAACAGCATGCTCTATGCACACGTTTGAGGGAAGAGATTAATCCTATGTACAGTAGGGGAAAAAACATCTTAAGGCTTTAGGTACTGATTTTAAAACCATGCTTTTGACCATGTAGTTGCAAATCCAATCCTTATTCACTTAGAGCCTTTGATGTTTTTCCTGTTGACAAGGACAATTTTAACAGCAGCATGACTGTAGATTTTGTCGTTTAATGCTCTTTTTTAGAGAGTAAAAGCTTTGTGCAACATCTGAATCTGTGCTTCTTATTTTCAGATTTTCTTTAATATTATTGTAACTACTAAACTTTTGCACTTGGCTTGTGTTGTTGGCTCTGATGAGCTTTTTGATTGTCATTGGGTGCAAGAAGTTTTTATATCACTAAACGGACAAAGTAACCAAAAAAGTAACATAAATACAAAATCAATTGTAATATCAAAGAAATTTATTTTGAAAAAGGAATCTAAAAAGTCATAACCCTACTGACTTTAAGTAATGATTTAAAATTGCATAATCTAATAGGTTGTCTACTTAATTAAAAACTGTTGTCCATGTGACAAAATGCTTAAATTTACTTTTTGAAATTTTTCTCAATCTTTTGAGCCAGAGGTTCATTGACCACAGAAGCAAAATTAAAAAAAAAAAAGATTACAATACTTTCTTTACTTATTAAAAAAAGAATTCCTAGCATTTTGTAAATTAAAAAAAATGACCTTCTTGCAGCTAATTATTGTTTCCTTCTGAGAACCAGCAATCAACACACATGTCAAATATTATGTATCTCTAATATGGTCAAATGTCTTTTATTTTATGGCTTCAGGGAAAGATATGGCTTTGTCAAAGCCCTGTGTTTATTTGATATATGGATATCAATGATGCACTCACCTATAAGATTTGGAACCTACAGTAATTTTGTTAATGTACTGATGATATTTTATGTGATAACTGGCTTATCTGCCCTTATTTTGTTTTTTGAAGTAAGTTCTATGCTGTTATGTTTGGTATAGTTTTAAAGCAATTATATGAATTTAGAAAAAAAAACTATATAAAAAAAAAAGAAAGAACTGTTCAAGTATATGAATACATAATGTACATTATTTTTTGTTTATAAATATATTTTTCTTTCAACACTTGTGTGACAAAATAAATATTTGTATAGTTTTATTGGTACCAATGATATTCCTTTTGTAGCCTAATTATGCCTAAAATAAAACGTAGAAACGAAAAGGTTCTTTTCCTCATCATGCTCAGCCTATGTCATAAGGCTGGCTAACCATATAAATCTAGTGGGCCATTAGTTTATCTTTGGAGGTAAAAGAAAAGAAATTAAAAACCTTTAAGGGTGAGTTAATTTTTCAAAAAGTTTCAATGATTAACAGATATAGACCTTAATATTTCCTATGTATGCTAATATAGTACTATTCTTACAAAATTTATATCAACTGTCTAAGTTAGTACATGTTATTTCTCCGACACCCAATCTCAGATCAAGCTGAAACCAATTAGTTAATTAACTATTGGTAATAAATTATTTTGTTTGGTATCCTGAACAAGGAAAAGAAGTTGTACTTGACCAAAGTGGTGGTATAAGCTGAATTAGTCCCCTTTGTGTGTCGCAGCTCTAAATTGAAACAAGCAATATATAACTATATAATCTTCTCTAGTCATAAGTACCTCACTAGCAGAGTGGTTAGCACAGTCATAAGTAGAAGAGTGGTTAGCACAGTCATAAGTAGAAGAGTGGTTAGCACAGTCATAAGTAGAAGAGTGGTTAGCACAGTCATAAGTAGAAGAGTGGTTAGCACAGTCATAAGTAGAAGAGTGGTTAGCACAGTCATAAGTAGAAGAGTGGTTAGCACAGTCATAAGTAGAAGAGTGGTTAGCACAGTCATAAGTAGAAGAGTGGTTAGCACAGTCATAAGTAGAAGAGTGGTTAGCACAGTCATAAGTAGAAGAGTGGTTAGCACAGTCATAAGTAGAAGAGTGGTTAGCACAGTCATAAGTAGAAGAGTGGTTAGCACAGTCATAAGTAGAAGAGTGGTTAGCACAGTCATAAGTAGAAGAGTGGTTAGCACAGTCATAAGTAGAAGAGTGGTTAGTACAGTCATAAGTAGAAGAGTGGTTAGCACAGTCATAAGTAGAAGAGTGGTTAGCACAGTCATAAGTAGAAGAGTGGTTAGTACAGTCATAAGTAGAAGAGTGGTTAGCACAGTCATAAGTAGAAGAGTGGTTAGCACAGTCATAAGTAGAAGAGTGGTTAGCACAGTCATAAGTAGAAGAGTGGTTAGCACAGTCATAAGTAGAAGAGTGGTTAGCACAGTCATAAGTAGAAGAGTGGTTAGCACAGTCATAAGTAGAAGAGTGGTTAGCACAGTCATAAGTAGAAGAGTGGTTAGCACAGTCATAAGTAGAAGAGTGGTTAGCACAGTCATAAGTAGAAGAGTGGTTAGTACAGTCATAAGTAGAAGAGTGGTTAGTACATTAGCCAGAGGATGTGTTTGCCTTCCTCCCCCCCCCCCCTTTCTTTTTTTTTTTTAAATGCTTTTAAAAATCAATTACTGTAAAATGCACCCAGATTTCCATTTCTTTCTTTCATCCCACCCATTTTCCAACTGATCCAGACAAGTAATAGGACCATAGCTTATTGAGTAAGCTAAAAGCATGAAATTGCGCTAAACAAAACCAAATATTATAAATTGCACAGTTAGTACCGGGCATAGTTCTATTACAAATTTTGTTACATGACTGATCCAAATTAATTGCTACAAATATACTTTGCATAAGCTTTGGTTTTTAAAAAAATTTTTTTTTTAAAAATGTTTTTCTTGTTTTAAAGTGCATCCCCATGTATCATTAGCATTCTCAGTGTGTTCTGGTCCAATCTTTTCGGAGGACATCTGGGGTTAGGGTCATCTGAGAGTTTTTTGTGCTGCTTTTAGGCTAACAAAACTCAGCTTGATTAATTCATGACATCAAGCATTTCTGCTCTGGGTTAACTGGAACTCCACTCATCCCCACATTCCATGTTGAAAGTTAATTCATTAATTTGTCAAAGAGATTTATATTGTTTCAATTTTTTTTAAACAGCTTGGATTCCATGTCAAGGTTCTGGCTGATGTATCTGATGTAATAACTACTGGCAACAGTGGGGTGATTATACGCATTTTTGGGTCAGTTATTACTGTTTGGTTGATAGAAATGTTTTTGGAAGCTCTCTTCAGAAATACTGTTCCAAAATCCAGGTCTGTATTGCTACAAGTTTTTTTATGAGAATATATTCCAGCAATCATGATTTGTCCACAAAATTAATCTAGAAAGCCAATATAATTTACATTCATTGTTTTAAACATTTTTTAAAAAATGTTTAGGATGATTATTGTTAAGAGGAGATTATCTTCAAATCAAGAAAAAATCATTGGCCTTTCGGTGCTAAAGAATCCAGTTTTTTTAGCATTTGCCTTTCTTCTATATCTTCATATCCACCATGCAGATGTCATATAAACAAAAAATTTATTAATACAAACAGAATCAGGAATAAATTTGTGAACTTATCTGCATCGAGAAAGAGCAAATACACATTTTCATTGATAAACATCTTATCAGTGAATCCAGCTGCCTTCATAATTTAATTATTATGCCACTCCTTTAAGTTTTTTCATTTTTTTTAATTGCAGGACACTTGCAATTTAGTTTGATTTTATCATTTTAATTATAGCTTAATGATGTTACGAATATATGCAACTTACAAGCACTTTATTGTCATCAGCGTTACCACTTTTGCTATCTTAACACTTCTTAGTGCCCCAAAGTTTAGCAAGTTTCATGGACTAGTGGAGCCAATTGAGCCTGTTCATGGTCTTAATGACTTCACCATTGACTATGAGTGGGATCAAGTCTGGCCTCTTGTGCCAAAGAAACGAGTGATTGTGCCATATGGCACTCGGCATGGCAGTGCCCACAGTGTGTTTCCCATTGCTCCAGTCTACTCCTATTTCAACTTTTGGGGACTCATTAGCAGAGAAGATGAAAGGTAAAACTAAAAAAAAAATAAAAAAAAATAGCCAGCTGTTATTAAACACATGATTACAGATAAATCTGGCTATTTTTTAAATTGTATTGAAGTTTCCAAAATACATCTTTCCATTTAAACTTGAGGCTCAAGACTATTTATTTGTAGACTTTTTAAAAATATAAATAGAAAGTTTGTTGTATACTGTGGCAACTTAAATGTTAAACAAATTTTTTCATTACAACATTTGACAAAACTAGTGTATGGACAATCATTTAATTTAGTAACATGTTATATTTAAAGCATTGTATATAATACTCTGAGATGGTTATCAGGCTATTATGAAGTTTTGCTGGGCAGTGAAATGTGTAATTAATGTTGTTTGAATAATCTTACCGCAAAAAATTATTATTGACTTAAGTTTTACTTTGATTTTGGGTTTTAGCATTAATTGTGAACCAATAATACAGATTACAAACTACATCTGACCTTGTGTAAGAGTATTATATTAGGGTTGGGGGGGGGGGGCTGTCTCAATTTATGGTTTAGTGTTTTATGTATTATTTAGCTTTAATTTGTAATCTTTTGTCCCAGAGTGTCTAAATTTAATGACTTTACCAATGGTGAAGTATGTAGAGTCACTTATATTAATCCTCTTCTTGGAAGGGGAAACTTGGGAGGGCTAATGATGATGATAATGAAAAAAAAAAGCATCTGAGTATCACTTCTTTGCTGGTCATTGTATGGAGGAGGGGATTCATATTGTGAACATAATGATCTATTGAGTGAAAAGACTTCATGAACTGAAAAGATATCCTAAATATGACCATTTGGAATTTACAACAGGGAAGGTAATTGGTTTACCAGGACTTTGAATTTGTGTGCATTACCATTACCTCTGGCACTAAAATGGTTGGCTAAAGAAGCTTGGAGTCTAAAGGAAGAGAAGCTGATCAAACAGTATCTAGCTGATTTTCAAGGCCCTATGTGTTTCTTTTGTGGTTGGCTGCAGGACTGGCCTTTACATTATGTGGACAATCCTCAGCAAGTAATTGATATCACTAGTATTATTAATATCAAATGTGAATGTCTTTATAATATCATTGCTTTTTTTTCCACACCATGATTAGGAGCATCATTTTAAACTAAAAATAAAGACAAAACACATGCACCTTTACCTAGTCTGTTAATGTATGCCTGCTACTATGGTATATTATTATTATTATTATTAGGAATTATTAAATGCTTGTGCAAAAATAAATATTTTCTGTATTCCTGTTCTTATCAAATCAATAAAACAACTTCCTCAGTCAGTGCTGAACATGAAACTGTTGACATGTCTAAGTCTTTTGATTCTTTAAATATGCTCTTGTTTGACGTTGTTATGTCAGAGAATTGCAAGCCAACTCGCATAAAAAATATGGCCATGAAGATGAGGCTACATTTTACATGTCTTCATTACTTGAAGTGCTGCTGTTGATTGGCTGATGAATTATCTTAGCTAGTATTTTAGTACATTCCAATTTATACAAATTTCCTGGTATTAGAGCTTATTTCATTTTTTAGCTAGTCATCCCAAACTTACATCATTTTGAGATATCATTATTGAAGTTGAATGTGCTTTTTACATACCTTTATCAATCTTTTTTTTAGCATTATTTTATTAATTTTTTTTATTACGTGTCTTAAAATATTTTAAAATATATACAAAATAAATATGAAAAGTCAAATATTTTTAAGCCTTTTTTACTAATTGAAACAAAATTGTGTCATTTTTATCTTCTCAAAGGCAGGGCTGGTATTTAGCCATATAATTTGCAGAGATATTCTCTCAATGACTAAACTAACTAATAAGACCCAACGAGCTAGGTTTGCTCAACTTTGCCTCCATCAGTGGAATGGTCTGATCTGTGGCATTTTTCTCCATGTCATCAAACAAAGCCTAGAATTAAGAAATGAGCCTTCTTCTGCTGTAAGAGTCAGATTATATTTACTTTGCTGTGTAGTCAATATTGTTTGTTTGTTTGGCATGTTTAGGATGTTCTCTTAGAACAGAAGATTATTACATGTTTGCCCTAACCTTCGGCAGGACAGACGTTGATTGGTAAGGTTATTTTATTGGCAAGGTTATTTTATTGGCAAGGTTGGTAATGTAAACTGTTAAAGCATTTGGTGCAATTTTTGCTTTGCTGATATATAAGCTCATCAGTGAGTTTTGAACACAGCTTATTCTGGCGCAAGCTCAATATTGAAATGTTTGTTAATGTTTTTATGGGCTTGTCAATGGAGCAACTAGTTATGATGCCAACATCTTCTCAGTGGTAATTATTATAACAGTTCAAGGTTATTATTTCTTTTTGAAATAAAGAAAGTTTAACTTGAACAAAGTTTAGTGATTTTTTTTTCCTTTTGAGCCTCATGGAACTGCATTAGACCCATATGCTTGTGAATCTAGGACTGCAGAATTAGTGAGGAGGATCCTAGCCATGGAATCGAGATGCTTCAGAAGGATTCTAGGTATCTCCTTCAAAGACTGTATCACAAATGAAGAGATCCAAAACAGGATGACCTTCTGACCATTGTAAAAAAAATGCAAGCTAATACTTTATAGCAGTGATGCCCAAAATATGACACGCGGGCCAGATCCAGCCTGTGATGTGGTTCAATTCGGCCCGCCGAAACTTCGGACAAAGTGTAGGAAATCTCCCATCCATAAAAAAGGGATGAAAATGTATCTTTACCTATGTTAAGGCCCTCACTATTTCTCTGATATATTGGTACCATGACCTGAACATTTGTGTGTTTATGAAATGGGAATCTACCATGAAAAGTGAATTGATCTTTACTTACTGTGGAACATTATAATAAGCCAACATATTTTTATAATGTTGCTTTAAAAAAAACAACATCAGCATATATAACGGCATTATGAAACAAATATTCTGGTATTCTTGGTTTGAGCTGGAAATAAAAGATTGTTAAACTATGTCTAGAGATTGAAGGATTTATGAGAATATTTACCAAAAGAGACAAGAAAATGATTCCCCGGTAAAGCTAGCTACAAAGTTGTTCATATTTTAAGTAGAGAAATAAAGCCATTTTTCATCCGTAAAAAGATAAACTTAAAAGTCTCATTAATTGTTTTAGGTCAATTTCATTTTGTTATTGTTTTTTTTTTGTGCCTTTTCGGCCATGTGGCCCGCGACATGAGCGTCGGAAAATAAAATGGCCCACAGGTCAATTGAGGTTGGGCATCACTGCTTTACAGCCATGTGACAAGATCCAGAGGGCTTGTAAAGACTTTTCTGTAGTGAACATTTCCTGAGAATAGAAGGAGAGGCAGACAAAGAAGCTAAGGGAAGCCAACATCAAGGAAAGGACATGTCTATCAATGAAAGAGATTCAAAGTCTGACAAAAGACTTAAGAGAGATAGTCAACAGATTTATAGTTGGTGCCCCTTACAGTCTACAAGTCTAAGGTAAAGTTGTAGAGTTGGCAGACGACAGGTCAATGTTAGGAAGTGAAACCAGCCAGTCTCTGAGATGACTTAAGAATGGGAGAAGTGGAGAACTTTGGCTGTGCACTATGCAATTAGAACTTTGGCTGTGCACTATGCAATTAGAACTTTGGCTGTGCACTATGCAATTAGAACTTTGGCTGCGCACTATGCAATTAGAACTTTGGCTGAGCACTATGCAATTAGAACTTTGGCTGCGCACTATGCAATTAGAACTTTGGCTGCGCACTATGCAATTATGTCAAGTGCCATTTAATGATGATTATGATGATGGACCCAAACTTACAATTCAGTTATTATTATCTTATACAGACTCTTTTCTGTAATATTTTTTTGAATTTTGTAGCCTTTAAGTGCTGTAGTTTAATATCTGGGAATATCTGTAGATTTCTAGCTCTCATTGTAATTAATTATTCTGCTATAAATAATTTATTTGTGCTTGATCAGTGATTAATTAGTGATTAATTGGTTTGACAGCCATGCTTAAGGGGTGATTTTTTACTGTCTTTCTGCCAGTTAGTAAGTTTCATACATAGGCATATTAAAATATTTGGGAAACGGAGTCCACGTGAAATTCAAGCAACTTGGAAGAAGCGTCAACTCCGTCTGAGAGAGTTACAGATGGCTGGCATACAAAAACGAGCTGAAATTGATGAAGTTTATAGTAAGTAGTTTCACAATTGTTGTTTTATATTGGGTGTTTTATACTGATGTCAGGAGACAAGACTTGTTCTTGTTTGTTTAGCTTCAGAGTTTATTATTTCAAAAAGCTTGGCTTTTATAAGTCATTTTCTTTCTTAAATTCAGTAATATTCACTTTGTAAACATTATTCAATACAGACCTGTCTTTAATATAAAAAAAATGTGACAATTGTTGTTACTTTGTTGCTACTTTGTATATTATAAAGCAATTTGAAAGAGCTTTATGTATGTTATTTATAGAAATGAACACTGTTTGACCAAAATTGATGAAACATTTTTGTGGACATATATATTGTTATGACATGATTAGGAACTAGTTATTTGTTTCGTGAATAAGGGGAAAGTTTTACTTAGCGACAAGTGATCTTTAAAAAACAAGAACGCTCTAAGTGTTGCTACGAAGAAGACACTTCGTATAGAGCAGTAGAATAGATACTGATTTACGGACATAGCTGACATCGGACGATTCCCTTCTTGATTATTAAATATATTTGTAGAACAACATCAGCATCGACTACATGTTTTGATTGTTTCGGCCTTTCGCCGGTGTTACTGAAGTAGTTCGAGTTCAGCATTACTTCCAGTCAGGCGTAGATCTACACTAGATATATTTCATAGAATCAACACCGTGCGGAAGCCTTAACAATATATATCTATATATATCTATATATATATATATATGATGTCCACAAAAATGTTTCATCAATTTAAATATATATATATATATATATATATATATATATATATATATATATATAAAATACTTAGCAGGCTGTCAAACTCAAGATAAAAAAAGTTTTATGCAATAGATTTTATTGTCTAATACATAATACATAGACAGTATTTGTAGGCCCATGTCAAAAATTTAATTAACAAAAAGACTATTATAAAAAACTTATTGGATCTGTTTAACAACATTTCAGAGAGACATGATAAACTGTTCTAAGTATTGAACCTTGAATGTCAAACTAGTTTGTGTCAAGTTTCAGGATTAAAATCTATAATCCACAAAAACAAAATCTAATAAAATACTCATGAAGACATATAAATAAAGACACATTTCTTAATCGATATGCTAAGACAAATTTGTACAAATGCTCCTTTGCGAGTGCTATTAGAGCATGGAATGGGTTGCCTGAACTAGCCAAGAAAACCAAAGACTTGGCAGAGTTTAAGTGACTAATTAACATGCAAGACTAGATTGACACAGGGACACCCATATGATGTAATAATCTTTTCTGTTGAAGTAACATCTGTAAATTATAAGATATAAAGACACCAGCACACTTTTTTGTTTTCTTGGCAATTAATTCATTGAATAAAATCCAACTTTCTGATGTAATTTTCACATGTAAGATTCGAGAGAAAATGTGTTATGAATGCATATTTTGTGTGCTATCGTATAAATCATTTGCTTTTATAATGCCTTGTTATTTGTAATGAACATTTCTTACACAAATTTCTTCATGGATAATAAGATTTGTTTTATTGTTATTAAATATTTCCTTCTTAACGTATGTGCTAGCAATTTTAATGGCTGCTCCGAAATTTGACTTGAAGATATAGGTTAGCGAATAAAGACTCTTGAACCCCTTGTTGAACTATGTATACTAAACATTTTGTAAATTTTGTACTAATTCAAAGCTCATTTCTTAAAAACAGATCCTTCAGTTGGCAGTAACAGAAATACCAGTGCCATACAATCAAAATCAAAATTTCCAATCAGCATTTTTGTTGGCTTGTGGCATGTTGTATGTAGAAGGCCAGCTGTCATCAAGGAACCTGCTGCGCAGTCATTGCAAACAGATTTGCTGGATGGCATTGAATGTGTTGAAGAAGATGAAATGTTGTTTGAGGACCTGGACAGAGCCTCTCTCAACCTTGGTAAAGGCAGCAAGAAAGCCACAGAGTTTAGTCTTCTCAAAGCCAAGGACATGCCTTCCTTTAGTGTCGAAGGTGAAGGACATTTTGATCAAACCTGGGTCTCAAGAACAGACGATGTTTCTAAAAAAGGAAAGAGAAATTTGTCTAGAAGAAAACTCTTGGAGCAGTCTGCTTCTTCAAATTTTAAAGAATCTCTTCTAGAAGTGAAATTGAATTTAGATGCTATAGAGGAAAAAGAGGCCTGCTCAAGTTCAAGTAATGTATCTGTGGTAGACAGTGACTCATTACCTGGATATATCACTTCCTCTGATAGTGAAGTTTTAACTAGTGTTGCTGTGGACACCTCCTATTCAGCCCTTTTCAAAAATGCCAATTTTAACGCTAACAGTGAAGATGACAGTGAAAAAGATGTGGATTTACCCTTGGTAATGGAGAAGACCAAAGCAAGACTGGAGTTGAAAGAAGAGCGTCAAGACATGGCAGCGGCCATATTAGCTCGGAAAGATCCCCAAGATCAAAAAGAGCCTATAACAGCTGGTGCAGATGGTAAGGTTTTATTTCTGCTGCACTCACTGATCAGATAGTTAAAAAATGTTGTTACATACTAAGTTTTACTATAACAATTTTTTAAAAATGAAATTAAATATTAGGACATTTATACTATAAAATCAAATTTATAATAAAAGAATTCAGTACCTCAAAATTGTTAATGTAGTGAAGTGTTTAATTAAATTGTTTTTTAATTTTACGCATGAGTACCATTGGCAGGTTGTTTCGATGGTATTAGAAGTGTATTAAAAAAAGTAAAGTACCCCTTTCAGATCTTGTGATCTAGAGGGCAGATGATGTAAAAGGTCATCTATTTCTTTGGCCAATTGTTAAGGAGGGCGTCATGTGGCCAGCACAACAACCAACCACCTTTACTGTCACCCAACCTATGTCTGATGCATTAGAGGACATACATTTTAAGCTATCAAAGTGTTGACATTTTTCAAATTATTTTTATGTCTCCAAATGGATGATGAGTTGAATGTTCTGCTTCCTTAGTGCAAAGTTTTCCTATATCACAATATGAATCTGCAACACTTGGTATGCCGTATGATGAAAATACTGCTTGCGTCATAGATCCTGACAGACCAACTCATTTTCTGCGACACAGACATGAAATAATTGGCTATTGCTGCAAAAGTAAAAAATGTTCTGCATATGTTGAAATTCATAAAAAGGTATAGTTCAATATATGTAAGGTATCCTTGCTCTTTTCTGTTGGCACAATTTCCATGCTTTAAAATATATTTTTTTTCTTTCTCTCTCCCCTCAGTGTTTTAATTGCTGACAATTAAGTGTACTTTAGTTTCTTTTTGCTACACATGCAGATTTGTTTTCTTTTCAAAATGTTTTTACCAAGTATTATATGTTCAAAGTGTAAGACACACAATCATTATTTTGCATTTCGACACACTCTACTATATTGGTTAATGTTAAAAAATTAAAGTAACATAAAATTAATATATTTTCAAATAAAGATAAAATAGGGAAAATTATAAACATATATATTTTTTTTAATTTTTAAACATTTTCTTTTTAATTAATCTGTACAGAATTGGATATGTAAAAATGTAATTTGATTCTCCTCTAAAGTTTTCTTTGATAAAAAGTATTGCACAGATTGACATCTCCTCCTCCCTCATTTAGCATCAACTTATAGAGAGCATAGATTTTGATGACTGTAGCATACACTCGTAAAAGCACTCCGAAAATCCTACTAAGTTGGCTTTTAGTTACATTCTAATACATCATCTACAAATAAAACTCTGTATTTAAGATTTGCTGCAATTAAAATCATTAGTCAACCAACCAAACTTCTGTACCTTTTTGGCTGCCTGCTTAACATGTGAAAACATTTCTCTGGAATTAAAAAGTGTATGTTCAAGCTGGCAAACTACAGCAGTAGTATCCTATTGTAGATAAATATTGGCATATAGTAACATAAGAATAGTTCTTTTAAACTACTGCCTCAGTAATGAAATACAAGAAGAATGGAACTGTGTAACACTTATTGTTTTTACACCTTAATTTAGGTTATTTGTGCTATAATGTTGTTTATTGACCAGGTTGGGCATACCTCTCTGGAAGTATTGAAGAAAATAATCCAGGACATGCTGAATTTTGCTATGGACAGTAAAAACATCACAGACGTGGCCAAACTTTGGAAAAGGAAAAAAATGGTCCTCCAGGTCTATGACATGATGGAAAAGAAGGTCATTATAACCTTTTTTTTAAGAAAAAATATTGATTAGTTAATACAGGCTACATTTTGAAATTCTACATATTTAAGATGTAACATTCAAATGGCCTTTTTGTATAAGCATTCTGCATTCTTCTTGCTTGATTGGGACTCTACTTTTGAAGCTGGAGTTGATAGTTTTGGTTTGATTAAAAGTTTTTGCTTATTTTTTTAATAATTTTTTTTAAATATTTATTTAAAACCTTTAAAGAATTTAACCTTTCCCTAGCATGAAACATGACTGTTTGCTAAGATAACTATACATTGGATACATTTCCTGATTCATTTTAAAAATAACCTCTAAAAAGTTTTGAGGCAATGCTTTCACCCAAAGAAAAGCAATAGCTGAGCAGAGGAGCAGAAATAAAAACAGAATTTAAATAATCCCCTGTAATACTATGGCAGTGGTGCTCAACCTTATTCAAACAACAGGCCATTTTAATTTACGACACTTGTGTCGTGAGCCACATCAACAAAAAGGTAAAACAAAAGAAATTAGACAATAAACCATTTTTATTACAAGCCTGGGAATCAAGTACTTACTAGAAGTTTATCCTAAACCAATTCACAAATATCCGGCTGCATAGATGAGACACCAAGTCAAAGCACTGAATCAAGAATTCTAGATGTTCGTCTGTGAGATGATTTCGTAACATGGGTCTCCCACAATTGATCACTGAAAAGGTTTGTCCTCACAAATAAGTGCTTGTAATTGTTGTGATCATCCTTAACACTTGTTTTTGGAGATGTAAGTTTCTGAAAGCAACACAGAGTATAAGTCAATTGTCTGCATCAATTGCAATTTGTCAAGTAGGGATGTCTGACTTTTCAAGTTAATCAGTTCCAGTTAAAGCTCTGTTTGGGCATGACTATTCAAGTTAATCAGTTCCAGTTAAAGCTCTGTTTGGGCATGACTTTTCAAGTTAATCAGTTCCAGTTAAAGCTCTGTTTGGGCATGACTTTTCAAGTTAATCAGTTCCAGTTAAAGCTCTGTTTGGGCATGACTTTTCAAGTTAATCAGTTCCAGTTAAAGCTCTGTTTGGGCACTTGACACTTTGGCTGCTGATGGATTTTCAAAAGGACAAACATTGTTCCTTAAGAAAAGGATCATCACTACATGGTCCAGACCTGAACACCTTGCCACATAGATTTTGTTGGTGAATAATTCAATGAAGCCACAGAGGCTCGGTTCCATTTGACTCCACAACTTCTCTGTGTAGCTAGCCTTACAGTTAACTCTTTTTTTTCTTGTCTCCTTATTCTCATCAATCCTTCACTCTAGGTGTAATCTAACAATCGCGTCTGAAAACCAAGAATGTCCCCTTATTTATTTATGTGTTTGGTTTCATAAAGCTGTTAAATATTATGTTCTTTAAAGAGAGCCACTCTTTCTTTATAAAACAAATATGTTGGCTTATCAGTAACAATCCATTTACCCCGTACCCTAAAAGAAAGATTTTTTTCTTCAAACTTCATGCCAACATTTCTTGGGCCGGATGGAGTCATGATGCGACCAGCAGGCTGTAATTTGGGCATCACTGGACTGTGGTATTTAAGAAAAACTTTATCTACATATTTCCATAATATGTTCTATATTTTGAACTTATAACTAATAATATGTTTAAATACTTTGCTGACCCTCTTATACATTTTTTTTTCTGATTGCTAACATTTCAAACACTACATCTTTTTTTAGGCCTTTATGTATAGTAACAAAGACTTTCGTGATATATTGCCAAACCAAGAAGAAGGTTTTCTTTGCAATCAACTAGTGACCTCCATCCTCATGATGCTTGAGACACTCATAGATATTGTCCTTGTCAATAAAGAGGAATCTTATCTAGCTCAAATGGTTGTCAGGCGCAAGAAGTTTGGCGTACGACAAAAGCTTGTACGTCGTTGCCTTTTCTGTGCTCGTCAGGTGAAAGATGATACTGAAACTTTAGGTCAAGGCTGTGATGAGGTTAGTTTAAAAATGCAATGAAAAACTTTGATGGTATTTTTTTGAACTGGATAGCTAGGGAAATATTTTATCTCATTTAATACAGTGTAATCTTCATGATTGAAATCCTTTCTTATAGTGTTTACTATTTAATGATTTTTTTCAATTTTGCATTATTTACAATTTGTTCTTGTTTAGCTTAAAGGACCTCTTCATAAGATTCTTACATGTACAAATTGTATTTATTTTGTTTAGATGGACAAGCTTGTCAAATTTTTTTCAAGAGACACTATCTATGTGGCAGAAAGGGAAATCAATATAGAGCTGAAGTATAAAGTGACAGTGCAGAACTACTGCGCCATGATGGTGAACGTGGCAAAGAAGGATGTGATGAATGAGCTGGAGGATCCACCCATGGTGCTGGCCACCAAGGTGACAAGGGCCATGATCTATAAGCTGCTTAATGACATGCTTCCTAAGCACACTAGCTTCAAGGATATGACAGCAGATGAACTCAGGTATGTCATGCTGTTTTTTTCTTCCAGTTTTTTAGCATAAGATAAGATTGCTTTATGGAAATGTAGTTAAATTGTTTGCTACTTTTTAAACTTTGGACAGATGAATTGGAAATACAATCTAATCAAACTAGAACAGATGCAAAATAGATCATAAGAATTATAATAAAAGAATTTTACTAGAATAACATAATTATTAAAATCACTATACTTAAAGACACTTATTTGTAATACATGATACATAAAACACTGAACCATAACTCAAATACAAAAAAACACAACCTAATAAAATATCCAGAATGACACAAAGATAAAGGCACCTTTCTTATTCCATATGCTAGCACCAATTTGTCCTTCTTTCTTCCCATGTGCCATTTGACCATGACATGGGTTACCTGAATCAGTCAGGAAGTTTCTTATTAACATGATTAACATGCATGACTAGATTAACACATGGATATATGTAGGACATAATTATCTGATGGAATGTCTGTAATTAGAAGAATGTGCTGATTTGCTAACTTTTTAAAATGTTCAACAGCTCTCAATTTCTATTAGGCTCTATAGGATGAGCATCAGAAGACTAAAGGTCAGATTGAAATTCAAGTTCTCTGCCTCACATTCAACATCTTTAACATTGACAAATATTTTAATAACTAACTCAATGCTTTAACATTCTAGGCGGCTTGGAACTAGAAGAGAAAGAATACAAGCAAGGAATGACCCCACTGCGAAATCAAGTAGAAAAGAAACACCAGAAGAGAAAAAAAAGAAACAGATGATTCATGTATAGAATTTTATTTTAAAAAATTGAACTAACAAAAAAAATTATTTTGTCAGTTAGAGATATGAGATTTAATTTTTTTGTAATTGAGTTGCTAGAAGTGTTCTCATCTGTTAGTAGCAGAGAGTTATTTGTTAATTTTAGAGATTTTTTTTTATTTGTTGAAGTTTTGAGGGTATCTTCAATGAAATAATGTATTTTGTTCAGAGATCTTTAAGGCATGTTAGATGCTATTTAATAAGCAATAACATTGAAATAGTGACATACAGTGACTAAGTAATATTCATAGCTCTTGTATAACGAGTACCTTACTACACATGATTCACTAAGACAGGTTCTGTTAATATGCTATTATAGTACAGTATTGGAGAAAGGATTCACATCTACTTCACTGTTTAGGCACACATGATTGTTGTTTAAATCCTGTATTGGTAGTGAGGTCTTGAACTTATTGATTTTGGTGATCTTAGATCATTTTCTTATTTCTAATCTGCTCTCAGCACCTTGGATGTCAGAGGGCATTAAGGAAGCCAAACTGATTCATTGCCATAGTGAGAGATTGTATAGTAAGACATTGAAAAATTCAACTACAAATTAATTTATTTATCACCACATTTGTCAAACGTATGACTTTTACATCATCTGCCCAATAGACCGCAAGGTCTGAAAGGGAAACTTTTTTTTTTTTATTTTACATTTGTCAAAAGATTGAAAGGGTTAATTTATTAAGGTGTCATTAAGAGTTATTATTGAAAATTTGAAATGTTAGGTGGAGCTAATAAAGGAATTTCCATCTTCTATAAACTTGTTGACTCATTTAGTATTTAACTTATTGGCAAGATAGATTTTATACCATAACATTCTCATGGCCAGGTATTATTCTTATGTGTTAAACATTATCAAAAGCACTTAAAATGTCACTGTAAATGGGATAGTCTCAGCAAGCTCAATATAAAAGTATAGAATGCTGATGGAACCATTCTAGGCCCAGTGCTGTTTATCATATATACTTATCCACACATTAGTCCTGAGTGATAGCTGTTACTTTTATCATGGTAAACAAAAAGTTTTTGCCAAAATTTGCTATAATTAAATGAAACAAAAAGTTTTTATTTTATAACATTGTTTGTTAGTAATATTAGACTTTGCATTCTTTTTCTTCTATGTTTTAAAACTAGACTTTGCTGGAAGACCTCGGCAATAGATGGCGAGTGAATGTGAAAGAGAATGAACTGAATCATTGTTGCATGCTACTGGCTCAGTGTTTGGTTCAGGAGCGCATCCTTGGATTCTCTCTCTATTCCGGGCTGGTCAGTGAAGAGCATGAAGAAGTCCTAGACAACAGTCGCTCTCGTCTCGGGGAAGTCGAGAAAAAAGCTTTCACTGCCATTCTCAAAATTGCCAGGTTAGTAGAAATTTTTTTCTGTAGTATGATATGGTGCCCATTGTCTAGGATGTATTGTATGATTGGTGAAACATTCATCAGTGTTTTGAAGTGTGTTAATTGTTTAAAGAAGATTCAACTTACAAAGATAATTTCATAAATAGGATTTATTCTTCTTCTTTTAGTGGCTTTTGTATAATGATTGAAAGTGTTCTAGTGGAATTCTTTATTGTTTCAAGTGTTAAGATATTTAATGCAATTAGAATAAAATGAGCAGACTGCTTATAAAGAATTTCCAGAGCTAAATGTTTGTTTTTTTCTTTAATGTTTGAATGTGAATGCATACCTATGCTGGATCTATAGCGTCTTAGGTTCTATGACAATCATGGAAGAAGTACATTTTTGACATGGGTTCGGAGATACAAAATGGTAGAACTAAAATTGTTTTACATGTTTCAGATGTTCCTTCAGATTCTGAAGATAATTATATCCTAGCTCAAACCATCTGTGTATGGCAGTGTGCAGGGTTTGAACCTGTTACGTTTGAGACCACCTAACGAACATTAATGTCAAATCTTGTTATATCAAATAGTCAAGAGGACTTCCCTTAATTTTGAACATATTTGTTCTGAACCCCTCTCACTTTGAACAATTAATAAATACTATAAACTTGTTTAAAAAACATTTTTATCTATAAACATGGTCAGAAGCATTCATCAGAACATTGAATTCTCTCCAACTAGCTAAGTGTCCCTCCCTCACTTGATGTTTTGGATAGCTGCCTGGTCGTTCAGTAAGCGTGCTGGACTGTGTTATGGATGCATGTGTATATCAAATGTAGCTGAAGTATTTCTAGAAGATGCCTAATTAGACTAAGTGCATGTGTACCTTGTTTGATCTATTTTAATTGCGAGTTCTTGAAACATGCACACCGTCACAAATATAGATAAGATACTAACAGGAACACAGACTCAATGACCAAGTTGACTCAAGGTGAACTTCAAACAAATATTTATTACAGAATGGGCCACAGTCTAGTCTAGTTATCCCCTCAAGAGTCTAGCAGTAACTGATAAATAAAAGTCTATTCTAATCTCTAACCCAAAGTCTATGTCGTCACTATAAGATGTATGTTCATGTCAGTCTAATCAGTCTAATAAAATGCGCTACCCAACTAACTAAACTAGCTATCTAACAGTTGTCATTCGGACTTCTTGATGGTCCAGGTTCATACCCTGCCTGCAGCCATCTCCTGTCGTCCTGCGGAAGGTTTGGACTAGGAAGTAAATCTTCAACTCTGAAAGAACATCTGAAACATGTAAAACATTTTAGAAACATTCAGTATTGAATTCTCTCTGTCCAGGAAAGTGTTGCTCCCTCGATTGCGGAAGGCTATTGACTCTTCTCAAGACTTTGATATTTTATTCACTAAGTTTAAAATGGAAGCGGCCTACACTGCTGAGGTTCTAAATGTTGTTCAGACAATGAGTGAACCAGTCTTTATGAAAACTTGCTGCTTCTATGTGGATGACATTGTGGAGATCAAGGTAAGAGTAGTAGATGCTTAATATTTGAAGTGGAAGCGGACAGATAAGGAAATTGAAATATACATTGCTATAAATCAGCGTTTCTCAAACTAATGATGCTCACCAAGAAAAAAAAATCTATATCCCCCCCCCCCTCTCCCTACTACCCAATGCTTGTACATGAGTGGCATTGAAGCTTAAAATAAGCTTTTTTGGTCTAACAAACATAATTTTGTAATTCTAATTTCTGAATTAAATGTATGCAATCATTTTTATTGGATTTGTTAATTAAAGTAATTAGAATATCTTTTCTTTAATAAGCTCTGTGCTTTATTCATTTCTAAATCTTTGTGATATTTTGGAAAACAAAAGTTCCACTAAACTATTGTCATAACAGAAGATCTACTCAGTCAACTTAGATATAAGGCAACATTACCATATCTAATTTTTCTTTTTGTATTTTTTATCTTTAGATGCAGGAGTTTAAAGAACTTGCTACTTATATGAAACATATGGAACCTGCAAAAGACATTACTGGTCATTTAAAGTTAAAAATGGTAAGAGATGTCAAATTATAACAATTACTGTCCAATTACTCAAGGTAAAAACAGTTGATTTATATGATATATATATTTTGTTTGTTTAATAGCAACTTCTAGATGCTATTGTTATTTAACTTGAAATATTCAGAAATGTAAAAAAAAAATATATAAATACTTTGCTTATTTTGTATTCTAATGACTTATTTTATGCTATACATTTGTAGTGAATTTCAAGGTTATAAAATTGTGCATACGAAGTATAATTGTAAAACAGGCCAATTAAAAACCTTTTGTGAAATCTGCGATTGAATTAAAATAGTGAATGTTTTCTAAAGTGACATCCTAATAGCTCCACATACACCTTTTTCTTCACCTTCTCCTATCCACTTGGACACCACACATGATATGTCCACCCAATTTTTATATCCCTCTCTGTCTTTTGCCCTGAAAAGAATCTATTTCATTGACAGGCCCATCCATTATTTTATGTTATCTTCCCATTGCTTTCTCTGCCTCTTCTTCTTTGTCCTGGTACTGTTCCCTGAAAAAAGGTATTTGCGAGCCCTGTGGACCTTGTTATATAGTCATAAAGTTTTAGTTTGCGTTTTTTTATAGTGGTCAGCTAGTTCGTGGGGCCAATTTGTCATTTTGATCCTGTTTTGAATCTCCTCAATTGTGATGTGGTCTTTGTAGGGAACACCTAGTATCCTGCCATAAGTAACATTCTATAGCATCTCAATTCACCTGCAAGGGTTCTCCTCTATAGATCTGCAGTTAGCATCCAAGTTTCTATAAGGAATCTATAAATAAAAATAATGCTTTTATTTTGGAAGTAGTTAAACTTTTAGACCTAAAATTGGGAAGCACTTGTAATTATAATTCAAAGATACTGTTGAGATTTTAATTAAGAAATTAAGTTTACCCTGATGTGAAAAAGATGAGAGTTTGGTCAATATTCTACCTACCTGTTTAATAATATCCGTTCCACTTTGAACATTTTAAGTTCAGACTATGTTTTTTTTTTCTTGTTTCCATCAGATGAAAGCCAAATACAAAATTGATGAGCCTTTTTTTGAACAAAATGTTCGGTATAATTTTTCTTTCTCATCCCCCATACTAAGATGGGGAAATGTTGCCATCAAAGGTGTGCCTGCATTTCCTAATGATCTGGTAGGTTTCTTTTCTTTTTTCATCTATTGTACATTGAATATTGTTTTACTGTTATCTGTAAACTAGTTATATATTTTTGTAAAAATAAATATGTAGATCTTTATAAGTAATTTAAAACTGTTTATTCTTCTTATAATAAAAAAGTTTTTAATTTTCAATATCGTATCCTAACAGTCTCTCTTAAGAATTATTTGTTATGTTATTCACCCAGTAGCTACTATTTCCTCTATAAAAAGATTAGAACTCTTGTTATATGAAAGTTAAGACATGAAAAAAAAGCTTATCTAAGGGGAGCAACTTCAATTGTTTGTTACAATAAATGTTTAAAGTTTCAACTTGATCTGAGAATGGGTGTGGGAGAAATAATCCTAAATATTAGAACATATCTCTGAATGCTGGAAAATTAAATTTCCCATGTGAGTGTCAAAAAAAAATTAAATACCAGTAATTAGTTGATTACTTAGTTAATTTTTTTTATCGATTGTTGTATTGTCTTTGTCAATGAGTAATTGTGCGAATGGGTGTGATATAACATGTTCAAATTTTTTACCAGACAGAAAGATAAAGTGAGTTCCTATAAGCTTTGTAAAAACTGCTGGCAGTTTCTAATTACATTGCATTGCATCAGCAGTCTACTCTAAATTCAAAGTAAAATAATAATAATTAAAGTACAAAGTTTAAAAACAAATATATATTTCATTAAAATCACTAATGAGTTACTGAACTTTTTATTGTAAATTGTATTGTATTTATTGTGTATGTATTGTATTATTTCTCAGTAAAATATTTTTCCTTCCAGAAAAAGGAATCTGACTCAATACAGTTTGATCAGTGGCTACCAAAGATCATGCAAGTTGGTGCTGTAAGTATGACATTATATACCACTTCATTTTAATGAATTAATCATTTATTTTTGTGCTCTAAGACAACACAGTCCTTAGAATTCCTTACTTTCAGATCTTTAGTCCTCAAGGAAACTATTGTAGGCATTGCAAATTCAAATTTAACCTGCTGGGCATTTGTAGCATTAATCCTTTCAAGTTCATTGGTAAACAACTTTACTAGCACAACATGGGCATGGAAGCCCATTTTAACAGGCTACTTTAATTCTATGACGGGAATATTTAAGCCCTTTTTACCAGCTTTACGAGGAGGACTTAAGATAACTTACCTGCACAGATCGGAGGGACTTTTTCCTACTTACAGTTACCACCTTGGCAGCTACAAAAATAGAAAAGAAAGCAATATCAAATACACATGCTATAATTGGCCTTGATCGAGCATTACATTTCATGATTTTCTAACACAAGTCTTTCAGCATATCATTATGTCTTTTTTAAAAATCTTTTATTAGTAACTTCAGCTGATAAATTTCAATTTCACAATCTAGAGATGTTTGTAGGCTGGACTGAGTACATATTGTGAACTACACAATGTATAATACAAAACAAGATTTACAAGGGTAGATAAAATCTTTCTAAAAAATGATATTTACATCACTTTCAAAGTAAGCATTGATGATAATGCATTGCATGGGACGTCTATACACAAATTAAAACAAAAACTGATGTATGAGAGATGTAATATAGTTCACATTTAAGTTATTTATTCAAAAGTCAACAAAAATTCAAAATAATACTTTTTTATAGACCTGCAAAATTGGGAAATGTTGCCATCATCAGTGGCAAGAGTATGTTTCAGACTATAATGTGATTTCTATATCATTTTTATTTCCATTTTCATTGTTCATTTATTGCTTTATAATCAGTATTAATAGTTTTTTGTGTAACATAAATTGTATTATTCTTTAACAGAAAGATGAAAATTTGGAAAAAATTACTTCCAGTAAGTGCAATTATTGTTCAAGTACTGCTGTTTAAAACCTTGAAAAATATTATTATTTTTACTAAAGCATGACAATGTTTTCAAAATGTGTGGGGGTTTTTTGTCCACTGATGGGCTGCACTTGAATATTAAGTATTCATTAACAAAAGATGTAGCAGAAAAAAAAACAGAAATAAAAAAGTGGTTTTGAGTCTTGGGACAAGTCCCAAAAAGCCAGTGGAGTCTGGGAGCGCATGAGGCGCCCTGACCACACTTCCCCTGGCCTGAGCAAGCTATTATAGCACAATGCAAGACTGGCCACTGTCCTGTTGGCTCATACTATCACGGCTATGGCCAAATTTTGATTCACAGTGCCCCCGCTGCGGGGAAGAAGAGGAAGCCATGTCTCATATTCTTTTAGACTGCCCCAGACTTGTTGATCTCCGTCTCGACAGCTCTGGGAAACCAAAAATTCTCGACCTGTATGGTGACATGTATACACTACATAAGACAGTAGGGTTTCTGGCCAGGGCTTTTGCAAAAGAGGGGTTCAGCCTATCAAGCCCTCACTCAAATGGAGTTTGATGATGATGATGGTAGCAGAAACAGCTTTATTTAGCTGATTAAGGACCAGATAAGTCCTACATGCTTTGTCAGAACCTATCATTATATATTTTGTTGGAAAATGTTCTTTCAATTCTTTGGAAAGTGGTGGTTTAAGATAAGTCTGTTACACTTTTACACTTATGTCCTTTTATTTCACAATAAGATTGTTAAACTGTTTAAGGTTTCATAAGGTTTGTTTTTTAACTTTTACTCGGGTGTATCATTAGAAGTGTTTTAATGTATATGTATTTTGAAGGGAGTAGGGGGAGTCTTTAAAATTGCAAGCTTAAAAAGATAACAGATATATTTTAACTGTTGTGAGATATTTTTAGTTTTGTTAAATTAATGCAAGTATTTTTCTTTGATTTGCCTTTTACTTTCTCTTTCATGCCAGTACCCAAAATATTTTGTGTACTTGGTGTTGAGGTTTTAGGGTTATCAACTTATATTTTAGTGATCTTTTATCATCAGGGGTTCTTAAAGCAAGACGGAAACTCAAAGGGTATCTGGATCTCAATGAAGTGGAGAAGAAAAGAAAATTAGAATCTCATCTCGGCAGAGTGCAAGCCAATTTAATTGAACAAGTAAGATTTATTGTTACTTACCCTTGTCTTAAGAATGAAGCTTTAAGACTTACATTTGAAACTTCATAGACAATTTTATATATTTCCTACAAGCATGTAACCTGTTACTGTGATTAGATCGCTTTTCAGTTATTGTTACATTATATATTTCATTTAATAATTTCTTCAATTTTATAATGATCTTTATAATGCTCATCTTACTATAGTTTGTCTAAATTGTTTTTAGATGTTGTTGTTTTTAAATTCAAATTTATATATATGTAACAGAAGGGTTTCTTCTGTTTCTGTAGATAACCTTAGCCTCACAGAATATCTCTGATACGTACACTCAAGAGACAGACTTTCAAAGAGAATACCATAGGGATGAATTATTCAATGTCGAGTTTTATGCTACAAGCAAACTGCAGGTTCCATTTTGTTCCGCCATGGGAACCATCTTAATTTTGCTTGTTGTTCTGTTGACACTGTTGATGATGTTTTTTACCACATTTAAGACCAGTCGCATGGAGGTGAAGGACGTCCGAAACTGGTTTGTCTACTGTTGCTTGGCATTTTTATTACACTCTTTAGTTTTTGAGCCACTCAAGTGTGTATTTTACCGTATTTTCAACTGGTATGTTGACTGATGCATCAATAGCTTGTATGCTGACTATTACACCATTAAGATTGAATGTTGACTGATACAGATTAACTTGAATGTTTACTACTGCATTATTAACTACTAGGCTGACTGAGAAATCTTTAACCTGTTTTTTTACTTTTATTTCTTTTTATTTGTGTGTGATATATCTTGGACTTAGTGTGTTGTATGTTGACTGCCTGGTACATTTTTAGCTTTTATGTTGACTGATACACCTTAACTTGTATGTTTACTTATGCATTTCTAACTAGTAAAGCAGACTGAGAAATCTTTAAAAGTTTTTTTTTTACTTTTACTTCTTTAACTTTGACTACTCTGTGGGTCTGATATATTTTTGACTACTCTGTGGGTCTGATATATTTTTGACTACTCTGTGGGTCTGATATCTTTATCTTGTATGTTTTTGGCTGACTTATACTTTAATAGATATTAAATATTGGTATGAATTTATGTTAGATACAAGTTCTGTAGAGTGTTAGATTGTGGATATCAACATACAGTGTTAGTTGTTATACAAATATTGTTACATCAATCCAATAGTTCTTGTTTGTATGTCTGCAGACTTATTATTAGTTTGTTGATTATTCAGCTAATTGTTTTCCAGATGACTAAATGTTTTCTCTAAGTGAAATTAATCTTTTTTTTTCTTGACTATTAGAAATGTAAGTTTGATACTTTTCTTCAATAAACCTTTTTGATTTTAAACTAATTATCTTGTGTGCAAGTGTGTATGTTATGGTTTTATGGCCTTGTGTATGGGTATATGTGTATACTTTGGAATGATTCATAATCTTGTGGACTGGTAAGATTTCTTCTTTCCGCTTAATTTTTTTTCCTAACCATTCTGAATAGTTTGGTTGGGATTGTAGTGCTAATACATTCTAGAGACTCAATTCTGCCACATTTTGTGATCCTTTATTCTTTGATGTCTCTCAGATTTTCAATGTTATGTTTTTTCTTTTGCATGCCTGTCAATTTCCTTATAGTCAAACAGCAGGGAGTGGAAAGTTAATTCCAAGCTAGAGAAATGAAATGCTTCGAAATCTACAATTTAAAATCTTGAGTTTAATTGGGCCTCTGAACATTGTCTACAAATATGAAATGAAGCCTCAGTTTGAAACTTAGTTAATTTTTCCAAGTGCTAGTTCATAATGAAATTTAAAACAAAACAAAAACAACTGTGTGCTGCACTTCCACCCCGGGAGGCTGTGTGTGTGTGTCACAGGCCACAGCACCGGAAACATAAACAACACATTTGAGTCCAAGGAAATGATCCTTTGTGGTTACATTATGCACTGGGCAAAAGTAATGATAGACCAGAAGTTTAACGCATCTTGCGTATTTTGTACGAAAATATGCGTCTACGGTTTATCGGTTTAACTGCCGTTCGAAATAAAGAAACTGGCAGCAGGTGGCTTCGGAACGAAACAGCTGGAGATCACTTACAAAGCTGTGGCCGGCATGCACATTTAAGACCAAAAGAAAATCCACTGCTGATGACAGACGTAGGCAGCGAAAAGAAAACCAAAATCGACCACCGCCGGTTACCGGTTTATGTCCGCGCTGGATGTGGCAAAATATGTAGGTCGCAGCTGAGACTGCGTCCCCACGTGAAATACTATAGGCCTACTCCTCATTACTCTGCGGACTCATAGAAATTTTGTCATTTCAGCCCGGAGTGGCTCCATACTAGACTCAGTCGAAAACCTTTTAGAAAGACATAAATGAGATCCTGTTGGTATCAGAGGTATTTCTTGCAGAGTATCCTGAGGTTTAGTATTTTTTCTGTTGTGTTGAGCCTCACGCTCGTTCCTCTGATATAATTTTGACTGCTAGCTGTTTTTTTTTTTAAGACTTGGGCCATTCTCCTGTCCGTCAAATCTTGTTGCAAATTTTATAGATCTATTATCATGCAAATCATGGTTTCTCTTCAACTCTAGGGTAATATTAGACTAAATTGTCAATAGACTAGACAGGGTTTGGTTTACTAAAGTTGACTTCCATACAATTTACAAGAATGTGGTTTAATGTTAAGATTGACAGAACGCGTCTGTAGACAAGACACGAACTAGACTCCTATTAATCTCATTGAAATCTGTAGGCCTATCACTGGAAAAAAATAATAAGTTCGGAGAATATTATTAATATTTGGATACATCAGCTGGGTGGAGAGGGGGATCACAGCTAAACCCCAGGCATTCATCTCATTTCTATAAGATGATTGTTATGTAGTGTGTATGTTTCTTTAAGATTATTGTTATGTAGTGTGTGTATGTTTCTGAGATGATTGTTATGTAGTGTGTGTATGTTTCTATAAGATGATTGTTATGTAGTGTGTATGTTTCTATAAGATGATTGTTATGTAGTGTGTGTATGTTTCTGAGATGATTGTTATGTAGTGTGTGTATGTTTCTATAAGATGATTGTTATGTAGTGTGTGTGTTTCTATGAGATGATTGTTATGTAGTGTGTGTATGTTTCTATAAGATGGTTGTTATGTAGTGTGTGCATGTTTCTATAAGATGATTGTTATGTAGTGTGTGTATGTTTCTATAAGATGATTGTTATGTAGTGTGTGTGTTTCTATGAGATGATTGTTATGTAGTGTGTGCATGTTTCTATAAGATGATTGTTATGTAGTGTGTGTATGTTTCTATAAGATGATTGTTATGTAGTGTGTGCATGTTTCTATAAGATGGTTGTTATGTAGTGTGTGTATGTTTCTATAAGATGATTGTTATGTAGTGTGTGTATGTTTATATAAAATGATTGTTATGTAGCGTGTGTATGTTTCTATAAGATGATTGTTATGTAGTGTGTGTATGTTTCTATGAGATGATTGTTATGTAGTAGATGATTGTTATGTAGTGTGTATATGTTTCTATAAGATGATTATGTAGTGTGTGTATGTTTCTATAAGATGATTGTTATGTAAAGTGTGTATGTTTCTATGAGATGATTGTTATTTAGTGTGTGTATGTTTCTATGAGATGATTGTTATGTAGTGTGTGTATGTTTCTATAAGATGATTGTTATGTAGTGTGTGTGTTTCTATGAGATGATTGTTATGTAGTGTGTGCATGTTTCTATAAGATGATTGTTATGTAGTGTGTGTATGTTTCTATAAGATGGTTGTTATGTAGTGTGTGCATGTTTCTATAAGATGATTGTTATGTAGTGTGTGTATGTTTCTATAAGATGATTGTTATGTAGTAGATGATTGTTATGTAGCGTGTGTATGTTTCTATAAGATGATTATGTAGTGTGTGTATGTTTCTATAAGATGATTGTTATGTAAAGTGTGTAGGTTTCTATGAGATGATTGTTATTTAGTGTGTGTATGTTTGTATGAGATGATTATGTAGTGTGTGTATGTTTCTATAAGATGATTGTTATGTAGTGTGTGTATGTTTCTATGTAGACGGTGGGAGGATGTTAGCGATTGGTTGTGACTTATGACTGATGCAGCATAGGTGACAATGTCATTTGGTCTTAGGACAGACGACTCCAGAACGTGAGACTGAAAGGTTGCGTTATTGTAGTGAGTTAAATTTTGTTAAAGAATATTATAACTAAAGTCTAGTACATTTATTTTATCTCATATTAGCTTAAGGCTAAGACTGCTTTATTGATCCATATGGAACTTTGTTGTGATTACAAGGACTCCTCTTCCTCATAGAAATAAAATAATAATAAACGTTATCCTTGTTATTGTTCACAAAGACGTTACTCATTTCAAGTATATTAGTTAAGATTTAATACGCCTACAGCAGTTTAGTTGTCTAAAGTTCCCTTTTCAGATTTTGCGACCTGTATGACAGATGATATAAAAGTAATCTGTTTTTGTGTCTTATGGTCAATGACGGTGTCAGGTGGCCAGCACAATGACCAACCGCCTTCACTTTTCTCCACTAAATGTCAGGAACCCATGGGTGGACTGAAAGGTGCCTAATAGTTGTCTAAAGTTCCCTTTTCAGATTTTGCGACCTGTATGACAGATGATATAAAAGTAATCTGTTTTTGTGTCTTATGGTCAATGACGGTGTCAGGTGGCCAGCACAATGACCAACCGCCTTCACTTTTCTCCACTAAATGTCAGGAACCCATGGGTGGACTGAAAGGTGCCTAATTGTCCTAATATAAAAAAAAACAGTCTTCAAACCCTAGACCCATGTTTGGCAGCCAAACACTTTATCACTTAGCCACCACCCCTTCAAGTGAATTATATAGAAGCTTTTAACTGTTTGCTCATCATTCATTCTACAACTAAAAGCAAGGTAATTATGTATTGCTAGGGACAGGGGTGGTCTCAATGCTGTCTGGAATGATTCAAGAGAATATTATTATTATTATAGCTTTTATATAGCGCTACTTTCATGCTTATAGCATGCTCAGAGCGCTTTTGGTCTAATCTCATTTGTGGACCAGTTCAAGCGCACTTGGCCTCTCAACCATATAAGTATTATGTTAGTGTGGCGGGGCCCAAGGTCATTTCTAGCCTGGGCTAACAAGAAGTTACAGTTGCCAAATGGTAGTAATGTTACTGGGTGGGTTGTATCTGTGAACCTCTGTGACCAAGGGGCTTGAGTCATCTAAGCAACCAGACAACTAAACTAAACAAATCTAGCGAACTAAAAGAAATCTAGAAACATAAAGAAGAAATTAAAAAATGAGACTTTAATTTCAATGACCTAAGGCAGCAGTTACAATCTAGTACATAAACATTAGAAGTGGCCATCATGACAGCACTGGGCAGGGCTTGGCCATATTTTTAAAACAAACTGCCAGCTATTTTAACAGTTGTTCAAATATAAAGTAGACTTACACGTAGTAAAATTTAAAAAAATATAAAAAATTCTGAAACTTACAGGCAGTCCCAGGTACAGAATAATTAAAACTGACACAGAGACCACTAGGCTCTATTTTAAGTACTCCACCCTAACCCATATAATAATAAGTAAAAATACATGTATTCTGAGCTAGCCAGAAAAACCAGTGACTTGGCAAAATTTAAGTCATTGGTTAATATGCATGACTAAATGCATGACGCGTAGGACGTAATCATCTTCTTTTTTGAAGTAACGTCTGTATTATATAAGATAAGATAAGTATACAGCTTAGCACTAGCCTACAAAAGTAATAATAAAAATAGCTTTGGGAGCGCCAGTTCGCAATTATAAAAAATTACCTGTTAATAAAGTCTAGGTCTAATGTTTGTTTTGTTGGTTTTACATGTGTTCCATCAGAAATAGAGATTACATCCTAGCCGTAACCTCCAACAGAACAGTGAGTGTTAACACCAGAGACTACGGAGATGACAAAGTGGATACCCCATGATAGATAATACAAAGTGAATTAGTATTTGAAAGTTTTAAATAGACTAAGGGAATAAACTCATTGCTTTAGTGAAGACTGACAATACCATATAGTCAATAATAATAGTAAATATTAATATACTCTTTATTTATAGCACAATATGTAGGTCCTAGCTGGGGCTGCACAGCAACAGGAAATACTGCATTCCTCACTAATCTTCAGACTCGAAGATAAGCCTTATTATCATTATTTATGGAAAATTTCTCCTCTAAGATATCGGATGAAAACTCAAAACTGCATTCATGGTAACACAGCAAAACATTCATATTAATAACAGCATAGAAAATGTTAACAGTTTTATTTTAAATATAATAATATAACATATTATAATAGAGCTAAATAATGTCAAGTCAATCTTTACACTGTAAAAAGCATAGAACAAATTGTGCAGGGATGTGACACTAAACATTATATGATAGCACACAAAAGCAGGGGAGATAAAAAAAAATTGAATTAAAAGCATAATGTACCAAGGCTTTGGTGTTGTGACTGTATAGAATATTGAATGTTAACTGAAGACAGGTATAGTTGTTACAACATTTTCTGGTAGAAGTGATGTTCTGCATTAGAATTCATGAATAAATATACATATACAAGTTTGCTTAATATTGGTACAATAATAATAACGATAATATACTACAGCACCTTCCTCCTTCAAAAGACAGAAACATGTAACTGAAACAACAAGAAGATTGAGGGAAAAAAGGGATATTTGAAAAAAATATAGACTAAGTTTTACAAGTCAATTATGGTGATTCCGCCTAAATAGTGCTTACAAAATACATCACTTGAGTACTTGTACCTGTATTAGAAATGATTGTTCTATTGATTGTATCTGTTAGGTTATGTAACCATGTTGTGAGGTTGGGTTACAGGGTTCAGGATGTATAACTGTGGGTGTAGGAGAAGTATGTGTCGCCACTCTAGTAGGTGAGCATGGGTACTCGAGGTTAGGAGCATTCTTCATTGTTTCCTACTGAGTCCCATATTGCAGCTTGGTCACTAAAATTGTCTTGAGAAGGTCTGGTTTTGAAGTAGCAGTAGGAATGTAAAAACATCAACGCCAATTAGCAATCAAAAGATAATGCCAGGTTCCCTTAGAGCACAAGGAAGTCTCTAAATGATGGTAGAAAAGGAAAATCTCTAATAGATCTGGTGTGTCTGTGTCTTCGCCTCTAGGAATTGTTTTACTTCTCAAGATGTTCCCTGTCAGTACAAGAGAACAAAATTTGATCAAAACATATTTATAGTCAGTGCAACACAAAACTTGGCAAAGCTTTACTTAGGGTTTTAGTATAAAGAAAATATTAAGAGATAAACATTGCGTTGCTTACCATTTTATTCCATACATCTCTTGACCAATTTTTTGGTTTACATTTCATCTTCATGTTGGTCTACATCTTCATCATGTTGGACTACATCTTCATCATGTTGGTCTACATCTTCATCATGCTGGTCTACATCTTGATCATGTTGGTCTACATCTTCATGCTGGTCTACATCTTCATCATGTTGGTCTACATCTTCATCATGCTGGACTACATCTTCATCATGCTGGTCTACATCTTCATCATGTTGGTCTACATCTTCATCATGCTGGTCTACATCTTCATCATGCTGGTCTACATCTTCATCATGCTGGTCTACATCTTCATCATGCTGGTCTACATCTTCATCATGTTGGTCTACATCTTCATCATGTTGGTCTACATCTTCATCATGCTGGTCTACATCTTCATCATGCTGGTCTACATCTTCATCATGCTGGACTACATCTTCATCATGCTGGACTACATCTTCATCATGCTGGACTACATCTTCATCATTCTGGTCTACATCTTCATCATGTTGGTCTACATCTTCATGCTGGTCTACATCTTCATCATGTTGGTCTACATCTTCATCATGCTGGTCTACATCTTCATCATGCTGGTCTACATCTTCATCATGCTGGACTACATCTTCATCATGCTGGACTACATCTTCATCATGCTGGACTACATCTTCATCATGCTGGTCTACATCTTCATCATGCTGGTCTACATCTTCATCATGCTGGTCTACATCTTCATCATGTTGGTCTACATCTTCATCATGTTGGTCTACATCTTCATCATGTTGGTCTACATCTTCATCATGCTGGTCTACATCTTCATCATGCTGGTCTACATCTTCATCATGCTGGACTACATCTTCATCATGTTGGTCTACATCTTCATCATGCTGGTCTACATCTTCATCATGCTGGACTACATCTTCATCATGTTGGTCTACATCTTCATCATGTTGGTCTACATCTTCATCATGTTGGTCTACATCTTCATCATGCTGGACTACATCTTCATCATGCTGGTCTACATCTTCATCATGCTGGTCTACATCTTCATCATGCTGGTCTACATCTTCATCATGTTGGTCTACATCTTCATCATGTTGGTCTACATCTTCATCATGCTGGTCTACATCTTCATCATGCTGGACTACATCTTCATCATGCTGGTCTACATCTTCATCATGTTGGTCTACATCTTCATCATGCTGGTCTACATCTTCATCATGTTGGTCTACATCTTCATCATGCTGGACTACATCTTCATCATGTTGGTCTACATCTTCATCATGTTGGTCTACATCTTCATCATGTTGGTCTACATCTTTATCATGTTGGTCTACATCTTCATCATGCTGGTCTACATCTTCATCATGCTGGTCTACATCTTCATGTTGTCTACCTTTTCATCATGTAGGTCTAAATAAGAATAAAAAAATTCAGAAGAAAAACTTTAGCCTTGAAAAGGAAAAAAAAAATTCTTCTGTTGCTTTTCTTTTCATGTTAAACAAAACTATTATGATGATGCAGGTTTCACTTTATGTTTTAACTTAGTATTTTATGAATAAACTGTTAAGAAAAAAAACAACACCCAAGACATCTAATACAGCAGCAAAGAATGACCATCCAAATAAAGTTTTAAAAATTTTAAGGTTAATTAAGTCATTAAAGTCTAAGGAACTTATTGGAGATTTTCAATTATGCCAGAAAACAATAAATAACTAGCTATTTAGTGTATCTGGTGTACAGAATACAGAAAGCTTTAATATTTAGAGTGAAAATTCTGCTATTAAGTTTGTGCATTCTAGCAAAATAAAATTTGCTTGCAGTACAAACTCATTGGTTTTGTGGAGTTGGCAACAGCAATATTTCCTTCAAAATTTCCAGGTTTATTCTTTATATATATATATTTTTTTATTTCACTTTCTTTATATTGTTTCAGTAAATCTCTATATTGTTTGCTCTTCTTTTTCTATCCTTATCTATAGCATTTCTTTTAGAATGTACTTAAAAATAAAAAAGTAAGCTAAGAGCGAATTACTAGATAAGATCCAAACAAATGAAAATTTAGTTTGATTATGATTATCTGCAGGATTACCACTATAGCAATGACAATATAGATACAAACAGGAACAACATTCACACACAAAATATACAAAGACACAGTCATACACAACCAGTGTTTAATAAACTTAACTTCTTTGTGATGTGACTAATGACCATGAAACACCTGACAGAAAGTGGAGTAAAAGAGTTATAAAATCTTTCTGTTCTAGCCTTAATAAAGAGGAGGCAACCACTTTATCCAGATCTGATGTAACTGGTTTAGTGGCTGCAGAATGCATAAATGAGATCAGATAATGTTTCAACATTACTTACATGTACACTGCACTTGCTTGATATTCTTGTCAAATGTTTAAAATATTTTTAAATGTTCTTTAAGAGTTGAAGAGAATCTACATCCTTGACCAAACGTCCAGCAGAATAAATGACATCAGGCAAGATATGAGCATCAAGATGACCACACAACAGTCCAGCGCACATACCATAAGACCAGGCAGCCATCGTTTCTTATGAGAAGACAAAGTCTTAGCGTAGTGACCTCTCTTGCATGAATTTGTTCTTGTAACTTGTTGCACAAAATAATTGAGAACTGAAATGACCTCAGGAAAAAATATGAAAATCTTGAAGAAAAAAAAAAAGCAATGTGGAGGAAAGATTACAATTATAATACACATTTTGTTAATGTTTTATTTCATGTCAGTTCTCTACAATTATATGGAAATGGAAGAGTTGAGTATGAATTAGATAATAGTTTACTTCTCCCATTTCAAGTTAGTTGTTAGTAACACCAGGTTAGAAGTTAATAGCAACAAAATGCTGTAGAAATAGACATGGATTTATTTAATTTTGTCTTCTTGGTGTTGACGGTCGTTGACTTGTAGCACCAAACTGCTGGTAGACAACTAAACTGCTGTAGGCGTAGTATATCTTAACTAACGAAACTTCAAATAAATTGAATAACTTCCTTGTGAACAAAACTAAATATAAAATTTATAACATAGACAAAATAACTTGTGATCAAATGAAATAACTGTAGTAGACTTCAGTAATAAAATTTCGTAACAAAATCTAACTCACTAAAATAGCACAAACTTTCGGTTTCACGTTCTGGAGTCTTCTGTCTTAACTAAGACAAAATTACAACAATGCCACATATTTTGCATCATGCACAACCAATCGCTAACCTCTTCCCACTGTCACCATAGAAATACACACACACACTCCATAACACTTCTGCTGGTCCAACATTCTTTCACTGAATCAAGACCCAAGAAACCAATCTTTAGTATTCTTGTCCATATGTAAGACTTTGTAATCACCATTTTTCTAATCTTTACAAGTTACACTTAGCAGACACTTTGGCAGATATTGGAAATAGGACTAGTGCAAATATTTTGATTAATCAAACATTAAAAAACTCTTAAGTTGACTCTTAAGGAAACGTGTGGTGCCCCAACAGCTGATAGGACACACTTGTATGAAGAATGAGGTGCCCCAACAATTGATAGGACATTTGAGGTGCCCCAACAGTTAAAAGGGCATTTGAGGTGACCAAACATTTGTTAGGAAGCTTGTGGTGCCCCAACACCTGATAGGACACACTTGAGGTACCCAACAGTTGTATGAGGGATGAAGAGCCCCAACAATTGATAGGACACTTGAGGTGCCCCATCAATTGATATGACTTTAACATTGAGATATTATCATTCAAAAGAAAATAGATACAAAGTGAAAGGTGTGATGTCATGGATCTTTGACTAACCAAACCAAGTTCTGCTAAGACAAGATGACCATGTTTTAGAGCTTATAATGTAATACTTTAATAACATTACATTTTCTTGTGTGGAAGTAGATATATAATATAGTGCTCTTAATTTCTTCATTTGTTTGTAGTGTTATATATATATATATATATACCTCCTTGTCAATAATACAAATCAAGATACATATCCAGATTTTTTATATATATGTATGTAATTTATCTAATTGGATTTAGTTAAATTTGAAAAATATTTGACTTGAATTACATGGCAAGAATACTGTTGAAGTGAACACTATAAGAAATATATGAAGAATAGAGGCATACTGAAAACTATGAAAATAATGTAACTGCAAAATCGAACACAGGTGACACAGGCTTGTGTACTTAAAAAGTACTGATGTAAACAATCCCCATGTAGATCATGGTTATATGTGATATTGTTATCTGACTATGGACTGTGTTTTTCAACATGGTTGGGTCAAGCAAGGCAGACAATAAATGTGTTTATATTATATATCTCATCAAATAATAGTAATTTTATGCAGTACAAGTATATATATTGTATTAAAGTTGGACAGTAATTGTAAATTTTGACACATGCAGTAATTTTGTGCTGATGTATATTATATATCTCAAGTAACAGTCAGTAATTCTGTGCAGTAAAAGTATTTATATATACATTCTATTGAAGTTGGACAGTGAAAAGGGAAAAGATTAAGAAGCACTCTTCAAAGCGATGAGCTATATCAGTGTTAGTATTGAATGACATTACAGGAAGATAATCAGTATTGAAATATATTACTGATAATTTTGATTTTCATTTTTAATTTTTATATGTTCTATATTTAGAAAGCTGGTGACAGCATTGTTCTTGTCAAAATTTGGTATCACTGATATTGTGTCCTTGTTAAATTTTTGTCTTTTTTCAATGTGTAATATATATATGTGATCAGAAATTATGGTTATAGAGGTCGCAGATGTCACACTAGTAGATTTTTATGTTTAGACTATTGTTTTGTTAAATGTTTACATTGTATTAATATTGTACACAATTTCTTGGGGTCTTTAAGTCATTGTTATTGATATTTGTAAGTATTTGTAGTATTTCTTTCAAAGTTTCTTTGTTTGTCTTTTTCCTGCTGTTCTTGTTTGTATTTATATATTGACCAAATCTTGCTTTTGGAAAATGATGTGCTTTAGGGTAAGAGAGTGAGGTCAATGTGTTGATCGAATCCTCCTCACTTTAATCAAAATTTTCAGTGCAAGGACACTCAGTCATCACCATATCATCATTAATATAATTGTAGCATTTTGGTATACATTTTGTTACATTATAATATTTTATTAATTTTGTTTTCTCCTTGTTAGGACAATTATATGAAAGAATAATATATTGTAAAAACATAATAATTGATTATGACATTGATTATTAGATTGTTGATAATTGAGTGTGTTATGTTAATCACAATAGTATTGGCTTGATAATATTATCAGTGATTGTAAACTATAAAAGATATTAGATATTTTAACTATCTATAAAAGAGTACAGAATGCATTGGTACATTTGATAAGTATTAATAGATACATGGCTGGATATATTGAACTAAAGAAAGTTGCTGACTTGTTCGGTCTTAAAGATGAAGAAAAGAACAATGTTTTGAAATAACTAAAAGGAAAGAAAAGAAAGCTGAAATAGAAAGAGTTGGCGAGAGCACAAAGAGAAAAGAGAAATGCAACTAGAAATGCTGAAAGAAATTAAAAGAAGCAAAACCATACAAAGAATTTGAAGTTCAAAAAAAAAAGAAACTGAAAAATAAAAGCTGCAAGTCACAACAAGGGAGACAAAACAGAAACTACCAAGAGTGAACATAAAAAGAATATTTATAGGCAAAAAAATGAGAAACCTTAAAGAAACTAATGACATACATAGTTATTTTCAGACTATCTGTAAAACTTGCAATTACAATGAAGATACTTGTTCTAATATATTCATCTGTAAACTAAGAGACAAGACTTTGAGTGTTATTAACTCATTTATAGAAGAACAAAGAAAGAAATGCTTCCTGTTAAAAGCAATATTATTGGAATCTAGATCACCAAAGAGAAATTTATTATCAACATCAAAGACAAGAATCTAATCCTCCAAGAATATAATGTACCAAGAAATAGATAAGGAATCGGAAATCAGAATAGGTAATAAAGCAATAATGTTAATACAAATGAAGCTCAAGCTACAGTATATAATGTTGAAGTAAAACTGGAATTTTTTCCAGCATATGTTAATGGTGTACTAGTAAAATATACCACAGTCATTATAAATGATAAATATGTTAAACAAGATACTATGACAGGTAAAACTAAGAAAATATGACATGTAAAACTAAGAAAATATGACAGGTAAAAAACTAAGAAAATATGACAAGTAAAACTAAGAAAATATGACAGGTAACACAGTTATACATCCGTATGAATTTCTTTTTTAAGCACTCAAAGAATGATTTCACTGGGAATTGCAAATACATTTTGATCACGACATTAAGTGCGAGATGAAAAACCTGCGAATTATCACACATTTGTACACAAACGTTTGTAGATATCCTCATTACAATTAAATAAAGATGTTTCAAAACATTACTGGTTACATCGCTTCACAATGTCTCAGTGGATGAGAGATGAGCGTGATACAAACGACACAAATCCCAACTGTTCCTGCACAATCATATACATCTGATGGCTTATATTTTCATCATTTTTTTTAAACATTTGTTTTGCAAACGTGCATCAGTTGAATAGCTGGAGCCCAATAAAAAGTTTCAGACTTGCATTTTTGGCTGACTCCTGTTTCGCACTTGTTGACCTACAGCTTCATTGTGATAAACTGACTGCAACGTATTTGTTCTTCAATGGTGTCGTGTTCAAGCTATTGAAGGTGGTCTACAAGTTGCTGGTTTGAGGGCTAAATCAGCCTCACAAACTTCGCCTTCAACTAATGTTGGAGGGGTTGAATCCGCCTCAAAGCTTGCACTCAACTAATTATGTCCCAACTATTATTCAACTGAACTGAAATAACCGGTTATTTCACAAACTCATTCTTCTATGATATTTTTATAATGGCTTTAAACATTCCAAGTTATGATGATGCTTTGTCCAAGGCATTGTAGCACGTGAAAAAAGCAAAACAAGAAAAAGGATGGGCACTGCTGGGTTGTCTACAAATGCACAGACATAACCAACTATTTCGTCTTGGATCAACAATTCAATTGATGACTATATTACTACATCTAGTCCTCAGCTAAAAATCCTCAATTTTTCAAAAATTAATACAATATCCTTTCCTATAAGTACGAAGATGGTCATGGAGACCGATCTACTTATAAAAAAAAAAAACTCAACTACATCCTTTAAACATGAAGATGGCTAAAGAGCCCAGCCGCACTTTTAAAATTCCTCCATTAATCATTTCTATGAACGCGAAAATGGCTAAGGAGTCCAGTCTTCGCTTTTAAAATTCCTCCGTTAATCATTCCTATAAACACGAAGATGGCTAAGGAGTCCAGTCTTCGCTTTTAAAAAGTCCTAAGCTAAAAATAGTAAATTCATCAATTAAATGTGTTTCTCCGCAACTATTTAGTTGGTCCCCAAGTGCAAATGTTGATTAGTGTGCGTTGCATCATGAGTGGCGATATTTCTTTGATGGACAGATGCCTTCATATGTTTCTTGAGTATGACTTAATTATTGTTACAAACATTCAATGGGAATATAAATGAAGACGTTATACATCCGTATGAATTTCTTTTTTTAAGCACTCAAAGAATGATTTTACTGGGAATTGCAAATACATTTTGATCACCACATTAAGTGTAGAGTTTCAATGAATGAGAGATGAGTGTGATACAAATGACAATCCCAAATGTTCCTGCATAATTATATACATGTAATGGATTAAATCTTTTTTTTTTACAATTGTTTTGTGAATGTACATCAGTTGAATATCTGGAGCCAATAAATAGATGCATCATGAGCGGCAACATTTCCTTTGGTGGAAAGGTTTATACTGATTGTTCATTGAATGTGTTAGGGTTAGGATTTTTTGCATGCAATTTTATATCATATCACATGGAATAGTAGATTTTTTCTTCACATTAACTTCCAACATAAAAATATAATGCACATTTTTACACACCTTAGAAATGAAACAGTTTAAGAGTATTCAACTTAATATGTCATTCTATTGCACATAATCACAAGAAACCATGAATGTTTTTTGTCACACAATCACACACTGAAGAATTGAAACAGTTTATTTAGTTAAAGATGTATATGAATTCAAGTCAACTTGTTTATGCAATAGTACATCACATCACTGTAAATTGTAAATCCTTTTTTTGTCCAATTAAGTACTGGGGTGTAAAGACCATGCACATTAACACATAGTTGCATTTTAAATAGCAATTGTACAACAAAATAATATTTAGCTACAATAGTAACTTGAATCATCCCAATCTCCAGTAACTTGAATCATCCCAATCTCCAAGTGGTTAAGTAAAAGTTGATGGTGATGCACAACTTTTCATTTTTGTGTTTGAATTCCATATTTAGAATACATCACTATTGAATTAATCCAAATGACAAAGAATCCACTTCCATTATTTGTTGAAATATATTTACATTTGTACAGTTAGAATTATTTCAGAGCAATTCAATTTTTCTGCAAAAATTAATAGGAACATCCACATATTTTATCTGAAATTAAAATGGTATATCACTAAGTTTAACCAATGATAATTCAGTTTACGTTCATAACTAGACACTACTAAAACAAATACAATACAAATTTCTTTAACTAGACAGGTGAACTTACAAGTTGTGTATGAAGTTGTTATGTGTTTGTGAAGTAATTACTGACATCATTATATACAAAACAAATACAGCAACAATGCACAAACAACTAATGCAGGATATTTAAAGCATCATGCACAGACAACATAAAACAAATGCAGGATCATGGCTTTACAAAGAAATAAATGCTGTGAAGAGTAAAAATATTTCTTACCGGATTCTGACTATGGCTCCATTTGAAGAAATGGCAAAGGAACTTTAGATAAAACATGTTGACCATTTGTAGATCGATAGAATCTTTTCACAGTGAGAGAGATGATTAATGTTCCTCCTGCAGCCTTGAAATGTTCATCCTTTTTTCTTGACCTCATGTTTAATTGACCATTTAGTCCCTAAGTGAGTTGAGAAAAACACACTGTTTAACAGATATATATCACATCTAAATGCATTACCATATAATGCAGTATTAAAAAATAAATAATCAATAAAAAAAATTTAATCTAATGCAAACAAATAAATAAAAAACTTGAAAAATATAGCTAGTTTAAAAATAATTCAAATATCTTTAGTATAAGTACAAGTTTTAAAATACCTAATTTCCCAAGTTGGCCTTATAAGCTGCTAGTGCTATATCTGGATATTTCTTTAAAAACATTTTCAGAAAACAAAAACACTATACAGATCTGGCTTTTGTTTTGAGCTTTCGTTCTAAACTAGGGTCCTAAAACATACAACAGAATTAGGCACATTGTGTAAAAACAATGTATCCAAAAGCAGACACTCTTGGGTTATAGAGTAGAAAAATATTTATTACCTTGAACTGTAGGTGTAGATAAACTTATGGCAATCAAGGCAACAGTGGAGAATCAAGGCATCAGTGGAGAATCAGTGCACAATGATTGAGCCACTAACCCACAGATCAGCAACATGTAGTGTCTGTCTTTAAAAAAACCCTGAAATGTTGAAGCAAATTTACAAATTGAAAGAAAAATTTCATTAATAAAAAAACAAAACAAAAAAAACGGAAACAGAGTAATTGCCCTTGTCCATGTGTCTCAACTCTTTTTCTCCATAATTATTTTCCCCATTCTGACAGAATTGATAATATTTCAATTACACTCTGTGATGATTTAACTTCAATAACATTTGTGTTTGTAATCAGAAAATGTTACTTTTTGGTATAGAATTATAGGACAATGCATGCTCTTTTTATATAACACATTATACTTTCTAAAAAAAAATAATATATATAATAAAATGTCAACCTTACAAATCCGAGGGTAAGTTATGAAAATGTATGCACTATTCAAACATTCTTACAGTAAATGTGAAGCAGCTCTTGAGTGATTAAGTACACCACTTTATAAAAGTTAACATTTTGGTCCTAATTGATTCACTTTAAAAGAAAATGTATCTTATAAACCTAAAACTAGAGCAATGTCTGAAAATTTGCTGGCCAAACAACCCATGGTTAACCATTGACCATAGAAACACTTGAGCTTAACACTATCTGACCCATGATCACAAGGTCTGAAACGAGTACTCTAAAACTCTATAAACATTATGTTTTTATAATAGATTTTTATATGCTTTAACTAATTTTTTTTTTTCATTTTGCTATAAAATATTTGACTGGTACACTAGAATTCAACTCACCTATTGTTCTTAGAGAATTACCTAAGTAACCTTGGACACAAACTTGATCTCCTTGGGCTGACATATCCAGACTCCTGAAGTCATTGAAGTACAGTAAAGTGGGTCACTACCATTGCAAGAAAGGAGTATGCACTGTTTGGCAGAGTGACTTGAAGACTTGTATATCGTAGTGATGCACTGCTGATAGCTGGTATCCTGAAAACAGTTTAGGATCACAATCTTATTTGTTTGATCTAAATTTTAAACTAATAAATGCCTTTTAACATTATATTAGTTATGATGATGGATTGTCCAAGGCTTAGCAATGCATCAAATAAACTTGATCACTACTATACCAAGAAGGTTGTTTAGCAAACTAAATACCTATAGCTTATATTTTTTGCTTTAGTAAAATTTGTGCTGTGAATGAAAATAAAACTTTGTACTCAATGTGTAGCCATATTCATAGTGAGAGAGATGAACTAAAGAGACCATCAAACATTTGTTGATATGCAGTTCAGGGATATGCTAACCAAATCTAAGGCTTGACCAAAATACAGAAAAATGGTTGAGAATAATGTATAAAAAGTTATCAAAATCTGGATACATAAGTTGACCACTCTACGAATGAAAATTTATTTACTTTATCTATATCACTTTTACTTATATTACTAAATTTTTTTAATAGCAAAAGCTTGTACGATGCTGTCAACTTATGTGTTTTAAAAGTTTACTATGCACTCTACTGTTAACACTTAACTAGCCAAGCCTTTAACATTAATACCAAAATTTGTATAAAAGCTGAAGAATTAATGCATATAAAGTCCAATATTTGCAAAATAGAATTTTACATAATAATATATATAATGTGACTTCCATTGTCTTTTCTTTTGTAAAATTTGTACTGTGAATGAAATTAGAACTTTTACTTACAGTGTAGCCATCTTCATATTGTTGAGAGATGAACCAGACAGACCATCAGACATTTGTTGATATGCAGTTCAGGATTATGCTAACCAAATCTAAGGCTTGACCAAAACGCAGAAAAATGGTTGAGAACAATGTTTAAAAAATTATAATAAATTGTTTCAGAATTAACTGTTAAAGAAAAAAAAATTAAATCTTACTTTGGCCTTGAAAGCTTTAATTCATAAAATGCCAAAGAGAAAACTGTCAAAAAAAGATCACCAAGTAATATTTGTTGATTGGATAGGATGACATATTGGTACTGTTGGCAACAGAATGTTTGCTTGTTAAGCTTCTCAAATATGGAAACATCGTATACTGAACTAGAATATCTCTAAAAATACACTCTCTCATGATATTAAAATAATATTGTTATAATAATATAATAATAATTAAGATGATATATTTAATGTGCCTTCCATAATTTTTTTTTTTTTTTAAATTTGTATTTTGAATGAAATTAAAACTTTCTACTCACAGTGTAGCCATCTTAACAGTGTTGAGAGATGAACCAGACAGACCATCAAACATTTGTTAATATGTAGCACAGGATTATGCTAAGCAAATCTGAAACTTGATCAAAACATGGAAAAATGGTAGAGAATAATGTATAAAAAGTTATTTATTATTTTTAACATGCTATGATAAATTATTTTAGAATTAGCAGTTAAGGAAAAAAAATGTTATCTAATATAGAGCCCAAGGATACCCATGATGAAAAAGCACAAATGCTAAAAACAAAAAAAAACAAAAAAATTGTTAACATTGATAATGCATTCACCAATGCAAGCACTAACACAAAAGATAGAATTCAAATGAAACATTTAAAAATAATAATTACAATATTCATAATTTGCCTGTCGCTTCAGTATACATTAAAAAATAAAACAATGACATTATATTTAAAAAAAGGTAAATCTGAACATTTAAATGAACTACTTGTCTTATAAGCTCAATAGACAGATGAATGGAAAAGTAGGTTGAAACAGGTCCAGAAATCTTGATGGCTAGAAAATCATAGGAATGAAATAGGCTTGACTAAAAAAACTTTTGGATATGCAACGCATCACTGCTTTTTCCTGTTTCCTATAACTTATAGTTCTTTTCATTGCCTACATCTGAGGAGAGCTAAGCTATACTCAGCATCTTAATTTAACCTGAAAGTTGTAATAAAATATGTACAGGCAGATAAATACAAGTCTTAGTGAAGTGAGATTTTGACTGAACTTCATAATGAGATAATCCCCAATTAGATGTAGCTCTCTAAATGTTAAAGTGAAGAAAATAAGTTTTATTGTTATGTATACATTTGAAACTAATTTCCCTAAGGCTAAGAGATAACAGAAAACAGGTATTATTAAATTGTAAGGAAAATATTTAAAACATTTTCAATAAGCATGCAATAAAAAAAAGAAATTAAAATATACAAATACATAGAAAAAATATACTTGCTTACATATATCAGTAGTAAGAAACTGGTTATTTATTTAACATATATGAAAAGAAACAAATTAAATTTAAAGTAATTAAATTGTAACATTGGAAAGGACCACTTGCCTTAAGAAAAATTTGGTACAAGCTTGCTATAATTCTGATTATATGTGCTTTTTATTTCTCAGATGTCTCTTAGCCATAGTTCTCATAATCTGTATTCATGCTCCATTACTAGATCACCGGCTGTAAATTGCATTTGGAACTGAAAATGTTATAAAATATGAGAATGTGAATAGATTGTTATGGCTGCAGAGAAAGAATATATTTTGACTTTATTACAAAATTAGTAAGGCTAAACCTGAGTTTATCTATCTCAATATATAACACATCAATCATAATGAGGCTTTTCTAATATGCATATATTTAAAACTAGTTTCCAAAAACTAAGATAACAGAAAAAAATACAAAGTTTTATGTTAATATTAAAAACAGGTTTAATTAGCATGCAGTAACAATACAAAGTCAGAAAACTACACTATTGAGAACTTACTTACTGTGCTGCTCAATATCTATATATACCAATAGCCTGCATATTCTTTATTAAGCAAGTATCAAAAGAAACTTAAGTCTAAATTACATAAAAAATAGCATCTGAAGCAATGTCTTTGGAAAAAAAATCTTCACTACTTTCCATCACAACACCCTCACCTGTTTCCTTTATTAGACTGTTGGGGCACCACACACAATCTGTCGACTGTCCTTTACTTCACTCACAAGGCTGTACACAATCTCGTTCTGAACATTTTTAATGTGATATGAAGCTTGTGTTGAAACTTTGGCTGCTAACAAAAAAAAAGTTTGAATTCATTATTTTGAGATGTTCTTAAACTTTATATTCCATACTCCTAAATCTATCTAGCACATCAAGCATTATGAAATTCAACCATTTTTTTAATTACAAAATGTTCTATAAAATTCAGAAAATTATTCTTTAAATGTTATATAAACATTGAAAATGAGAAAACTGAAATATTAAAAAAAACATGTCTTGCTAGATCAGTAGTTCCATAGCTTTCCAGTTCTTAATTAGCATACTTCAAATGAAACAATGAAATTAAATGTAAAATGCCTAAATCATATTGAATAGATTGATTCCTTGCCTTAAAACTTTGTAGCATAGCACTTAACACATGTTTTAACTTCTGACCAGTTCCTCACAAGTGATGGTTCTAATCATCTGATAACTAGACATTGATCTGAAAATGTTCCAAAACTATATTATGATAATGAATATATAATATAAAACATTTGTCTATGAAATCAGAGTTGTTGAGTCTAAGTTTTTTTTTAAGATAAAATTTCAACTTAACTATTAAAACCTTTTTTTTTTAAAACCAGATCTATAAAAACTATATGAAGCAAAATGATTAATTATCTAACATAATTATTCTTAAAATTATTTTAATTAATAACATGCTCAATAACACAAAAGATAAAGCAACAAACAAATAAAAAGAATGAAACTTATAAAGATACTTGCTTTGCTGGATCATAGCTTGCCCTTGCTTATTAAGAAAATTTTATGACATTAAATTCAAAATAGTTAAATTCTAGCTTTGTGAATGACTACTTGCCTTAAAGAATGCTGGCATCCTTGATACACCAGTTTTTATAGTGTTTTTATTTATTGTCTGTTTATCAGAAGTAATAATTTCTAGCAATCTGTATGATGTTCCCTTTTTATATTACAAAGAAGAGATCTGTGTTTTGATCTGAAAAAAATCTGCAAGGCTAAAAACTATTTAATAAAACACTCCTGTTTAAAATATAAATGGTTGTTAAATATTTTTAACATTAGATCTAAGTTATATTTCTAGCATAACAAGGCACCATCTTTAATACATAGGACTGTGAAGGTTATGGATAAGTAGACACAGTCTTTAATACAAAGGACTGTGAAGGTTATGGATAAGTAGACACAGTCTTTAATACAAAGGTTATGGATGTGTAGGCACCATCTTTAATACAAAGATTATGGATGAGTGACACCATTTTTAATATGAAGGTTATGGATGAGTGACACCATCTTTAATACAAAGGTTATGGATGTGTAGGCCTGCAGTATTTCACATGACTATAATATGCAGATCAAGTTGTCAATGCATATTTCGACACGAACAACTTAAGACCTAAAATCTAAACTAAGTAACTAGTTATGTTATTAAGGCAGCATTTTTCTTTTCACAAATAGGAACAACTTAATAAGACCTAAAATCTTAACTAAGTATCTAGTTATGTTATTAAGGCGGCATTTTCTTTTCGCAAATAGTTAGGCTTTACACTATCTTTATTTTGTTTACACATTATCATTAAGATCTAGAATGTTGTAATCTATATAAGATCTAGCTAGACTAGATGTAGATCTAATCTAAATCTACAAGTCAACAAGCAATTGTGTATTTTTCTAAATATAAAGAAATATACTCAGGAAAGACTAACATCCTACAATCTCGTAAGATACAGGCATGCAGCAATCCAAAAAATTAACACAGCATAAGAGTTATATAAGACATTCTGTAAAGTTTTCAGTTTTCAAAATATTAACACTTTTAGTCTTTGTCATAGTTCATAGACTTTTCTAGAATATGAATTAAGTTCTTTACATTTGGCAATGATGTTATGGTCATGATGCTTCTAGTGTTTTATTCCTGATTCCGTAATTGCACCAACAGAAAATACATTTAAAAGAATATGACTTTATGCTAGAAGTGAATTTAGACTTAAACCAGATGCAATGGTTTGTTTGGATGGATCTAATGACAGCTAGTTTTGTTTATGAGCGATTTCTTTGCAAGCTACCAGTAGGGTATGCAGACACTGTAAATTTTGTCACATTTAGAAAGAATTCAAATTTTCATTTTCAAACCATTATTTGCAGAGTCAATCAACAATGAAAGCTTTGGCATGCTTTACTATCACCAATAAAAATAAAGATTTGTTTTAAAAGACATACAATCCTAACTAGTCATTGAACTTGTTTCTAATATAGAGTTATAGAGTCTGCTGAATTATATAAGCTCCCTAGCTGTTGTAAGATAAGGTTATTTATTCTAGGTTCTTATGCTTGAAAACAAACAGATGTGTTGAAGAAGGGCACATGGGATAAAAAAAAAGTTAATGCTTTTTTCTGCATAAGCAGAGGCTTTTCTTTTGTAATTTTAATTTTATTCTTTGATTTCAGGCTTTCATAAGTAATGGAACATAGCTAAGATACTAGTGACTATAACTGTAGCTTTAGATCTTCCTACTTTCTGTAATTTTAAAATCAGGGCACATCAGTTTGATTCCCTTTGTCATGCTAAGGGAGAGAGAGATTAACCACCATTTTGTCCATTAAAACCTCTGCCCTACTCACTTTCATCTGCCTTATAATAGCTTACAAAAATCAAATCTAAATCTAGAGCAGTGGTCTTCAACCTTTCTTGGCCTACCTCCCCCCTTTTTTTTTCTTTAAAAAAATCCAGCAGCGCCCCCTCTAAAAGCAAAACACTTATAAAAAAGGTTTTTAAATTAATGTTTATGCTGATGAGAGATGACCGCATGCCAAAGGTGATCTTTGTTGAGCTAAGAGTAGGACGGAGTTACAGAGGTGGCCCCCCCCCCCCCCCGTACGCGCTATAAAGATCCATTCAGGCGCCATTACGCTGTCATTGGCATAGAGGAAAATACCTAGTAGCAGATGTCCTCTGAGAGAGACAGTTGAAGAGCTATCACACAAAAGCCGCGGAACAAACATTTGAGACTCAAAGAAAAGCCATTATTGAAGACAGGTACAGGTACACCAGCAGACAATGGCTTTGTCTGCACAAAATTCTGGAAAAAATGCAGGTCTCAACTGGGTTTGCATAGTTAAGTTATGCGAAACACTGCACTCACCCGTAATCTTTGGAATGGAAGGTAAAAACAGCCAATATTATTATTATACAAAAATAATAAATACTTGTTACTTCAGTTGTGTACGATAAAATGATAAGTTGTTACTTTAGTTGTTACTACAATTAGTTTCGTTTATGTTACTGTTTTTTTAAAAATAATTAATGAATGTTAAAAAAAATGGAAGATTTCTTTTACACCTTTGCAGTGGGTGTTTGATGATATAAACTCTGTACTTTTTACATTATATTTTTACCAAATTATTAAATTTTTACTACCTCTACTATTTTAATTGTAAATATTTTTACCAAATTATTAAATTTTTACTACCTCTACTATTTTAATTGTAAATAGACCTTGATTTTAATTATTTGACGGTATAGAATCTGACCTTTGTTGTGTGGAGGGAGAGTGGCCCTTGAGGGACTGCAGGCACGACATGGCCTAAATTGTGCCGATGTGCCCAAAACCAAAAACCAAACCTTGATGATACACTGATACACAATTCTAAGTTCATTAAAATGTAATCGTCTCAAATTCAGTTCAAAGACATATAATAAAACTCGATGAAATAAATCTTAATGATTAACACAGAGATAGAAACTGTAATAATAATTGCAACAAGTGATTTCACCCTAGGCAAAAGATAGGAAAGAATTGATAAAACGGTTGGTCAACAGATCACATGTGGTTCCCCAGTGGTTCAAAAGACTTCGGAATAGGTGAATGTGATAAGTAAGTGATGCCCCAAATACTGCCCGCGGGACAGATTGGCACGCGGCGTGGTTCCATCCGCCCGCCGAAATGCCGGCACAAATTTTTGAAAGTCACCCTTCAAAATAAAAAGTTTTAAAATGTAACTTTACCTACGTTGGGGCATCAATTTTCTCTGACGAATTTTTAACAACATTTAACATTTGTACGTTCATGAAATGGGAATCTGAATGTAGAATCTACCAAGAAAAGTGAACGGGTCTTGCCTTTTTTTAGTGGAACATGATAATAAAGCGGTATATTTGATTTGTAAAGAAATTGTGGCTGTTTTAAAAACAAACAATATATAAAGGGCATTACATTGAGCCGCGTATAAAAGATTGTTAAACTACTCCTTGAGATTGGAGGGTTGATGAGAATATTCAAGGCCACTAGGTGTTTGGAGCTAGGTGTTGTGTGTTGAAATACTTTCATCGGAAATACCATAGAGGTCAGTGGAGAGAAGGCCACTGGGTGTTTGGAGGTGTTGCGTATTGAAAGACTTCCAAAAAATGCTTTCTAGTTGAAGTGCCGGATCGCACTGCAGCAACTTTAATACAGGCTATAACAAAAGACATTTTGCCTTGAACGCACATAGTATATGACGTATTGGCTGCATATGCCATGAAGCAAATATAAATAATGGAATTTACTGTCATTCTGTAGTAAAACATCAAGACAAGACACACAAACACACACACACACAACACAGAGAATCTATGGATGAGACATAATTGATTAAATTAACATGCATGACTAGATTGCCACATGAAATGAATAGAAAGTCTTCTTTTTAAAGTAACGTCTGTACAGTAATCTATAAGATAAGATAAAAAGATATTTTTTATTTATTTTATAGATTATATTTGGGCCTATGGTAAAATAAGTATTACTATAGGTTAAGAATGTGTTCATTCTTCAATTTTGTTAATGTTTAAATTTTCTTGATTCACTTAAATCTAATATTTCGTACATTTACAGCCAATCTATATCTTATATTGTTCACTCCAAGCATAGATGATTTTCTTAATTAAAGTGATTGTTGTAATTTACTAGTTTATATTTTAATATTTCAGAACCTAAATAAAAACATAAAAAAATAATAATTGATTATATTGGTAATTATATTGGTACCTAATACATCTAGAAATAGATCTAAATCTAACTAAATAAAGAACTACAATTTTTTTTTAAACAAATTTCACTAGCACAAATTATCAAATACTTTATAAAATGTTTGTTTTTTTAAATGCCAAAAACAACAACAACAACAAAAAACAACAACAACAAAACAACAACAACAACAACAACAAAAGTTTTCTTTTAATAATAATATATAGCTACATTTGTAAAAGAAATTTTTATTTGTAGTTGGCAGCTTTTAAAATAATTTCTCCCTTCTTCCGGCCAAAAACCTAGCTTAGTTGTTGACAACAAATTATGTCGTGAGAATGACACTGAAACTGATATACACAGGATTACCACTTATTACTAGATTCTAGTTATAGACTCTATTAGTAGATTATTATATCTATCTAGACTCTATATATAATACTGTTATAGATCTGCTAGTTACTAGAATCTAGATCTATATTATAATCTACTAGGTCTATAGTCACTATTATATCACTATAGTAATAGTGTCTATACTAGTATAACTACTATAAGTATAACTTAAGTATACTAAATCTAGATCTAGATTCTAGCTAGGTAATAAATAAAAAAAAGTAATAGATCTATTTAGACAATTTAGTCTTTTTTTAGATCTGGAAAATGTCAGTTTATGCAAACTTTGGAAGCATTAAAAGTATTAAAAATCATCAGTTTAATGAAGAACGGTACCAAACAAGTGAGTCAATGTGATTTTGAGTATAACAAAGATGAAAAATATCTTCCTTTACACTTAATTTAAGTGTTAGCACAAAATAAAAACAAAATTCATGTCAATCAATCAATGTATTTTAAGCCTTGAATGTAACATGTATACTCTTATGACACTATGTATGTTTGTCCGCATAGAAATCAAAATCCCCGTTTGACCAATCTTGATAAAACTTGACATAGGCCTAAATGTTCCTAAAGCATGGTGGAGACTATATGAGTCATTGTATGTTTAATGTCCCCCCCCCCAACAAAACAGTAAGATCATTAGCAACAAACATTTAAATTGCTTTTGAGAAAATTGTTTCTTAGAGGGCATACAAATAACACTATGTGACTATGGATAACCATTTTAGCATTTCACTATCACAGAGAAGATACAATAAGGCACAAATCACAACAATACTTTTTTTTCTTAGTAATCAAATCATGGACTGAATTCCAACTTTCTGATGTAAACTTCACATGTAATGTTTGAATGAAATTTTTGAATATTTTTGGTTAATATACATAATAATAATATAGTTAATAATAGATTTATAATGTGCACATAAACTGTATTCTTTGTTAGTGGTCTCTGCACTCCTATATGTGGTTGTGAAGTAGGACCTTGAACGCTGAGGCTGAAAGAAGAATTGTAGCCACTGAGTGTAAATGTTGCAGGAAATTGCTAGATATCAGATACCAGAAAAAGAAGATAAATGGTTTTGTGTATACCATTAAAAAAAAACAACAAAGATCAAGAAGGCAATATTTTGTAGATAATATCTGCTTGTGCTCAAAATATTTACTTTTTCAGACATATCCATAATTAATTTTGTAAAAACTATGTGAAGTCTAATAGCTGTGTGATATATAGGTTACCTCAGTGGTCATTGATTATTTAGATGCCACAAAAATAAAAGTAGAGTGTGAAAATGAGATGAAGGCTATATGGCGACATATTCATAGGATCAAATATAAATACTGGGTAAATGGGTTTTTCCGATTTGTTAAAAAGTTTTGTTCTTTAATAGAGATAAATTTAAGTATTTTCTTTTATATTTATATATTAAATATATTGTGTACATGCTTGCCAACTGACCAGGAAGTAATACCATCAAATGAAGATTATTATAAAACAAGTTGATCCTTACTCTTCGTAGGATCATTTAAAAAATCAAATAAATATAAAACTGAAGGCATTAGTTTGCAACCTTCTTTTCTATTGTCTGTAATATATATAATATAATTTAAAAATATAAGCACCAACATAGGAAGCAGAGAAGTGAAAAGATGGCTGGTAGATGAATACTTTAAAGATACAATACATTTTAAATAAATATTTGATGAATCTTGAACTTACAACATAATTTAAAATTCTAAAATGTAAAGGGATTTACTTTTAATATTCTCTCTTTGACTGAAGTCCAAGTAATTATTGTAAGTAAAAATAACATTGGAAAATTCAAAGATGTTTAAAAAAAAGCGTGGCAATAACTTTCTATTCTTTTAGTTGGAAGAGGTCATGGCTTTTCTGAACTAGATGGTGTCCCATTCCGGCTCTCAGACAAGTGCTGTGTCACTTCTGGCCTCAGAAGTGATTTATATAAGGTAACAAGAAAGACATAAACAATACTGTAAAAAAAAAAACAAAGCTTATATTAAGCATAGTTGTATCTATTAGTTTGGATCAGTCATGTAATTAAATTTGTAATAGATTTAGACTAACAATAAAAATTCTTTGTGATTAGAAATATTTTTACCAATTGTTCTTGTTTAGTGCAATTTCATGCTTTTAGCTTTCTCAATACACTATGATGCTATCACTTGTCTGGACTTGTTGGAAGGAGAAAGAATGGGTATCTGGGTGATGGCGTTTTAAATGCATCAATAAAAAAAAAAGTAAACGACCTGAACTGGGACTCTTGGGCTAGTCTTCCCAAGCCGATATACTAAACCAGTGACAGAAAAATGCTTATGAAAATAGTGTTATAACCCTATTTGCGACGCATAAGGGTTAACTGTGTGTGATCAGCTGACATATGTGACACAGACCAGTAATACAGTTTAGCGTGCTATATTGAAAGGCAAGGGACAGTACTGGCATGAACTTTGCATGTGAATAGCGCCAGTGTTGTGGTCATCTGATCATAAGCCTGCGCAGACCAGAGACACAGTGTGTAGGAAAGTGGCAGTTCAAGACCGGAGAGCGTTGAGACCGGGACTGTTAGTCGGCCATGAAGTCGGTCCCAGTGCAGTCATCCATTGAAACGTTCGAGTCCAGGAAGAGACAGTAGAGTTTATGAGTTTAGTACATTGATATACAGTCTCACGTTGTAGTAGTTGATTGTGTTGCCAATTGTGTCATATTGGCTGTTTTATTTGACCCTTATTGAAGTACCAGATTATTTGGAGCCTTGTTGTCAAGTTCTTGATGTGTTGTGTTTAGCAGTGTTTATGGAAGGCCTGATTAGGAAGAGATGGTAACAATAGGTTTCTATTATTAACTTAATTGGTTATCTATTTATTTTAGTTTTGTTAGGTAGAAGAAATAATTGTGCAAAATTTCAGCTTGATCCAAGATTGGGAGAAATAATGTATTTAAACTTTTTACCAGACAGAGTTAATATAAGCTTTGTAATTAAAAAAATGCTAATGCTATCATTTTATTTTGTTTGAAATCAAACATTATATTGTAATTTATAAAATATAAATCTTGAATTTGTTTTTCTCAGCTTAATGATGTCCAGCTAGAGTACTCAAGAGTCATTGATTCCACATGCTCGGTAAGTTCATTTTGCAGAACTAGTGCTAGGGTTGTTTAGATGAAATGTGAGTTGCTGGATCAATGTTAGCAGAAAACACAAAGTACCTGTATCTGTCTTGAGTGACTACCCCTGCAATGACTATGCTTTTGTCCTTCAGTATGATACAAATACTTGTCATTTACAAAATACCTTTTGAGTTCATTTTAAGTAATAAATACATGACATAAGCTCCAACAATTTCAAGACATCATTCTAAAATAAATAAAAAAGAACATTTAACCAACTTAATGGGTTATATTTAATTTGCAACCTTCAGTATAAAATTGTTTGATGAATATTGAACTTCTACATAATTTAAAATACTAATTGCTATTTTTTTTTTTTAATCAAGTAATTGCTTTTTTTTTTATTCAATTAAAACCTGACACTTGAATTTGTTTGTATTTATATCATTTTGTTTTGTTAAAAGTCTATTGATGTTTTTAAAGTAGTCAATGTAAAACAACATTAGGTGTCCCCATGAATGTGCCTAATGTTAGGCACACACTTTGGGAGCCTATGGTGTAGGATAGGCAAGGATAACTTTGTAACTTCAATTTAGAATTGTAGGCTTATCAACTAAATATCCATTATTGCTTTCAGAACTGAGTTGGAAAATAGCAATAAAGTATGGTTGGTTAGTCATGTGATATGGATTCTACAAATCATTTGGTGGTCTCAAAGGTCCTTGTTCGAACCATGTTGTCATGTGGGAGGTTTGGGCTAGGGTGTAATTATTTTGAGAGTCTGAAAGAACATCTAAAACATGTCAAACAAAAACATTTTACAAACAAGCATATTAGATAAAAGTATACAAACTGTTTAAATGTAAATAACCCAAACTAGTTTGATTTAGCTCTATAATAGTTTCACAATGACAGTACATACACAGTGGAATAGTCTAAATTACCTTAATTGTTTAATGGGGTAAATATGCAGTTATAATTTAGTTCTAAATTGTGATTTTATATTATTAAAATAACTAAATTCTAAGATCACACATTACAGATATAGTACCACAATTCAACTAAGGCTTTGTCTTTAACTGTACAGTTGATCAATCCAAGAGTGGGGAGGTGCTATTAAAATAACTATGAGTTGCACTGCCTTAATAGCTTCAGGCCCTACTTTATAAATGGAAAAATAAAAATATTTACTGCTGCAACTGTTTAGAAAAACAGACATACATAAAGGGTTTCCTAAATGTACTGTATTTTTCGCCGTATAAGACGCACTTTTTCTTCTCCAAAACTGGGGGGGGGGGGGAAAGTTGGTGCGTCTTATACGGCAAATACACATTTTACATGCATTAAAACTGCCCCCAACTTTGTGTGGCGCTTACTCGCAGTCCTTTCCTTATGCAGTGTGTGCTGCGGGCTGGATTTGGGGCACGACAGTCTAACCATGTGCTGCACGGGCATCATGCTGAGCTTACTGCCGGTACACACCGCCCCTCCCTACGTCATAATGTGCCGTCTGGGTAGATCACAGACAACGTGTATGGTGTATGTGAGAAAGTGATCAGGCGGACCAACTACAGGGTAAATTAAATGTAAAATGTGCATACACATGCACAAACACACCTAGGGTCTAGGAGAGCTTAGAGCATAATGAACATATTGGTAATATTGACAGTTTTATTATTTCTGGATTTCTTGCAGAAAAAATTATAGTACCATCTCCTCAGAATCTTTTTTTTTTCTAGATTTTCCTCCTTTAAAATTGGGTGTGTCTTATATGCCGGAGCGTCTTATACGGCGAAAAATATGGTATATCTTAATGGTAGCATACAAATTATGTACATTATTTTTATTTAATAACCCCTTTTGAAGTAATTCACATTTTATGACACAAAATGAAACTGGTACTTGCCTCATTCTTCTTTTATTATTTGCTTTGAACAGTATACCTTTGAGCTGGAGAGAAAAGTGATGTCTAATATGGCAAAGAAACCCAAAACATAACCTGGCAGCTATTTGCTGTGCATGTTAGGAGCAGCTTCCCTCACAATCTAATTCATGTGCCATACATCATTTTAAAAACAAATGTACTTGTATGATAATGACTTATTGAATATAAGCTTTGTACTATACTGTCTTAAAATAAATGCAAATATATTTTTGATAACATGTTGGTTTGAGTGATTTTATTTTGTTCAGTTAAAACATAGTGCAAAGAATTTTTCATGTATCACAAGACCACTACCACTTTTATTGTCTTACAAATAAATATGATGATACTATTTTGTTCTAGTTACACTAATTACAGCATATTCATGATTGCATAAATATTTATGTGGCAACCAGGGATTGAAACAGACTTGGAATGCATGACACACACAATTTTGTTATATTTGAATGGGAGAACTTAAACATTTTTGGTACTTTTAATTCTAATAGATACTACAGTGTTGTAACATTTCTTAATCTGTTTTGAATGTAAAAAATGTATTAACTCTTTCTCTCCGTAATTATTTACCACATTCTGGTGGAATCAACGTTGGTAGAGAGCTAAAGAGCCAGTGATCTTAGGAATTCCCCAAAATATAGGACAATAACAAACACAGAGCAACTAGAAACACGAAGAATAAAACTAATATAAAACAATGCATTCTCATTATTCAATATTTTATTTATGTAATATTTAAAACAGTTTCATGGCATTAATAAAACATTTTAGTCAAGTGACAAAAAAAATGTACCATACAACTTAAGTCTATTGAGTTCCAATAGTGGCACAATAACCCAGGATAAGCAAGTTGTTGACATTTTGAAGACATCTTAAAAGGTATAAGATTCAGGTAAAGAAGGCACATAGAATTGATTCTTAATATCTTTAACATAATGTACACATTAATAAGTAATAATACTATTTGCCTGCCTAATCCTTATTTTTTTTGTATATATAAACCTGGTGGTGACGAATTACAACGGTCAGCCGAGACGAGTGTCAACACGAAGGTTCGAGTAGGATCGAGGCCGTGAACAGAGCTCAGGAGCGTCACGAGGGATGTAGTCATATGACCACCCAGAATGGTCGAGCGACGTTCGGCCCGGTTCTAGAAGGCCAGCAGGGATCCTATATAAAGAGCGAAGGTATCAGAGACCAGTCAGTCACAACTTCCCGATCTACAGTTCGTTACAACGGCTCAGTACAAGTCAGAGACCAGTGCAAGAGTTGATACGGCGGAGAGATATTTGTACAGTCTTGTGTTACGTGCTGCCAATTGTACAGTGTTGGCTGTTATTTATTGACATTAAACTATTACGTTATTTTGAAGCCCAGAGTTGTCAAGTTCTTTAAGTTGGTGGTGTCGTTTGGTGCAATTTGCGGCGAGCCTGGATAGGGAGATTCGCAACAATATATATATATATATATATATATACACACATTGAACTATTACAATTAAAACATTTGCTATGTCCATATTTACAAGGAGTAGAACACAAGTTCAAAACTCTAAACAAATGCAGAATAATGCATATAAGATAAAACATCACATAAACCAACATTGAACTAGCTACATCAAATGCATTACAATTGCTAAAAAAATACACATTATAAATTTTCTCACTAAAATCAACAAAAATCTGGCCAGCATAATTGTTGGTCCTACTTTTTGAGCATCTAGACATTATTTCAATCAAATATTTTATTTAGTTGGGAGCAAAAAAAACAACTATCATAGGCTGTCTTGCTCTATGTAAATATCTTCCATTTCTTGAACTGTAGTTAACTTAAGACCCTGTAAAGAAAAATATAAATAAGACATATTTTTAAGAATTAGATACAAAACTATTCATTTACAAATGAGAAATTGACTAGTAAGAAGAGAAAAGTCCAACTGTTATTTCTTTTTTTTTTTTTAAATAAAAGGAATTTGCCTAAGCCAAAACCAGCAGTCAATAAAATTGTTTAAATAGATGAGGTACAGTTTACAAAATGATATAAAACTAATTCATGACTAGTATTATGAACAACTATCCAAATGGTACTCAAAAAATTTAGGAGTAGATACAAAAAGAGTTGAAAATGTATTTTACCATCAGAATTTTAAATTATAAGGGTTCATTCAATGTACATTTATCTATGAAAATCTTCATAGAATATACTGATAGTGCTGCTTCCATGACTAACAATTTAAAAGGTGACTAGCCAAATGATACATGTCTTTATTGATCAATTGTCAAAAAAAACATGCACAAAAATTGTTATTCTAATAGCACTGCCAACAAATGACTAAATTGGTTAAGAAGTTTGTGACACAACAGTCAACACCAAGACCACTTGGCTACCTGGCACTGAGTTCAAGTTAAAATCCTGACTAAAGCTGAGTAGTTGTTATCTGAGCAACTCAAGGCAGAGCCCCCACTCCCCAGATTCACAAAAGCATTTGGACAACATTTTACTAAGCATGAAAAGTTGGGCTCTACAAAAACAATTTAAAAAAAAAAAAATTGATCTAAACAATGTAATATTGACAAAGCTTACCTTTTCATTGGTAATGTACAGCAAACAGGCAAAAACAGTATGTATAGACAGATTCTTGGCCATTGTTGTTGAGACTTTAGAGGGGAGAGTATTCACAAGTTGACTGAAGTAACAAGGGGAGGTCATCTTTGTAGTGGACAGGAAGACATCATTAGCAGCAACCTCTGAGTTCTAAACAAAGATTGCATTCATCATTAATAATAGTTATAATATTTTAGATAGTGCTGTTAACAAACATAATGTGGGCTCAAATAGCACTGTTAACAAACATAATGTGGGCTCAAATAGCACTGTTAACAAACATAATGTGGGTGCAATGTTCTAAAAGAACAAAACAACGCCCCCCCCCCCTCCCTTTTTCCCAAAAAATAAAAAGGTGTCCAATATAACAAAAAGTCTTGAACAGGTAAGTCTGCATGTTCTTGAAAGTTCTAAGGAATCCTCTTAATTTGAAGTAGAATAGTACAGAGGGTGCCTTCAAATGTAATGGAATGTAATTTACTTTGTAACTAGGGAAATAACCAATAAGATATTCAACAAATTACTCCCCTTGCTAATATAGTAATCAAATGTGAGGGTATTTTGTAATTAGCATTTTTTCCACATCATTTTATGTACAATCGCATGATATTTGTATTTTCTCTTCAAAGGATTTCAAATTTAAGTAATTGACAATCCCATTTTGATTATAACTTTAAAAATTTCTATGACTACTAATTATTACAACAGCGTACATATTATTTGGTGAGTGTCCAACTGAAAAAAAGATGGATGGATTGTATAGATTGTAAGTCAGCCTGTTTTTGTCCCTCTCTTGGCACACACAAGAATAATAGGACATTAGCACATATTCATGGTGTAACATACTATATATACCACACTCACACATGTGGCTTAAAAAGACATACATCCTTGAAATGGTATTATATGTATATTTGCACTTTAAAATAGGAACAGTTGCAATGACACTACATACATTATAACTGAGCTCTGAAATGTTACACAACATCGGGGAAAAAAACAACAACTCCTATTCCCCAATAAAACTAAGTACATTATATTACTTATTCTGTCTCTTGGAAAGAAGATACTAAGTGCTTTTGTTTCATTGGAGATGTTCTGGGAAATCAGGTCTGGTCATTGTTAATAAGCTTGAAAACTTGTCACATTTAAAAAGTACCAAAGGTCTTGAAAATTAATCCCAAAATTCAATATTTAAAATCTATTTACCTCTTGTGTATCTTTTGTTAAGATAGACCAAATGGTAGACTTTAATTTCTTGACGTCCACTCGTTTTGCGGATTTAGCATACTGAATGCTAATTTTTTGTACCTAAAATAAAAGGAAAAGAGGATAAAGCTGATAAATGAAAATGACAAACTGAAAACAGGGGACATTCAGCTAGGAATCAACAGGGAAAAACTTTACAGCATAATTAATTACATGTTTCAAAAATTCAAAGGAAGATTGCTAGGTTAAAGACACACTGGCACTACAAAGAAACCGCTGTTGCGCAGCATTGAGGCTGACTGATGGTAGGTTGACTGAAGGGTCAATGGGCTGACTATAGAAGAGACAGGCCAAAGGTAGGCAAAGAGAAATTCTAATGAAGAACTGGTAGACAAAAAGAAATAATAATTATAATAAATGCAGCATGGAAACCTTTCCCAGATACCCTCACTCCACAAAGGTGTTTAGAACATAGTGTACTGAGTATGTTATAAGCATGACCGCTGCGCTAATATGCATTGAAGCAATGGAACAAGTGACAAAATCTCTTTAAAATACCTTGTTTGGGGCTGCCACAAGTTTATCTTGTGTTAAGACAGTGCCATTTAAAGTCAAATTGGTGAAATGACCTTGACTAGAGTTGTCCTGTGAGGCCTGAATAAAATTGGTCTCATTGGAAAAGTCAAAGCCAGCAGCAGATAAATCCTCATCATCCTCATCCTGAATGAAGAGAAAAATGAAATAATGTAAGGAATAAAAAAAAATAAATAAGTAAAGCTTTAGTTAACCTCCTCTTGCACTATATGCTGGCAAGCGAACCAAAGCCCATCAATTAAAAGTACCTAGTGATTCTGAGAACCTAAAATTTTTTTTTTTAATTTGTAGTTTTGGGCAAACTGTTTAGAAGTTGACAAGAAAAATAAAATACAAAATAAGGAATATCCAATCGTAACATCTGTATTGTGACAATCTGCTGAACAGCTTTAAAATATTTGCACAGGTTTACTTATGAAGTACACTTGTTAAAAAAAACATGCAAATCATGGTTGCAAAAATAGATTACACATTTTTGCATAATTAAAACAACTTCTATTTATTAAAAGTCCATTATAAGCATTTGCACCTATTTCAAGACAACAATGGAATGTCTTTCATAAGCACATTTAAAAAAAATAAATAAATACAAGTGTATTGTACAGTGTAACCTATAGTACATTATAAAAATGATAATGTAATCAAAAGTATTTTAATACTAAACAGAAATCCATAATATTCATATTCAATGATAAAAATGGTTACCCTAGCAACTGGACAAAAGTTTTCAACATCATTTTTGTTATTGAGGTCATAATTTTCAATTTCGCAGTCAACACCGATTGCCTCCTCTGTTACTGGTTTGATCTGCATATAAAGAAATATATGAATAATATAAGAATTTAAGATGCACCGCTACTTTGATAAGCATCTCATTAAATGTCTCTCAGAAAGGGTTATATTTGCTTATCAAAATGGGTTACAGGAAAAGCTAAGTAATTTCTGAAAAATAAAGCAAAAAACTAAACATGAAGTGAATAAAACATTTTACCTTTATATTAGGTTTTAAGAATAAACAAAACAGTTTCTCTTGTTTGTCTATCTGTTTGTCCTCTGGCAATGTTGTTCTTTTCTTAGTGTAGGTGGCCCATGTTCTCTTAGTGATGCTAATAGACTCTGCTTTGGCTGGCTTCAGAAGCTCAGCCCCCTGTTCCTCAGACATGTCAAATGTGAGTTTAAAGGGCTGCTTTTTTGTTTTCTTTTTGGTTGTCTGTTGGGCTGATGCATTGGAGCCTTAATAAAGAAATTTTGATTTAGTCAAAGCCTCCACCATTTTTATGCTCAAAACTCTTAAAACAAACTAGATTTCAAGAGACTATTATAAAGGGGGTCCCAGGTTCAAATACTTCTAAACACTGGGATTTTTAATTTCGGGATCTTTATGGTGTCCCTGAGTCCACCCAGCTCTACTGGGTACCAGAAATTTGTTGGGGAAAACTAAAAATGGTTGATCAATGTGCTGATCTTAACATCATCCGCCTAATAGATCGCAAGATCTGAAAGGGGAACTTTAAATTTAACCATTATATAATTTGAATTTGGAACTGAGATGCAATAACTATTTCTTTTAAGTTTAAGAATTTTTAAAATAACTCAAAAGTCTATATTCAGTTTTCCTATGCATAGGAGAGGCCAAATACTATAGTCTCATTCCGCAAGAGATGTAATGAGTTTTACTAAATTTGAATCTTTGCCTGTGCTATTTTAGTGGCTCCTTTGGCAGTAAACCAAATGATACTGTTACTAAACTGTCATAGTGACAGGTAGGGATTTTACAGTTAATCAGCCAGACGAAGTAAAAAAATTAGAGGTCAAAATTTTTCTATTGAGAAGATGAGTATAGTAAAACAAGAAAATCCTAACCTGATTTGTTTATAGAAGCCAGTTTCCAATGTCCTGGTCCAGCCCAGGCTTGTAAAAGTGCATTATTAAATAGACAATAGTCTGATGGTTGTGAGGAAAGGATTTGACGCAGTTTGACAACACTTCCTTGACTGGTTTTACAAATGTACATAAAAGATGTAAAAAAAGATTGAAAATGTTACGTCACATAGATAAATACAATAATAAATACAAAACAACACGGCTTAGTGATAAATACTTACGCTATATCACTGATGGCACTTTCAACAAATTCTGCTGTGGTAGAATCTCTGAGTGATAAGGCATTCAGGTCATTGACAAGGCCACCTTGATCAAAGTGATCTAAAATAATATAAAATATTTCTACTAAGGATTTATCATTGCTTATAAAACTTAATCATTGAAATAATGAGTGTCATCTTCCTATAAGATTGTTACAAAAGCAGCACATTCATGACGAGTAAGCAAGTGTGTTGTGTGACATCAGTTCCAAGCATTGGTCTCGATCTGTATTATGTCTGGTCATTTAAAGAATTCAGTGAAAATAATTACATTTTTGGAGGCCCTATGGTTAAGCGCTCTAATGGGTACCTGACATTAAGTGGGGAAAAGTAAAGGTGGTTTGTTGTTGTGCTGGCCTAATGACCTTCTGAGAAAAGGATAACTTTTTTAAAAATTACATTTTTTTTTACATTTCTGTCTCCGAAAATCAAGTCTCCAAATGCATCTCAAACAAAACTAGGTAAAAATAAAAATAGAGAGACTAGTCCAGTTCATTAGTTATTTTATTCATAATCTTTCCTGCGTGTGTCATTTAACTATGTCTCATTCAATGGGTGGATTTCAATTCATTGATGTGTATTCATCAAAATATTATTAATACATCAATGTGTATTTCCAATATTTTGTTATTAAAACATTTAGCATCACTGAATTTAAATCCAGCAATACAAGGATTACATCAACCATACGATCCCACCTTTACACTGAAAAAAATATATATTCAAATACAAATTTCGACTATTATTTGCTCTCAACAATTTCAATCACTGAAACAATGGAGAAAGACAGTCAATAGATCATGAGTGATGTCTTAATATCCCAACTGAATAAGGAATAAGTGAAGGTGAACTTAAATTACATTGTAAGTTGATTTGTTTAAAAAAAAAAAAGAAGTATAGAATCCATCAAATTACCATTGTCTCCATCTGCATTGTCATTATCATCTATAGCACCAGTTGCTATGGCATCCACTTCTTCTTCCACACTAGATATGTGTGGTGGCTCCACACTTGCATCAAAAGCAAATTCTGAGAAGCTCTTTGGTAAAATAGAGACCTAAACAAAAAATATACTGTTCTTAAAAGTTTTAATTTGCAATTATAGTTAAAGTGCAATTTAAATTAGCAAAGTAAGATAACTTTAAATTCAATACTTATGTGTGTGCCACTTACTTCCCCTTCATTAGTCAGAAAGTGAAAATCACTCAAAGGAGAACACATCTGACAGTTTTCCAAATTAGCATTCTCAAGCTTGGCTGAAAACAAGAAAGTGTAAAAAGGTAAAACTATTGATCACCAGATTCTGTGACAAGTCTATCAATTAACACAGGTTAACAAACATTCAAATATGCTCAATGAAAAGTTTTAGTCTATCAAAGTCAACACAAGTTATACCAAGGCAATCATTCAAATATGCTCAATGAAAAGTTTTAGTCTATCAAAGTCAAAAACCTAATAACCAGATGATTTGTTGACCCCCTGGCTAGGCTTTAATAAATTAAGCACGACAGATTTAATTTTACCATAAGTAAGCTTCAATGTACAATAATTTAAAACATGTATTATGCCATTAAATCAAGTAGACGTGATCTAATCAGTTGTCTGTTCTTTTTTAAATTAAGTTTTAAACTCCAGACATTTTTCTATAATTATCTTGAAATAAGCACATGAAATGTTCCCTTTTATTTGGACAAATAATAAACATGTTCATAAAATTTTGGAAATGCCTTATTTTAATAACCCAGCAGCAATACAGGCCTGTATGCAGTATATTGACACTACTATTAGAAACATTTTATTGAAAATAAATAAATAAGACACGACTTGTTTTTTTATATGAATAGACATATGAATAAAAGTAAATGAAATCTATATATATACATATATGCTCAATTAAAAACTTTTCAAAAGGTATAGCTCTTAGAAATTCAATTGTAGAGGCAAATGTTTTATTACTATAAAGTAGTATTTTTAAAAATAGAAAATGTATAATGTATTTCAACTTTGTATCAACATGCAATGCACCAAATTTGGCCTGATACTTTTTACTTGAACTATAATTAGTTAATTTTTCATTATATGCAAACATTGGAATGTGATTTAACAACACTTGGCATGCTTTTTGTCTTGGCTGTAAGTATTAAGAACCAACTTTTCTTTCTCTTGTCCTCACTAACCTTTCAGTTCAGAGTAACTCGCTTTTTTGGGGGCAGATTGGGAATCAGGTTGTGGAGCTTCAAAACTCACAGGTGCTGAGGAGTCCAGCACCAGCTGATAATTGTCATCAAATATCCGTAATCTGTTCAGAAGCAGTCCACGAGCACCGCCTTCATCAAAGGCAGCTGATGTCACTTGAAACATGGGATCCTCCTCAAACTCCAAGTCTTTGTCATCGTTTATATTTTTAAGATTGGTCTCAACAGTGGGTGAAACCTGGAAACAAAAAAAAATGTAGTTAAAAAAAAAAAAGCAGTCAAAAAGAGTTCCCCTATTGTTGTAGACCATGGTAAATAAGGATGCTAATTAGCCAGCCTAAACACCTTAAATTCCCCTCACATACTGAGATTTACTTATGTTCACATCCACAGAAAAATATAATTAGGCCTTCAGGACATTAGCCCACACATTTTTAAAGACGCTAAATTATTTCTTATGACTGAACTAATGTCTTTAAATGTTAAATGCTGAGTGGCTTTCAAGCTGCAGTCCCAGTGATTTTAAGGACCTCCCTAAGTCTAACTTTAATTGGGCACCTTACAGTAGATTGGAAAATTAAACTGGTTGGCTATGTGCTGATCACATAACTCCATTGTTAAGTCAGAGATGTTTTGCATCAATTGTAATATCTTAAAAACAACACTGACTTCTATAGTCTAAATCCCTTGGTAAAGTTACTGAATCACATGATAGTTAAACTTGTTGAAATGCAGAGTTTTTAGATTTTATTACTGACCTTTTTCTTTTTGATCTTTTGTTCTGCTTTTACAGCTGTGTCCTCTTGTGCTGCATTCTCTGCATTTGGTCCATCAGAAAGAAAATCTAAACAAAAAGTGATAGACACTGGTAATTTGCAAGCAAGCAATAACAAAGAAGTCTAAAATCATATTCTAGGATCAAGATGGGGCCGCACAGTAAATCCACTTGCTACCAATCTATTTCCTTTTGGTTAAACTCCAAGCCTTTTTCAAATTTTGAAATACTTATGCCTTTGGCTATTCTTACTGGATAAACAGAAAGGCAGCTGGTCAAATAGAACTTGTCTACGAAGATTAAGGAGGAAAGTAGAATTTCATGTGGCTACAATCCTAGCTGTGATCTAGATATTTTGTCACATCCATTACTGTTGTCAGCCAATGGTTGGTTTACGTTTTTTCTGTCCACGACTGTTTATAGCCATTTTCTTTTAAAAAGTGTATCCTGCGGCCTTTGTCTAGTTCAGAAGCTGCTGGGGGAAAGGCAACTATTGCATCAACCATGAACACGTCTCATCAAATAATGCTGTAATTATCAAGACTTTACCATTTTTATTAGTATGTCTAAAAGACAAGCCCCTAAAAATGTCAAAGAAACACAATCACAAAATATTTTAAGTTATAATTTGTTTTCATTTCACTCTCCAATAAATACAGGCACAGAAATAAAAAAAAACATGACTCAACTATATAAACATTTCTGTTTGTCTCATAATGAGATCTGCATAAGATAAACCCTTCCAAATAAAAGCCAACATTTTGACTGAATGAAAATAGAACAATATGATGTCTACACAGCTTGTTGAATAAACACATCACAGCCCTGTTGTAGTTACACACTGGTTTATCTTTTTAGTATCCAAATATATTATAAAGAAACAAAATATCACATGTTTAGAAAATCAACAATGTTGTCTAAAATAAAGTTACCCAAAATATAAATAACACAATACATAAATAATGTTTACTTCTCAGTGAAAAGTACTCATGGGAAAAAAAAAAAGTACATAAAATAGTTTACAAGGGACTAGTGTACAGCAATGAGCTATAATTCCACAGGGTTAGGAAAAAGGGGAATTAAAAAAAAATGTGTCTCTATGACAAATGGTTAATGGGTGTTATTCATTATTAATACTTTCCCAAACTAATCTGTAGAGCTCATTAGACTACAGAATAGATGTCATAGAAGCCAGAATATAAAATCCCAGCATTCATAGGAATTCGTACTTCGAAAATTGTTCTAGGGTTTGGGTACTATATGGAGCTTATCTCAATAAAAATTACAAAAGTATTTTTTTTATACAAGAATACAATTTTTTTATTATAGTTATGCACATGTTTAATGAGCGATTCTTGTTCATTATAAATTTAAATAAAAAGATTTATGGGTCGAAGCTGGTATGTGAGACTTTATTTGGTTCTTAATTAATTTTATATGAACAAATTAGTAAAGTAACACATGGGCGTATAAAACACTTCTTAAGTAAAAAAAAATAATTTTAGAGATAATCAACAGCTAACTCAAAGTTAATTCTCAAACAATTAAAAAACTATGAATTCCTACTCACCTTCCTCTACCACTTTCCCCCCTCCGAGGCTTGCTACCATTTTATAGGCAGATGAATGAATGAAATCAACACGCCCAGCATAGATTTTGGCACTTGCATCTAGCGTTGAGCTAGCAACCTATTTGTTAAGAGATACAGCAAATTAATTGCATTTATCCTAACTAAACTATACCTTGTCTACTGTTTAGCTGGTAACCTATGCAATTATTGAAGGATTCACCAAAACTGTAATGCTGACATTTAAAAAAAAACTATTAGCACAGTTTGTTTTGTTTTATCTGTTATATATTTAATATTTTCAAAAACCACTGACATTGTCCACAGCAACTTATTGTAATCAATTCACTTCATTGTATTTTCAACTTAAATGAAAACCATTTACCTGGAAATTGTCTAGCTTTTTCTTTTTCAATAACTCTGTGATGTAATCAATGAGATGCAAACCAAAGGCATTTTTTGAGGTAATTTTCTGAGCAAAAAAAAAAAAAATAAATAAATAAAAAGCAACCATTTTGTAGCATGTTTATGTCCATTAAACTATAGCATAATGTCATAAATTATATTTTATCACATTAAATAGTCTTTTGCCTTACGTTTTCTGTGGATAATTTGATGCAATTGGCATAGTTGCTGGCAAGTTCTGCACTAGTTAACCCATTCAGCTCTGTTGAACTAAACACACAAACATGTTTTAATATTTAAAACAAACTTATCATAGCACTTATGGATAGCTGTGACAGACCTATTTAAAAAACTATTTGAAATTTTCATTTTCCTACAGAATATTATAAGCTGTATAAAAAATATCCTACAAAAATAAAGGCTACAATCAATATTTTTTGTTACATTAGCTTAAAAATTTTTTTTTTACTGTATTTTCATGATCATATTTGCACAAAATATGAGTAGTTTACTTGCAGGCATCTGTTTATTAATAATAAATGAAACGTAACAAAGGCTAGCACTACCTGGGCGATGCAGTAGATGGGCTGCCCAAAACTCTCCTATGTATATCAAAGGCTTGAGACTTTCTCCGCCTTTCCCTTTTTTGCTGACCTTCATCATAATCTGGGGAAAACAAATGACAAATGTGATTTAGTATTTGCTAAGCAAATCTCAAGGATAAAAATACAGCTTAAATGTCTTATTTAGTTTAAATAGATAGAGAGAGTGGTTGAAATAGAGAGAGTGAGATATCTGGATTGAAATAAGTGATAGTTAAGGATAGAATAATTCTCTAAATTGAGTAAGATAAGTATCTTGCTAAGAACTAGCAAAAGCCACAAATAGAGAACAGTTTGTTGTCATTTATATAATTTAAAGATGATGTTGCAAAGAATTTAAGTAAAATATTCTAACTTAAAAAACAAAATACCATCAAAATTTTGAAGAGCTGTTGCAGGGCTTGAGATCCCAGGGGTACGACTAGTAGCTGGCGACAAGTATTTAGTTGAAGCTGGGCGAACTGGTGTAGTGTTATTCAAAGAAGACAACACAGTCCGTTCTGTCATGGTGTGGTATTTTAACTGATAAAATCCTGTGCAACAATAATTTTAATGATAAGTATAATATTTAAAAAAAGAATGATTTTTTTACTACATCACTATTGTGTGTGTATCAAATTTACACACAAAAATATCCCTTATTTTTTTAATGTAAAATGTTATGTTCAGAACATACGATGATAAAATACTCACTTTCAAAACAAAATGGTCCTACCCTTGTCCAGTGATTAGTTGGATTTATTACTTAATTTGGCAAAATTAATCTAAGACTGGCTGACTATTTATTTTTTCCATTCTTCAATCTGGATTAACAGCAAAATGTCAAAAAGATAATAAGTATATAGTTTTACATTAAAAAAATATTCTTTTAAAAAGACTAGATACTGATGTAGATTTAAGTAAGATGTTTTATGCTAAAGTGTTATCAGATATTCACTTTCTAACAATTGAGAATTGAGACTTTATTAAATTGTCATCTTATTTGTCCCTGTGTAGTATGCAATCTGGACTGTCATGGAAATGGTTCTGAGCTCAAACCCTGCCTACTGCTATCCTGCAGAATGCTAGTAAACTTAATTTCTGAACACGTCTGGTTGTTTTTATTACAAAGTTTAGGTTTATATATAAAAATAAATTCACTGTCTGTCTGGTACAAATTTTTTCTTCCACACCCACTCTCTGATCAAGTTGAAATGTTACACAATTATTTATTGCACTTAACTTGACTTTAAGACTTAAAGGGAAACTCCGATGGTTTTTCAAATTTGAGTTATTGACATATTTAAATTCTGCATAAAAAGTTGTAATAGTAAACATTTTACCATTTTTTATTTAAATGCTTAGAAACATTTATATTTAATAAATTAGCCAGTAAATTCTTGACATCTAAAAAAAAACGGGGTTCTCTGAGATTTTGTTTTAAGCTAGTTCATATGTCACTTCCATCAACAATACTAAAAAAAAAGAAACTAGATTTGACCAATCGTATCGCTTCATTCTTACAGTAGCTGTTAAGCTTAGTGACGGCCTAGTCCAGAGCTATGATACAGATATATATATGTATAAATAGATCTAAAAGCATTAGGATAATCAACTCGACAAAAAGAGTAACATTTTCATCTAAGCCTCTCTCTGTCCCAAGAAGTAGGCCTAAATAGATAGTGTATCTGACTGATTCGAACAAACTGGTCAGTGTAAGGCTAGTCGATACTACATGTAGTTGGTCATGACAAGACAACCAAGACCAAGCGATAGTGTTTGTTGTGTGTTGAGTGGTCTGGCGATAAAAATACAGACTGCTGTGGTTAGTAACGTATGTAAATCTAATTTTAATACACATTTTTTCTTTGCTTACAAGATCCTAGATCTAACTGCAAAGACCAATATATATTTCTTTTACGAGAATGTAAACTGTATGGTCTCCTGTTATACAATAAGTAAATAGATTAAAACACATTTGTGATGTCACATAGAAACCCGGTGAAAGTCTGACTGTTTTGGATGCGCAAGAAAATTACGTCGGAAAAACATCAATTACTAAGTTATTATTGCAAAGAAAAAAAAAAAGAATCATATATTCATTATCTGTAAATCAAAACATATATTATATCAAAAATTGTCAAAACCATCGGAGTTTCCCTTTAAGTTAAAAAAAACAATGAAATATGAATCAATAAAAAAAATTAATTACTGTTAATTAGATATAATTTATAATTCAATTGCTTAATACTATGTCTAAGTCAGACTAAGTACTAAAGTAGTCTAGATATTTTCTAATGATACTGATAGTTAATCAAGATTAGGGGATTAATTTTAATCATTAACTTGACTGACTTGACGTTGGACTAAGACTGTCCTAGTAGGCAGGCCTAGACTAGACACTTAGATCTCTAGTGACTTAAGTGACTATTACACTATTGTGACTATACTACTAGATCTAATACTCATACTGTGCCTGTGACTACAGTATAGTGTCACTATACTACTAGATCTAGATCTAATATAGATAGATGAGTGTTTCTCCAGTATTGGTGCCAAAAAGTGTCACATTATACTAAAATTAAAGTTGAAGTTTTTAGTTTCATTTCAACTGTATTCACTTCTTCAACCAGTTCACTTTAAGAATTTATCAATAGAAAATGAATTGCAAGATGTAGATTTTGACAGCAGTGTCTATTCAAGGGGTACCCCCTTTTGCGTCACAGGTGCATCACCGGGACACCACTTGATAATTTAACAACAACCAATTGATAAATTCATTGTATTTTAGCATAATATAACTGTCTTTATTGTTATTAGTCTTTAGATACTGAAATTTATGCTTTTGCATAGAAAAAGTGGATTTGAGCTCAATTAAAAAATGGGGACACCGTAGCACCTGTAACACTACAAGTTAAAGTTTTTTTAAAAGATATTCTGTGAGAATATAGAAATTATTTTATTTTTGCACTAAAGTGATCCATTAGACTTATTATTAAGTTCACTATTCTAGTCATAAAGTACCCATTTGTGAAAATGCTGCTTTAATTTCACAAAATGTCGCGGGTGCTTCGTGGGACACCATTTTTTAAAATAATGTTTATAAGTGTACATTTTTGTCTTACCTGTGCACAAGTGAATGATCATTATTATTTTTAATTATTGACAAATATATATTTTAAATCTTTTGTTAGTTTTAACACACAGAAAAAGGTTTGAAAAAAAAAAAAAGAAATAAAACTGTACACAAATTTTATTTGACAAATTCAGAAATCAAAACATTCCACTCTCAAACTATTGCCATTTGGTATCAACATCACTTCAGTAACAATCATGTCTGCATACACTAACTGTATGTCTGGCACTTTCTGTGCCTTTTTAAAAAATTATTTCTGCGCTGATCATCCAGGACTTCTATCACAACTCCTGTTAGAAAAAATTACCAGCAATGTTGAAAAGTTAATACTTCAATCTAAAATATACTTTGAACTTGTTTATTGAAATTAAAAGGTACACAGTGCAAAAAATTATACCTGGATAGAATATTTCCCCATACTTGACAATCACACAGCTATTTACAATGTACTTTTGATTAGTGAAGGAATTTGTTTGGGCCTGAAAAAACAACAACATGAGGCTGAAATACTTAATTTCTAAAATGAGTTTAAAATTATTTAGCGGGGTATATTAATTAAAAATAACTTATACAATACAGGTAACATAAGATTCAATGAAAATGTTTATATGTAAAAGCTCTTTACCTTTGAATTTGAGAATATTGGACTGACATCCAAAGAGTCTTCGAGATTTGACTGAGATTGCACTACTGAAGAAAAAGAAACAATTTCATTTAGAAATCAATTAGGTAATTTTAAAATGAATAATGTTTTTTCTCAGATAGTTGTAAAGTGCTATTTAAAAATAAATAAATACAAGTACTGACCATTTTTTTTCTGAAGTTTGAACACCTTCCAAGATCCACATATTTCATCATGCAGACACTGACTGCCATATGAATTTCTGCATGGAAAGCAGAAACAGCTTCTATTTCTGTAAGCAATAGTGTTAGGTGTAATACCTCTCACTAGTTCATTGAAAGATCCTTCTTTATTTACTGGTCGCCACTTTGTTACCTTTCGCAGTGTACCATCACTCTGAACATACTCATCCGACATCTTTGACCACATGCTATACTCCACTCTGCTAATTCATCCGTGCAATTTTTTAAAAGCTCAATACTTGTTAATTAAATCCACACCACAGTTGCTACATGATCTTTCAATGCACTGCAGCTTATGAAAACAAATGGCATTAGTTCTTGGGCATAGAGTTAAGTCAAGTGATGAAGCTGGATTTTTTAATGTCAGCTCTCTGTGTCCTTCTTTGATCAGAAATTTATTAATGCCCTCTATATAAAGAAAAATCTTCAAACAGAACTCACATAAGCAAGACTGCATCTTATGTTAAGTAGCTTTTGCATGAAACCTTTTCCTTTTTTGAGCACTAACAGATGATTGAGAGGGATCAGTTCTTGAGACATCCTCTCTACTGTAAAAAATGAATATTGTTTCCAAGGCATTTTGTGCAATGCAATCACTTCGTTTTTTTTCGTGCAATTTGTTCTGATTTGCAATTGGACATAAAACTTCTTGGAAGACCAAAATGTTAGAAATGAGTAGCACAACCTCTGAGTTTGTTGTACTTACTAAGGATACTGCAGAGTACTTGTCTATGAGCACTAGACATCTGACTTTTTTTTTTGCTGGTGGAGTGTAGTTAGGTTTTGATACTTTCTTTAATGTTGTTTAGAAAGATGAGCATACTTCTCTCGGGTAGGCGCAGAAAGTGTATGTCATGGACAGCTTTACTTTTTCTTGGGGAGCATATCAAAAACCATCAAAAACTGCAGCATATTTCTTGGGTGACCTAGGCAATTTCATCAAAGCCCTCGAAACAGCCATTCTTTTTGCCACTGGAGTCTAAAATCCAGTACCTAGTGATTCACCAACCTCTGCTGAGATGACATTAAGTGGACTATTAGCTTGCTGTTTTCTTTCTTTGCGTTTTCTGTTTATCCAAGCTTTTTCATGTGGGCTTAACTAGGCAATGTATGCAGCTTTTCTCAACCTTTCCTTTTCTCTCTGCTCTAAAACAGCAACACGTGTTAGAGACTCAGGCTCCGATGCTTGTAAATTTAGAGTCTTTCTTGGCTTGTAGACGCCTTGAAACTCTAACAGATAACTCCATTACTGAAATCTGTAATTTATAAAAATGTAAAAGTATCTAAATAAATAGATCTATTATATATACTAATAACTTTCATAAACATATATTATATATTGGTGCATTATTTAAATCTAGTCTAGTAATGCCCACAATTGCTTGATTGATAGGGATAGACTCAATCAATAGTATAGGACTAGTACTGTTAATTATATTAACTTAAGTTATAATCATTCAGTGGTAGACTGAAAGAACTGAATACAATATAATTGAATATACTGTATAAACAATACAATGGAAATTAAGTGCAGGTTAAACCAAACTTTGTTTTAGATACAATCTACATTTTAATATAGAATAGATCTAGATAATTTTCTAGATACTTGTCAATATAAAGAAAAATATATTATTAAATCTAGTCATTAATGACCTAGTCTAGATTCATAAAAGATCTAATGATTTCTAATCTAATAATCTAGTTTAGATCTAAATCTAGATATTGAATTAGATCTAGACTCTTGTACTTTACTCTATGTCTAGACCAAGAGTAAATCTAGCTATAATATTTATAATGAATTACATAATTAGATCTAGGTCTAGATCTAGAGTAAATCTAGATAATGAATTACATAATTAGATCTAGATCTAGATTTAGATCTAGAGGTCTAGTCAGTCTAGATTTCTAGATCTAGAGTTTAGCTCTTTAAAGTTTTAAAGACAAGTGTCCGAGATGCGCCTCAAACGAAAAATAAAACAGATCTAAATCTTATTTACAGTAATAAGTAAATTATAATTATTTAATATTTCTTAAACAGTACCGCTTTATTTCTTTTAGATGTAGCTAAAATTATCTGACACTGTAAAATCTTTAAAAAAATATCACTAAAATCTATTTGGACTTAACAGACGCAAACTAGGACACCATTTGTAAACAAACGGAGTAGTGTCCACTGAAACGCCCCAAACGATGTAAAGTAAAATTACAAAAAATATAAAATGAAAGATGTCAAAAAAAAATAAAAAATGTTCATTTAAAATGATTATGAAAATATTTTATTACATATATTAAAATCATTTAATCTTAATTGAAACTTTCCATGAATACAGAAAACTTAACAAATCCTGAACTCGTATTAGACGCTACATGTGACGCCATAATTTATGCATGGAAAACACCAACACGGGGTCCCATGGAGCGCCTCAACGCCTAATCCAATTTACTTCTCAAAATAAAAACAAATTAATTATTTTAAATCCCTACACACATCTACTATTACATCAACATAATTGTTTTAGAAATATAAACTTTTTGTTTAGTAACAGGCTTTAAAATTGATTAACTTTACGAATTAAGACTAAATTTTATTCAAGACGCTTCACGTGACGTCATGATTGAATGGTTAAATTTAGTAACCTCGTAATAAAAAAGCACTTCGATTAGGATATTGCAATCAAACTTATTTGTAATAAGCTTAAATTTCAGTAGAATAATGAAATATCTACGTACCTGATTGCTTGTTGATTCACAAAAGATCACAAAAAAACAGATTAAATGAGATTTTTGTGCAAGATTGCCGGCGATTGATCGTGTCGACGCTTGAGGCGCATCAATGGTTAATTGTGGGACGCGCTGTTGTTTAAGTACTCCTGTTAATTACTATGCTAGTATTTCCATTCATTCATAAAAAGTAGTGTCGTGGGAAAAATAATCCCATTCTTAACACACGCAGCACAGGCGCTCCATTTGGGACGCCTCGACCTATTATAAGCTCGTTATGCATGTTTAGAAAGCTTTTAAGAAAAAAAAATACTTTAAAAGAAATCTTTAATGCTTGTTGTAACAGAAATGCAATGTTGAGCATATTATTTATTTCTTGTTTACAATTCATAGAGGATTGTAATTCTGTATAAAGTGGGACACATCGCGATGCGCCTCAAACGCCTTTTTGTGGCCGTGTTTAATCAATATTTTGATAACCTTGAGAAAAACTAAATAATGATATTGAAATATGAGGATCTTGTTAACATATCCAAACAAAGATGGAAGTTTTATGCCCCTTGGTCTTAGTACGATATTAATTCAATCATACCATGGTGTTCCGTGTTACATCAAAAGCCGCCATTTTGGGTAGTAATTTCACTCATTTTTTTACAATTTCAATATTTCCCTAGCACCTTATGAGCTCAAAATATCAAAATTTATAGATTAACCATTTCTTAATGCAATGTAATGTAAATTGTCACATTTGAATAACAATCTTATGAAATACAGACTTTTTAGTGAACCAACACCTAGTTGTAACCAGTACTGGAGAAACACTCAAATCTAATCTAGACATTCTAGAAGACTAGATCTCTACTAGTCTAATAATGTATAGAAATAATAATTAGATCTAGTATCTTACAATCTAGAGTAACTAGACTACTAGACTAGAGTATAGTCTAGATCCACTAATCTAGTGAGATCTATACTAGTATTACTAGATACTATACAAAATATATTATTATTTAATATTAAATTATTAAAGTAAATATGATCTAGAATCTAGACTGAGTGACGACTGAGTCTGAGAACTAGATCTAAATCAGTAAACCATTACCATTAACTAACTTACTTTAGACTTACTTATAACTTATGAGTGAGGGGCGAGAATAAAATTTAAAAATACTAAAATAGACCTACAAACTCTAGTGACACTCTAGTCTTTATTCTGTCATTTCACAAAATTTAGATTTAAAACAAAACAAGAAATTACATAATATATCTAGATAGATCTAAATCTATTATATTCTATATTATTATAAGAATCCATAGAATGTAAAGATTTACCTCGCTAAAAAAAGAAATTTAAACATTCCGCCTCGACTTCCGTAAATAACACAGTTTGTGGCCACTTTGGCTTATCTAGATCTAGACTCTTTTTTTTTTTTTAATTTTAGACTTTGGTATTCTTTCATAGAAAACAAGATCTAGAATAATAATGTATGGAATGATAATGTAAACCTATCTAGATATTAATAAATTTAATTTATTTTTATTATTAGAGTTTAATTATGTTCAAATAAATCTAGATCTTATTTTGATCGTAAAAATTTAAAAATCTCATGCTGCACTAGCCTATATTTTACATTTAGCCTGAAAAATGCGGCAGAGAAGATGTAATACCTGCAAATGTGTGGCAGAGGAGATACCTTTCAATCTGCGTGGCTGGCTTCTTGTGGGAATACAACAGTAATACAACTCTTTCTCAAGACGTCCATCGAAGGGCTATTCTGACGCGGCGTCTTTGCAACAGCGGCCCTGGGAACGACAACAGTGACCTCCACTACCTCCCTCTTTGTGTCAGGTGGCTGGCGTCAGAGACAACTGTCTTGAAGTCGCTAGAACAAATTCGTACAAGTGCTCCTTCTTCCCTAGTGACATTATAGAACGGAATCTGTTGCCTGGATCAGCCAGGAAAGCCAACGAGTTAGCAGAGTTTAAGTCATTGATTAACATGCGTGACTAGATTGACACATGAAATGCGTAGGACGTAATTATCTTCTTTTTTTTTTTTTTTAAGTAAAGTCTTTAATAAATAAGATAAGAAGGTATTTATCAATAACATTCATGGGCGCCCGCAGGGGGGGGGGGGTGCACTAGCACCCCCCTGGATTCTGAGTAGCCAAATTTTAGGGGGTTGGGGAGGATTGCATGTACCATGTACCCCCCTGCCCGTGCAATATTGATTCAAGAGTTTATTTTCATTTGCACATAGATTTAGTTATTATGAATGTCACAACATCGACTTTCACAAGACATTTTGTATGGTGATTCAACAGAAGGCAGGAGACCCGCTGGTCGTCCACTGCTAAGGTATACTGATGTATGCAAACGCGACATAAAGTGGCACTGGATAGATCCACATGAAGAGCGAGACTTAAAGGAAAGGTCCTGGATTGCAGATGTCATACACAACAATTGTAGAAAGATGTGTAAAAGTACAAAGGATTATCTTCTCTTTAGTCACTCAAGAAGTTGCAAAGGGAAAAAATCGTCTCGAGACGTAAATTGCCACAATTACTTTTTATATTTAGTTAAGGTCTAGAATTTTTTTTTTTCCTTGGAGGAGAAATCCTTGAAAATTATCTTTCTATGTGATAAATGCTCTAGTTTCTTTGAACAAAAGTAGAGTGTAAATGTATTAACGTCTTGTGGTCGGTGTCAGCGCTCGATAAAATAGCAGGTGAAACACGTCCACCAGTTTACAAAAGAAGAGATACAAGAAAGTTCTTCACATGCCAACGTCCAAGTCAAAACGGAGCACTGGCAGCAGCAGGAAACCAAAATTACATCATGATTTAACTGCATTTGTTGGGTATTTTAGTGAAGAAATTGTAGATATCTCAGGCACTGAGCAGATGTCTTTGAGTGTTCGTTTTGTTGATTGCGATTGTATTCGACTTCATTGGTTTAGTTCCTGTGGTTCAGAGAGACGCACTGCATGTGTCTAATGTCTTTGTACAGTCTAAACATGGGCAAAATACTCGGCCAAGGCTGCCCCCTAATGGCTAGTATTCATTTTCCGTAACTCTCCCTAGCGATAGCGTTGGTGCTAAATTTACCTCTTTTATGTGAGACACAATCAACTGAAAAATACGAATCCATTCGAGATTTAAGTCTAGTTTAGATTAAAGTATTTACTGTGCCCTTAATGTCGATTAGGTATGAGTACCCGAATAGGGAGCAGTTCTTTTCTTTGATATTATAACAAGAAAGTTGAGGCTACGACTTTGAGCCATGGGTGGCAGCTTGCACCCCCCTGCAAAAAAAATCCCGCGGGCGCCCATGATAATATTATATGCAATATACATACTGTTATGACATGATAAGGAATTAGTTATTTGTTTCGGGAATAAGGGGAAAGTTTTACTTAGCGACAAGTGACGTGACAGATCTTTTAAAAAACAAGAAGTGACGCTACAAAGAAGACGCTTCGTGTAGAGCAGTAGAATAGATATACGGATTTACGGACATAGCTGACATCGGACGATTCCCTTTTTGATTATTAAATATATTTGTAGAACTACATCAGCGTCGACTACATATTTTGATTGTTTCGGCCTTTCGCCGATGTTACTGAAGAATTTTGAGTTCAGTATTACTTCCAGTCAGACGTAGATCTATACTAGTTATATTTCAAAGAATCAACACCGCGCGGAATCCTTAACAATACAGATAGATAGATCTATATCTGTGGTCAGTCTCTTAGCAAACACTGGCAAATCCAGGGGGAGGGGCAAATTTTTGTTGAAAAATCACACAATTCGTATATGATTTTTTTTGTTACTTATGTTAATAATATATACTAATTAATTATATTTTAACAAATGTTTATATTATGTCGCCCCCCCCCCCACTTTTCTATATGTTGGGCGAGTGGGTAGGGTGGGGGCGAAAGAGTTTAGGCCTACTATTTCCTTGAGGTCTCTTGGAATGTAGTCAGATTTTTGGGTAATATTTTCATTACGGTCTCTAAGAGAAAGAAGAGAGACGACCGTAGGGGGTCCACAGAGATATGAAAATTGTATACAATTATAATAACTTCTAATGATGACTATAGTAATATTCAATAAAATTCAACTGGCCCCTCACTGCTATTTAGTATAACTATTGTTAACGCAGCTTGGAAAACATTAACAGTTCTGTGATAAAATTTGACGTAAAAAACAAATCAACGTCGTTCTTTCAATGTCTCTACTTTATCACACCATTCAAAGAAGTAGGCCAAGCCTCGTTTTAAAGTTTCCAACCTACGACTTTGAGACTTAACGACACACAGACATCAGTCTGGGTTTTAATCGTGTTCATTTTATGATTAAATTTGAAAGTTATACAAGGGTAGGTAATTTGTGTTTGTTAAATTGTGTGTTCGCACGCCAATCTAACCGTTAGATTATGGATAAATGTTTGAAGCGTGAGGAGACGTTTTATGAAGAGCAAGAGTGTAATGGAAATAGTGACAATGAACTGAGACAGGATGCCCCCATTAGAGGTGGCAGCACGTAAGGGAAAATTACGAAAATATGCTCCTGAATATTTACAACTCGGATTTGTATCCTACAAAGGCAACAGCCAGAATGTGTTACACGTTTCAATGCATTCTCGAGTTTGAAACATACTAAACTGAAACGTCAACTTGTAACAAATCATAATGAACTAAAAGACCAACTCGTAGATTTCTTTCAACGTGAAATGAGAAATGTGTGCAAACCAGCAGAGAATTATTAGCGATGCGACAACAGTGAATGAAAAAGCTCTTAAGTCTTCATATAGGCCTATTATGACATAGCGAATAGCGCAGAGCAAAAAAAGCGCACATGGTTGCGGTGAGCTTGATTATGCCGGCAGCTTTAGAAATATGTCATTCAGCCAGACAAATCAGGCTGTGTCGGGCGTCCGCTAAAATTGAATAGTTAGTAAAGGGGTACCTGAACTGAAAAAGTTTGAGAACCTCTGTATTACGTCGCCCCCCTTTTTTTAAAAAATTAAGTGCACTAAATATTGCTAAAAAGATCTGTTGGTTAAAAAGTAGAGAAAGGGAAACCACTCAATGGAGAAAACAGTCCTGTTGGCGTTCACGTGACTTTCAACCAAAAGGCACGAGTTAATTGGCTCGTCTTTGGCGTTTTCAGCAACCGCCTAAAAGGGAAATCACTGGTGGAAAATTATGGACTCAACTAATCTATTCATCGCCGGATTATTTTTTGGGGGTGTAAATTAGCTCCCCTTCGTTTCACCCGATTAGCTTACAGCGAAACATGTCATCGATTTTTTACATTTTTTTTTGGACGATAGACCTCGAGACACAATGTCATGTTCTAAATGCAAGTGAAACAGATTTTAAGAAGACAATAGTATAAAATATTATAATCCTAATCCATATAATACAAGAGTTTAACTGAACCAAAAACCAAAGTCTTTTAAAAACTAAATGAATTGCTCATGAGGATGTAGGTCCCTATATATTAGATTTTTTCTTGTAAATAGAAAAAAATAAAAGAGTCAGTTTCTATTTGTAGATTCCCACCGACTGCACTTCAGGAATATACAGCTTGGGATTGCCACTCTGTAAGGCAGTGTTTCCCAAACTGTGTTCCGCGGAACCCTTGTGTTCCATGAGGCCTGACTAGGTGTGTCCACAAACTACTGGAATAATGAACTAGTAGGCCACAACGTGAATTAACATATCTAAAAAAAATAATCAAAGTGTTCCGCTAAATGCTACAAATGTGCAAAGTGTTTCGTTAAGGAAAACGTTTGGGAACCACTAGTGTAAGGGAAAGTCAGAGAGTAGGCCGTAAGCTAATCTCTAGAAGCTTTAAAAAAAAACGAAATTAAAATTAAAACTCAGAAAATAGTGAACAAAGAAAATGAGAATAAGAATTTTGGAAGAAATTAAGAAATAAACAATCACAAGAACGCAATATTGCAAGATTACTGTTGCCAACTAAAGTATAAAAAATGACTTTGTGGAAAAAGAAAAGAGCTGAAAAATTTAATTTACGATGCTAATTAGTGCCAACAAAGTATTATAGGGTTTTAAAAATATTATGGCTTATTAATATATCCGCATTATTTACATTGGAAACATCGGAGACTCGATTTATTTTAGCCCACCTCCCATTAAGACTAAGTGTATTACAATTCATGAGACACAAAGACCACGTGACATATTTCTTTCAATGCTATAAAGTGGTCGAAATGAATGTTTCTTTTTAAAATAATTGAATAACTGGTATGTTTTTACTAATTTCTTTTTAAGCAAACAGATTTCTACAAATTTCAAACAAAAAGATTGAGGAAAAAAAACTTTATTCAAAACGTGCTTTGAATTTAAATCATCTCTGGTCATTTTTTGTACTATTTTTTCTTTACAGTTGAAATTATAAATAAATAAATAAAAAAACAACATTTTAAAAAATTTCTAAACAAACCTTCAACCACTCACTGCGGATCCTTATATTCATATCTATACCAAATGATTACAAATGTAATATTGAGCTTCGAAAACTAAACAAGTTTTTTTGGAGCATTTAAAAGTAGAAAAGATATTTGTCTTTCCTCTGCGCTCACAACCGGAAAAGGATATAATTGTATACATTAGTTATAGATTTTTTGAGATGCCACAGAAAGATCCAAGGTATCAATTACCTGCTAACTACTTTAAAAAAATAATAAAAAAATAAACTCAAACTTAAACTCTTTTGCCATAACTGAAATTTCTCAGGGCTCGCAAAGACAATCTTTCAAGGAACAGTACCAGGAAAAAGAAGAAGAATCAGACAGAAAAAGCGTTGGGAAGACAACGGAAAAGAATGGAGAGACCTGTTACTGAAAGAAATTATATCCACGGCAAAAGAAAGAGGAATGGAGAAAGATTGTCAACATATCTTGTGTGGTGCCCCAACGGTTCAACAGACTAATGGATAGGTAAAGGTGAAGAAAATGCTCCTCCCGTTTTTTTCCTCTAAAAATGGTTGACTTACATTTTAAAAAATAACATGATCTATTATCACCTTACCATTAACAATACTATTGATATTTTTATAACCAAAATTTACAATCGTCATTTGAAATTCCTGGCAAAAAAAAAAAGTATAACACAGTTGATGCTTCATGTAAAATACTATTGAACTGTCACTTCGACGGTCGCGGATTTGAACCCTGCCTGACGCGATCCCCGGGATCCCCAGCTGTCCCGCTGGAGGTTTGGGCTAGGATACAGTAATCCTTCGATTTGGAAGGAGCATTCGAGACATGTACAACACAAACAAACTAAAGAAGTTTCAGACTCTGGTTATTATTGAGACGAAACTCTGGCCATATTTTATGCGTTACGCCTGCGCGGCTCTTCCTGACGTTTCTTATGACGTGTTGACGAATGAGATCTTCTGCCAAGCAGACGTGATAATGACGCGTTGTCACTTCCGTGTGACTCTCGAAATGGCCTCTTGCCAAAATGACCAAAATGAAGGGAACAAACTTTTAATATAACAAAAGAAAAAAAAAAGAAAGTTACAAATTATTCATCTGACATTCTTGAAAACGAAGAATTGGAGGATAATAAGGGAACCAAGTTTTGTTACTTGAAAATAATAATGGAATTAATGCATGCATTTAATCGCATTACAGTTCCTCCGCATCATGAAACAAGTAGGTTAAATATAAAAGAAAAATACTTGTTTAAAAACAAAGCTTCCATTGGGTGAAATGGCATCGATTATTTTTAATCAATTCTGTAATTAAGACGAATAATAATACATTTGTGAAATTGGAAATATGTCTATTAATTGTTTTTGCTTAGTGAAACTTCCATGTTTATAGCATGCTCAGTGCACTATGGTCCAATCATTTTGGGGTGTCAATCAATATGGTAAAAACCAATCTTAAGGGCGATAAAAAAAAACCCTAACAAAAAACGGCATCATCAGCTTTCATTTGCTGAAAATTTAATACGAAAATTTATTTTCTAATACAAAATCTTAATTTTCACTTATTATCCTTATCCCTGCCCTGACTGGGCCGCGTGCGATCCATTTCGCACAGGGCTCCGCAAATGTTAGGGCCGGCCCTGATTAACATGCATGACTAGATAGACCTAGGAACACGCGTAGGACGTTATCATCCTCTTTTTTGAAGTAACATAAGATAGGATACGAAAATGTCTTCAGCAAGAGAGAACGCTTCGAGTCAATCTTGTTACAGATGTCTCTCGGTACACACAGGGCTCTACTTGTAAGCGATAGGACGTCTCTTATCTTAGGAGAAACAAGACATTCTTTCAACAAGAGGTAGCCTAACAATGTAGTTTTATTTGCATCATATTCAAATATGGATCAATTACTAGTACAAAAAAGAAGACTATTTGAAAAGATAATGACCGCCTAGTGGCCTAGGCTCTTCCAATCAGCGAAGACTGAAAGACGCCGATCTTAAGTGTTGGCTCAACAAAAAAGAAAAAAACTAACCATTTGGGCAGTTGAAAAAACAACGAAAGAAACATAAAATAACAAAGTCGGTAAACAGGCGGAACATGTTAGAAGCAGTCTGTCGTTGAATATGTCAACAAATAGTCTTCTAAAAATGAGGCATACGCAAATGTATTATATATTACACGTTAATAATTGTATTCATTCTAATTATAAAAGTTATAACAGACTTTTTTTTATGATCTACACTGAGTTAGAAAAACTGAGTGACAGCACAAGTGTAAACAGAATGGTTTTTTTTTTTAGCGGCCCCCTATTAGTTTTGTGTGGCCTGTCTGTCCGTTCGTCCGTCCCGTTTGGATCTCAGAAACTAGAACTAGATATAGACTTAGATCTAACTCCAGATCTAGGGCAATCTAGGCTTCGACTTGAATCTAGATTTAGATCTAAAACTAGGTCTAGATCTATCTAGATCTATGTCTAGTTTCTATGACAAATGACAATAAATGGAGATATCAATTTTTATTTTCGAAGGGGAAAGTCTTGTTGTCATTGATTTATTAGTGAAGAAGTCCATGACCTTTTTAAAAAAGTTACCTCCCCTGAAGTTTTTCATTGAAAAGTGGTGTAATTTTTTGAAAAATCTGCTTGCATATATAATTTTAAAAATTAGATGGTTCACTTTCGGAAAATAAAAACAAAAGTAGCCGTTGCATCAGAACTTTGAATGATCCAAAATATCATGATGTCCGATTTTCATTTTCTCTTCTAGTTTCTGAGATCTAAACGGGACGGACAGACAGGTCACACAAAACTAATAGCGTCTTTTCCTAACCAGTATGGAAGTATTAATATATGTGTCATTAAGCTTGCGTGTTTATAAGTGCATTTTTATTATATTTAAAAATGTTATATATATTTAAGGTATTCTTTTTTTTTTCGTATTGCCAATTTATCTAATTTTGTAAGAAGAATAAATCTTTTTAGTTTCTATTTATTACAAGTAACATGTTATTAATTTTGAAGGTTAATAATAATTATTTTAAAAAATAGAAGTGTGCGCTAAATGAATATATGGAGATTCTGTGGCTGAGGGGTAAAGCACTTTGAACTGGAAGTCCCGTGTTCGAATCATGGTGAAGACTCTAGGTGAACCACTTCGGGGGCCGATTTTGAGTTTGTGTTTCACACAAACTGTCGGTGTAACCTTGTTTTCATTTTTTTTTCTTGTAAAATTATATAAAAACTGTTTATATGAGGTTAATCTTTATTGTCTTTAAACAAGAATTTATTTTCGTGTATTTGAAACAGCTTTCAATAAGACCTCAGTCTCAGAATCTCAGCTAATCAAGATCAATGTCTACGGAGTCATACAGAAGCAGCGAGTTGACCATAACTGATTGCCAAGGGGCATCTCTTTCCTGACTGGGCACTGGATACGCAGTGGTTAAGGCGTCACTTTCATCGGACATCCTGGATCTCAACTGGAAAATGAAGTTGCGCAACGCCCTGAGAGCTGTCGTGGAAAGGAATGTTGAGGATATGGTTGTGCTCACCCCTGTTCTGACCGTTGATGCTGATGTACTTGAAGCCGCCAATATAGTGGATGTCGCTGAGGTAGTGGATGTCGCTGATGTTGTTGATGTCGCTGAGGTAGTTGATGTCGCTGATGTAGTGGATGTCGCTGATGTAGTGGAGGTCGCTGATGTAGTTGATGTCGCAGATGTAGTGGATGTTGGCGATGTAGTAGATGTCGTTAAAGTAGTGGATGTAGTTGTACTGGATGTTGTAGTCAATGGTGTAGTAGATGTTGAAGTTGTGGATGACGTAGTTGGCGGAGGCGGAGGTGGGGTCAATGGTTTTAGAGTCTGCCCTGCAATGTAAACAATACAATCAGATCACAATATATTAATGGCAATGTCTTCCATTCTGAAGATTAAGGATGAATGCAGTATTTCACATGTCTACGCAAACCCAATTGCGACCAGCATATTCTTCCGCATTTCGTGCAGACGAACCGACAATATATGTAACAATATTTAGTCAAAAAGACCTACTTTGTGATCCGACAAAATAGCGAATGACAAAATGCGTCGACAAAATAGCGCCATTATTTATTATCCTTTTTTTTCTTCAGATATTGTAAAATATAAATAGGCAAATATAATAGAACATATTTCATTGTTTATTAAAAAAGAATACCTTAAATATAAGCCGGGTAATCGATCGAATGCTTTTAACAACCTAGTTTTTTAGTTAGTAGTTTACATACGAGTTCACTCATGTTTAGAGCAGTGTTTTTTTTTTTTTTTTTTTTTTTTATTATAATTAAATGTAGCCTAACAAGAGTGTAATCAACAGTTTCACATTTCGTCTACTCTCAAAATATCACACTTAAGAAGCTTCAGTGTAGTGCAGAAGTAAGTTTGGCTAAATAGTAAAAAATTGAGAGAAGTCTGATTTCAAAAATTAACCTTGATAAAAGCAAAGAAAACAACTTTCGATATTAGATAACAAAAACAATATTTTACATATTGTAAGCATGAGCTATAAATATAATTTTTATTGCACTAAATTCCTAGAATTTTATGTCTTTATGATGCATTCAATTCATTCGCAGGTGTTACTTTCCACTGCCTATTCCTGTTGTTTTTTTTAATCAATCCTTTAAGCAAATGAAACAAAAATTCTGAGATCTAGAAACACAGACTTATATAGGTCTATGTCTACAAATTATTTGATGTGAAACATGCATGGAAATATGAAAGACAAACTTTAAAAAAAAAAATCTATGTTCCCATTCTTAAAACTATGATGCTAACTATTCCAGTGCATTATTTTTTATTTTTGAAAGTAACACAGGGGGTTAACTAAAAATCATAACCAGACTCTAATAATGATAATACGCCAGTTCTAAACCAAATGTACACTCTTCACAGTGCCAACTTTATACATCATCTGCTCTGCAGATCGCAAGGTCTGTAAGGGGAACTTTTTTTTAAAAATGTGCAACTCTGCTGTGTTTCTCAATCAGTCACTGTGTGTGTGTGTGTGCGTGTGTGTGTGTTTTTCCACGTAAATCTCGTATGTAGTATTGCCATGTTAGTTATAGGCCTTTTCTTGAAAACGTTATGAGTAATAAACAACTTATTCTTTTAACAATTATTGTGCCGTAGCGTGCTACCGTATTTGTATTGAGGAGAAGGACAAAGACTTCTGTTACATATTAAGTATCTTAATTTGGTGTGTTAATTTGACATAAAAAAAGAAAATGAACTACAAACCTGACGCCATCAAGAAATACGACAAAACGAAATAAAGAGACAACATTGTCACAGGTCAACAGGTCACAGGTCAACAGGTCAACTGACAACCTAAAAAAATGTTTAAGAATAGAGAGGTAATAATGTCGTACAAGTTATGCCCTAGATGCAGGACTATCGAAACGTCTGCCGTCATTGTATAAAGTAGACGGTCCTAAGGTCCTTTGGACCCTTATTAAGAATGTATGCAGTGCTGCGATCCACTACATTCATGGCGGACATCTATATGTCTTCTGGGCTGAAATTGATTTGTCAACTTTGAGGTAGAATTTTAACATGGTATCTATCTATCTATTTGTCTGTCTGTTTGTCTGTCTATCTATCTATCTATCTATCTATCTATCTATCTATCTATCTATCTATCTATCTATCTATCTATCTATCTATCTATCTATCTATCTATCTATCTATCTATCTATCTATCTATCTATCTATCTATCTATCTATCTATCTACCCACCTACCTACCTACCTATCTATCTATCTATCAATCTATTTATCTATCTATCTATCTATCTATCTATCTATCTATCTATCTATCTATCTATCTATCTATCTATCTATCTATCTATCTATCTATCTCTATGTATATATATATATATATATATATATATATATATATATATATATATTATATTCACAAAGTATACAGATAACTAATTTAAGGATGCAATACAATAACTAAGCTTATCTAATTGAAATATAAAAGCCTCTATTTCCTTTGAGAAGTCTCGTTTTTATTGTATATAAAGCTAATAAAAGTAAATACTACACAATGAAACTAAATTTCTTTTTTTTTCGGTCACATTAAAAAAACAGAATTAAATGCCAATGAAATAATTGATATCATCAATTATAACATAGAAAAAAACAACAACAATAATTTGAACATTGAATTGTGTATACCTTGTAAAGTCACGGTAAGAAATATTACTGACGCTCACATTGAAAGCCTGTTGAAATATTTGTTTCTTAATTTCATCTGGACATCTGACATGTACAATTTATCTAGGTTAGTGACATCCACTTTGTGCAACCGAATTTGTTGTTGTTTTTTTACGGTTTTTGTCATAATAATAGAGGACATCATTGTCTAGTTGGTTGCGTCCTGTCCCCGAGTCATACCACACACATAAAAAAACAACACTCTACAACTGTGGCGTAATAAACTACCCCCCTCCCTCCAGCACATTGAACTAAGTTTCCCTAAGTCTCACTACATAGGTTTGTTATAGTATGAATTATGATCTTGACGGAACACGGGCTTTGAGAGGACGAGAAATACTTTTTGTACCGATGTTAACAAAAAACGTTTACAACATTTCGGTGGAGATTTTGTGTATTGAACCAAAACTGAGGGCAGTGCTGGAAACTCAGGCACTTGCATTTTAGAAGATTATGATACACCATAAACATGTAAAACTGTAGGTGAAATTAGAATTCTTTAAATCTGCTAAATCATTGGATAAAGTATAATTTAAAACACCTAGTAAATTTTATTTCAAACTGTTAAATTATCTGCTAAACTTTAAACAAAAAAATCAAGGTATCGAAAGGATCTTGTACAACTCATAGGGCGGCCTTCACGCATGACACGTAACTGCATTGTTCCTTATATCCAAAGTGCACTATTTGTTTATACAAAACACAAACTTATTTTAAATACTAGATACGATTTCAGATGAGCTTAACTAACCGTTGCATCTATTTCAAGTGGGGTGAAGGCAAATATTGAAGCCGCATTTTTTAAAATAGCATTTTTAGGTTTTGAGATCTAGTTGTAACAGAAAAAAACAACAACAACACAATTTCTGATTTTATTTATTGCCCACTAATATAAGTGTACAAAGTTTTCACAGAGTAGACCCAAACTAAACCGGACTATTTAGGTCTACAATACGTTTCAGTAGATATAATGTAGAAATGATTCATTGAACAGAATTAAAAAATAGTTTTAAAAAATAATTGAAAACTAAGCTTAAATTAAAACGCATACAAAGTAAAAACATTAAAATAAAAACAAAAAGCGTTGGGTGTAAATTTTACTTTAACTCCTACACACCCAACTCTTCTAAGATTGTTTATACTAGTTAGTGCGTGTACATTTTAAAAAATATTAACTTTTTTTTTTTTAATGTGGGGGTATTGTATGCTACTGTAATTCATTACTCCTTTAATATAAATACATGCAGATTGATGTAAGTAATAGTGTTTAAGTAGATGGGACATTGTTAATAACAATGATAATTAAAACAATGTTGATTAAAGTTTTCTTTATAATGGTCTAATATACACACAGCGTTTGATATAGTCGTTACATTAAACATTTAAGTATTTCATTTTACTCTAACCATCTTTCATTTTACTCTAACCATCTTTCATTTTACTCTAACCATCTTTCATTTTACTCTAACCATCTTTCATTTTACTCTAACCATCTTTCATTTTACTCTAACCATCTTTCATTTTACTCTAACCATCTTTCATTTTACTCTAACCATCTTTCATTTTACTCTAACCATCTTTCATTTTACTCTAACCATCTTTCATTTTACTCTAACCATCTTTCATTTTACTCTAACCATCTTTCATTTTACTCTAACCATCTTTCATTTTACTCTAACCATCTTTCATTTTACTCTAACCATCTTTCATTTTACTCTAACCATCTTTCATTTTACTCTAACCATCTTTCATTTTACTCTAACCATCTTTCATTTTACTCTAACCATCTTTCATTTTACTCTAACCATCTTTCATTTTACTCTAACCATCTTTCATTGTACTCTAACCATCTTTCATTTCTTACTGCCTAATTCTATACAAGAGGCTTATCTCCCCTATGCTTAATATGATTTCTGTATATATTCTATTATAAAAAATCACGACCTATTAAGCAGTTAATTGTTTCATTTTTGTTATTGACTCTTGTTTCGTCATCGATCATGAGCTTGAATGCAAAATTTGATGACGATTAGATAAGTAGAAATGGTCTAAACATCGATGGTCAAAGTCTAAACAAATCAAAGAAAGGTATAGAGCAAAGTAATATAAGAATTGTAAAAAAAAAAGAAAAAGGAAGGTTCTAAAATTTTACTTCGTTTATAAATCTATCTCAAGAAATGTTTGTCTGCGTGTTTAAACCATTACGTAAACAATGCAATTATCTTATGCAATTAACATATCCATGTCTAGTAATACATACTTTTATAATGTTCAGTGGCGCCAACCATTTTCAGTCTAGGGTGTGTCAAGTGATTTCTGACTCGCGTGACACAGGCAGCTTAAAAAAAAAATTGAGTCCAATGGAACGGAGCCTCGGCGGCTTCATCATGCAATATGTTTCTAGGGACCGGGTTTTACTGCATCAGGACCAGATGTGGCCCGCTGGCCATAGTTTGGGTATCACTGGTTTATACATTCCTGTTGCACTCTGTTTTATGATTTGTTGGTTTGTGCAAGACAACAAAATATGTTTTCATTTAATTTTTGTTGTGGATGTGGAGGAATGTCCCTCCCTGTAATGCACTCAATGAACAAACACAGATGACATTAGGAACAACTTTATGATAAAGTCACTTTTTTTTTAGACATGCGCACTCATTAGGCAGGATGGGGAGGGGGAAAGAAGTATTAGCTGCTAGAGTGCAAGTTCTCAAAATATTTAATTGATCCCGTAACGCAGATTAAAAATTATAAATAGAATAGTTAGGGACAGAAGAACAATACGATACGAATAAATAACGACATTGAATTGTCTTCCCTTTTAATGGAGGATCAGTACCAATGAATTCGAAAAATGTTTTATAATATTAATAAGGTAATAACACAACGTATCTTAATATTACTAGAGGAAATTTGTCTTGCAATTGTGTATAATACAAAACAGTTATAACATTACCATATTTATATCTATATCTATCTATCTATCTATCTATCTTTCTAAATTTATAGATATATAGATAGATAGATATACTCATACCACAGGTTCACTCAAATTATAATTGCCGCAAAAAAATAAATTGTCTTAAACTGATATTTGAAAAATATTCATTCCCTTAACTCTTTCTCTCCTAATTAACGATATCATCGTTGATTTTATCTCATTAAACTAAATTAATGTTTGTTTTCATAAAATATATATAAAAAAAGCATTCTCCTATTATTCTATACCAAAAGTATTATGAACAAAAATGTTATTGAAGTTGAATCATAACAGTGCAGAATGTACAAATGTGAAAAAAAAACAATTCTGTCAGAACGTGGAAAAATAATTACGGAGATAAAGAGTTAAATGTAGTTCTCATTGATTTCAGCCTACGAGGTGTGTGTCATGTTTAGATTGGGTTTAGTTTCTCTCCATTACCCTACTGCTACGTCAGAAAATCGTACTTAGAATGCTTAAAATTCTGTCATTATCGACAGCCAAACGAATAAAATATAAGTGGAAAAGTTGAAAAATGTGTTATTATTTTACTGAACTACTGTTGTTGATTTGTGTTCCTTTCTCGTAAATACACATGTGGATCCAGCATGTGGATCCAGCAAAACTGAGATGGGCTCCAGCTGGCAACAGACAAGACGGTGTAGGCCTCTCGTAGTGTCTCGTAGCTCTCGTACAGAACACTACTGAATAGTAGATACGTCTCGCCTTAGTTCTGAGAGCTGTGGACACTCTAGCAAGACACGCATCACTGTCTTCCCCCCGACTATGGTCGGAATAGTGCCAGAAATTCCTGAATTTCTGACTACTATCATGACTTTCAACAAAAAAAAAAAAGTAAAAAAAAGGTTAAGGTGTCAGTGTCTGACAGTGTTTGTTTTTATTTTATGAATCAGGGGGTTTCCCAAACTTTTTTGTCTAAACGGAACACTTCGCACACTCTGAGTATTTAGCAGAACATTTTGATTTTTTTAGAGAGATTAATTCACGTGGCGGCATACTATTTAATTATTCCAGTAGTTCGCGGAAGACATATTCAGGCTATATAGAGAAACATAACAAACTCACGGGAGTGTGAGGGAGTGAGAAAGAGACAAACTGATGCAAAGTTAGATATATTAGAGAGAGAGAGAGAGAACTAAAAAAAAAGAAAGAAACAAAGGAAAAAGAGAGATAATTAATCATGGAACTATACTAATGAAACAACAGCTCAGAGTTTTCAAGAGCGAAGTGCCGTCGCGCATCTGAACTTCACTTATTGAATGTAGTTGAAAGATCAATGATGATGTGACAGAAATGTACTTCACGAGCCACTTGGATTGACCTACATTGAGTGTAAAACGTTTAAAAACCCTATTCGATTGCGTATAAACTTCCTTCATTGTCTGATATGATACATAACATTTTCCCGAATAAGATCATCACAGAAGTTGTGTTTTTTTGTAAGGCCACTTTATTAAAATCCTATACTCTTAAGCGAGCAATTCTTGTATATATATATATATATATATATATATATATTTTTTTGAAAACGGCTCTTACGATTTTCTTTAAAACTGCAAGGTACGTGCATATTAGTGAGAAAAAAATTCTCAACCCATTGGCCACATTGGGGGAAACTCGAGGTCGACCGTTATATCGGTTTGAAAATGGCTCATTATCGAAAAATTAATTTTGGCTAGAATGTTTTATGAATGAAATTTTCTATATGACGTCAATGGGAAAAAAAACTTGACACCGCTTACGTCACTAGGCTCACAGCAGTACACTAAGACTTTTCTTCGCAAATAAGAAAAAGTTGTAATGATTCAATTGGCGTAATTAAACATTTGCGCACCATCTTATTGTAGCCTACATTGATCCATTATGAAACTATGGAAGAAAAATAATGAAATTAAATATCTATATGTCTGATTAGTTATTGTGTTTTAAAGGCTTTATAAATTGTTTACACTTTAATTGCGTACACCCGTAGGTAGCTTTTAGTTATTATTTTGCTGGTGAATTATTGCAATGTGGTGTTTAAGCTTCGAAGTCTACTGTCCCATACCAAAACATAGGAAATTGTCATAACACAGCTTATCTACGCCTTACTTGCACAACTAGGGCCGGCACTAACATTTGCGGGGCCCTATGTAAAATGGATTGCGCGCGGACCAGTCAGGGTAGGGATAAGGATAATAAGTGAAAATAAAGATTTTGTATTAGAAAATAAATTCGTATTTGCATTACATTTTTATTAAATGAAAGCTGACAATGCCGTTTTTATATCGCGCGTAGGACTGGCGTTTTCCATATTGATTGACACCCCAAAAGGACAATTTTGTCTTTTTAAGGACATTTTTATGAGTTTCATAAGATTTCCAGGAGCTCCTTGAAAACAATGAGACCACGGGAACCCTATTATAAATTATAATGGTTTAATTTAATAATTTACACCTAGAATTAGCCCGGGGCTTTTGAACCTTTGGGGTCCACTGCGGCAGCATACGCCTAAGGCTGGCCCTGATGATATCCAACTCGCGGTCAACGAATTTTCATCACGCTGCTGCTTTTCTTGGTTACCCTATAAACCTCGGTAAAACAGAAGTCATGTTCCAGAAGTCACCCAATAAAACCTACTCAGCCCAAAGATCACCGCGCATAGATATCCCTTAAAGTGGTAGATAACTTCACATTATTTGGGAAGCATAGTATCAAATGACGCATTGCTTTAAAGAGAGGTTGATATGTGATCAGGGATAGTCGTGCTTTTGGACGCCTCCAAGCGAGAGTGTGGCGAAATAAATCGCTCCGCCTGCCTACAAAAATCAGTGTCAACCAGTGATTCTCTCAACCCCTCTATGTGGATCTGAGACATGAGTACTTTATAGAACTAAGACTTCTTGAACGCCTTCACCAAAGACCGCAATACAAAACAGCGATATTCATGCAAAATGGTATGAACTTCTTATAATCCGACAGTCCCGCTTTGCAGGGCACTTATTCTGTATGGGGGACGAACATATTTTTGGCAATCTTTTTTTTTTTTTAGTAAGCTGAAAGGTTGTCGGAGTAACAGAGATGCCTCACAATAACGCTTCTTTAGAATACTGACGCGATGTTTGTAAGTCTCTTAGGAAAAAAGTCGCGATTTTACTTTGTTACTAGGTGCACGTTTTACACTATAACGTAGAGATTTTGCATCACTTGATGATTCTTACTAAAGCCATAATAATAAGGGTTGTCTTCGAGTCCGAAGATTAGTGAGGAATGCAGTATTACCCGTGGCTGCGCAGCCCCAGCTGTGACCTACATATTTTGCCACATCCAGGGCAAGCATAACCATTGTCCGCAGGTGGTCGATTTAGATTTTCTTTTCGTAGTCTGCGTTTGTCCTCGGCAGCAGATTTTTTTTTGGTCTCAAATGTGTATCCCGCGGCCCTCGTGAGTGACCTCCAGCTGTCTCGTTAGGAAGCCGCATACAACCAGGTGCTCTCTTCTATGTCAGCCAAGCTGGTCTTTGAAGCGTTTCCGTGGGGCGCGTCTGTTACGTCGACCACCTTTTAGCTCACCAAAAAAGATTGCCTTTGGCATACGTTCGTCTCCCATACGGGATACGTGCCCTACCCAGTGCAACTGTCGGACCATAAGAAGTCCCTCTATACTGTCCATACCGGCATTGGCAAGGACATAGTTGTTTGTAGTGTGGTCCTGCCACCGTATGTCCATGACAGAGCGCAAGCATCTTTGGTGAAAGCGCTCAAGAAATCTTAGTTGTTTTCTGTAATAGTGTCCATGTCTCAGAACCATAATGAATATATTAATTGCAATATTAAATGTCAGAAAGTAACCATTTTAGAAGTTACACTGCAAAGACTTTCTTCCAAGCCTATAATAGCCCAAGAATAATAAGCGAAAGAAGCAATGTAAAACGTTAAGACTTGAGCTGTGGTTTTCTATATGCCTACTGTTGGGGGGACATTATATTCTAATCGCCATGTAAAATTACATTGACAACTGACAGAACGAAAAAGCAATTCTTCGGATTGATAGTCTTTACCCGATCGTTCATTTTCGTAATTACAACAATATTCCCAAAATGACTTCGGGTATATATCCTTCCTTAACAAATTATATTCATCCGAGCGAGGCTCGGTCACCTGATATTAGGTATTAGGCTACCAGTGCTTCCAGATATGGGTATTTTACACAAAATCTGGAACCTGTTTATGTACATGAAATAATCATCATCATTTCCCGCGTAACGAAATCCCTCCACTTTTCCCGGCCAAAAGTTGTTCTTAGCAGGATATCAAGAGGATATCAGTCCATTCTTTGACATTTTCCAACAAGCTCCCTCCACTGCACCTTGAGTTTTTGACAGTGAGTCATGTCTTACAATATGATCGAACAAACTCAGTTTTTGTCATTTCACAGTTTTGAAGATTTCCTCCTTTTTGCCATACAGAGTGTTGATTTGTAAAAGGACAAAATCATTTGCCTGCCTTCACTTATAGTCACAATTCATAACAGTATCTATTATATAGTCATATTTTAATAGATCTAATGAATAATTAACTAGGAACTACCAATCTGGGTATATTAATACTTAAATCTGTGTATACTGTTAAAGAGAAACTGAGGTATGAACGTATATCTTATCTGCTATTGTACAAATGTTTGCTTTAATCATGTATTTTATAATGCTCAGTTGTAAAACAAATTTCCTCACGGATAATAAATATTATTATTATTACTATTATTATTACTATGTTAGAAACGAACGAGTATTCATTCTCTGGCGTTGCCAGGGTCGAGTTTCGTAAAAAGGGAAACAAAATTCCTCCTACTTCCTTTATCAGTTTCCACTGAGAAATTTTCTGGTGATGTGGCAGGTCTACAGCAGTACCGCCCTCTGACATGTTAAGGGCCTTGTAGGTATCTGTGAGGTCAGTTGTTATTATCCCCTCGGTTGATATAACAATGGGGTATATTGTTATTTTGGATAACTTCCATAAACGCTTAATCTCCAAGCCTAAGTTCCCATATTTTCGTTGTTTTTCCAACTCAGTTTTTCTTAAATTATGAGAAAGTGGTACGGCGATATCAGTAATGGTAGCAGCTTTTTCTTTTTTTTTTTTTTTTCATCTATCCCTTGAAATTTAGGATAATATAAAACTCATATAGAATAAATTATAGATCCAATCTTGGCAGTTATTTGTTATGACACTGTGATCAACTTGGAATTGTGATATATGTATATATATAGCCATTTTTATGATTGAAGTTTTGGTACATTTTATACCTCTAGTAACGCTGTAGGTATCATCAGTGAAATCTTAAAATTATTCTTTTAAAGTTAAAAATAAATGTTTGTTTGTTTTACATGTTTAGGATGTTCCTTCAGAGTTAATGATAATTTACTTCCTAGTCCAAACCTCCCCGCTGGACGACCGGGGGATGGCAGCGGGCAGGGTAGCTGCTGGAGGATAAACAGACCAAAAATTTGGCAAGCTGAAAAATATCATGACATTGGATTTTGAAATAACGTTTTAAAACGTTTTTTTTAGATCTAGACGTAACGGACCAAAAATAAAAACAACTGCTATCGACTTTTCCGCTGAAACAAATAATCAAGACAAATAATTTGTCATATTTTTATTTTCTCTCAATTGAATGATTTATATTGACACAATGATACAGCGCTATTTGATTCAGGACGATACAATCAAAACATTGAGAACGAAATTTAAAATTAAAAATAAAAATAATGGAGAGGCGAACATCTCACAAAATAAATAAAAAACTGTCATGCAACACTTATGTTCATCTCAGAAATGTTTGATTTGAGAAATAAATCAAACGGTCGGTCTATCTCTTCAAACACCATCATGACATGATCTCTCCTTGAATGCATTCACATTTAAGTTAAACCCTACATTTGCTTTACATTTAAAACAATCCAAATATCAAACCAAATATAAAACAGTACCTATACTTGACTGCTACATCTTTTAATTAGAGGAAAAGAACGGACAACTGTACGATTTTGGCATTGAAATGGAATGTTACAAATGAGATGGGGCCTATCAAAGAGATTAAAATATAAAAATTAATTATAATTAAACATATAATTATTTCTTTTCAAAAAATTAATCCTAGAAAATTTAAAAGAGTTTTCCAGGATTTTTTTTTAATGTTTTTTTTTTTTTAGAAAATGTAGAATCATACTTAGCCCATAGACATAAATAAATCTAGACTGGTCGATAAAAGACTTTTATGAAACGAAAATTTGTGACTTGCAATTTTGTGTACTTTATTTTACAGCAGTGTAGTTTTGTTTAATCTCTAACACTGAAGATCATGCAACTTTTCAGAATTCGGAAATCCGAATACAATAGATATACATGTTTTCAAGTTACATGAAGTTACTTCCTTCGGCCAGTCTATATTTTATGTATGTCTATGACCTAGCCAAACTCTCGGCAGACGAAGGCCGGATGTGTAAATACAAAGCAGCCGTAGAGAAGTTGTGAGACATCATCCATCTCTTTAGTTCTTAGCAACAAACAGAAGAAGAAGTTGAAGAGATTATCTTCGGAGATGAGTCTTACGTACATACTTTTGAGCAATCTCAGTTTATTAACCATTACATAAACAAATCATGTTGGGACAAAGATATATTTTTTCTCTCCATAAAATACAAACAAGAAAACATCATACAAACACATCATTGCATCATTCAATTTCACTTATCCCTGTAACATCTCTTGGAAAATAGGTCAACATCTTAAAGAGTTCCACATTTAGTACTAATAACAAGATTTGTTTCGGAAAAAATTTAAAATAACTACATTGCAAAAATTACTTAAAAATCAAAAGCAAAAAAAAAAAAAAAATCGAAGTCAAGCGAAACATTTCATCAGAGAAAAAAATAAATTATTAGGCCATTAGGGAAACAAAACAACCCCATCGGGATGTCTAAGGACCGAGTCCATTGCACTGGTGGGAATGAAATGGAGCCCCAACAACCATATCACTATCAACATACCGTTCTTTGTATGGAGGACATCCGCACAGCTGATGTGTTACAAAGAATGACATGGTGGAGTTTCCCAAGTGTGTTTGGCTTTCGGCCTCGCCAAGCGCCTAGGTATACGAACCATCGGTAAAGGAGATATAACAAATTTACATTTGCTTGGATCCCTCCCCGGCAGAACAGTTGTTCAGAGAGGTTGATAGAGGGAAGCTTACATAAGCCTAGACTTTCAAAGAGTCTTCGACTCAAATTTTACGACAATGACAAAGCACAAAAATTAAATATTTCTTTATGTTGAAAAGTACGGTGAGAATGCACATGTTACACCAGGCCAGGCCCTGCCGTGTCGCGCAATACTTCTACAATGTCTACTCACTCATCCATAGCTCTTTGACTGTACAATGTAATGCATTCAACAAAATATTTCAGAAATAAAATATTTACAAAGGCAAAAAGTCTAGGTATTAAAAGAAAAGTAACAGCTATAACAGCAATGCTGCTTTGTTCTCACGTGTAAGTTGCAGGTCCCAATAAAAACAATAATTATACATTGCAATCAAATAAACACACAAAAGGCAATTAAAAGTATTAAAACATATATTAAAACATTTATCAAATCATATAATCAATCATTTATTCTTATCAAAAAGATTTGATTACGTTGTCAGTACCGTTAATGATCCACGGGCAGTGTTTCTATGGACGTTCTGTAATAATAATAATATGAGAATATTATAATTAAAATTATACTTAAAACATTGTGCTTTTTATTTTGAAAATAATTTTAAAGGATACTTCTTTCTCTCCCAAACACAGTTACCTGCTATCCGTTTTTCTCAATATTTCTTTATTTGAAATCAAATTTAACATTTATTGCTCCCATCCACATTCAATCGTTAGTGTAAGGCTATTATATTAAAGCTAAGTAAATAATTTTAGACTTCATTGATTTAAACTAACTAACAGGGAACTTAATTGTTTCTCCCTTAGCAATGATTGTCTTAAAAAACAATATTCTGGGTTGGTCTCAAAGTTTAGTGTTTATTTTTTAGCCTTTTTTTTTGTAGTTGATCTATTTCTATATTGGGATCTTTGGTTGTCAAAGAAGCATTCCATTTTCAAAACCAGTTTACGTTTGACCAGCCCTAGAACTCGCTAAAAAGCCACAGATTTGCTAGATTGTTCGTTTGGCGTTGTTGTTGCTGCTGTTGCTGTAGTTGCTGCTGCAACCTCTGTTGTTGTTGTAGGCGCTGTTGCTGCTGCTGTTGAGGCGATTGTTGCGTGAGCAAGTAGGACAGTGGTAAGTACTCCATGTCCATGCCAGCGGCGTAGAGCGGGGCGATAGAGTTGATGGGGTTAGTGTGCCCTTGCTGGTGGCTGCTCTGGTGGGACAAGGCGTACATCCACGGGAAGGCGTCTTGACCGAGGAAAAGCCAGGGGAACAAATTGTGTCCTGAGTGCTGCTGGAGATTTGGAAAGGAAGGTACAGGTGGGCGGTTGGTGTTGGTGGGGCTGTAAGGGTTGGATGGTTGTTTAGTACTGACTGGTGTGGTCTTAGCTGTTGTAGTCGCAGTGGTGCTCGTGGTTGTATTTGAAGTAGTTGTTGTCGGCGCGATAGTAGTTGTTGTTACGGCAGGCAAGACGGGGTCAACCTGATTGGGGTCTTTCTCTCCTTCTGGCCCCACTGGTGCCGGAGACGTTGATTGGTTTGATGTTATTGATGGTGACGCAGTGCTTGTAGAGATAGAAGTGGATGTCGTAGAGATAGAAGTGGATGTCGTAGAGCTCTCGAGAGACCGTGTGGTCGACGTTGTAGTGCTGGTGGTCGATGACGGGGCAAGTGCTGTGGTCAAGGTTGAATTTGTTGTGGACGCGTTCACAATGTCGGTAGTCGTGCTGTTGGTTAATGACGTAGATGTGGTTGTTTCATTCGTGGTCTGAGCAACAGCACCAGTCGTTGTAGTCTCGTTAGTTAAAGCAGAAGCTGTTGTATTAGTCTGTGCCTCTACAGATCTTCCAGTTACAAAGAACACAAACCTACCAGACGTATACAGGGCCAGCAAGAAGATGACACGGTAAGGGGACATCGTGTTTGGGTTACTGTGGAGGAGAAAAAAAATGATTAAAGGTTAAAATGTGGCATAAGGAAGAGAAGTTATTTTTTCAACACTTAAAAAAAATAAAACATTGTTGTGACAGAATATAACTTCCGGTCACGATAAGCGATTGTACCGGATGAAAATGTAACATTATAAAACTGTTTCTTCAAGTGAAATCAAACTTTAACGTGCAATCACTAGATTATCATTATTATTATTGTTATAAATTTTGTTACAGGGGAGGGGTGGGTGGGTGGTAGAGCGATTAAGGTTTCGAACCGAGACGTCCAGGGTTTCGGTGAAGACTGGGATTGTAATTTCAGGATTTTATGGACGCCTGACTATATTTAAGGAAATTAAAGGCGGTAGGTGGTTGTGCTGGCCACATGAGACTCTGCCCGTTAACCGTTGGCCAAAGAAAAAGATGACCTTTATATCGTCTGCCGCATAGATAGGAAAATCTGGAAGGGGTACTTTTAATTTGACTGTAACTTTTTTAAGGAAGAAAAAAAAGAAGACCATTAACTAAATAGCTTTGTTACCAATCAGAGGGCGAAGTACTACAGAGCTGAAACATCTTATTTAAAGTTTTTTAATGAACTCAGTTGATTTTGATTTCCATCAAGCAGTTTCGATCCTGGCAGTGCCAGAGATTTTGACTATTTGTTAGTTCTTTAAAATAATAATAAATCAGAAAATGTAGGAAAACAAGGTTTCAAAAACAGTTTGTGTGAAAACACAAACTCAAATTCGGCCCCTGAAGTGGTCCACCCAGGCAGGTAAAAGGGCAGGTTTCAATATTGTCAAAAAGAATATCAGAATGAAATGCTAACAAAGGCAAATGTCAGAGCAGAATGGAGAAAGAAGGTTGACAGATCTTGCGTGGTGCCCCAACGGTCCAGCAGACCAAGGGATAGGTGAAAGTGAGGATGAAGTTAGATGTGAATCTGGCCTTATTCCTTTAGTTATGTTTTCTGTGCATTTTGTAAATGTAGTAGTTAGTATGAAAAACTTGCTTAACTTAACAATACATTTGTAAAAAAAATAATAATTTCGTACAACTGAATTAAATAAGAAACGAAACGAAATATGAAACAATGCACGGCTATGTATAGTTAAAACTTTTAGTTTTTTTCTCGTGGAGTCTGTCCCCCCCCCCTTCCCCCGATAAGTTTAAACATAGCTCTTTCTATGTGTCATTAACCGTTTAACCATTAAAGTACTGAGCTGTTTTACACTGAGTGTATACAAAATGGAATTACAATTCTGATGTTTTGAGGCTAAACTGCCACACGCGTTTTAAGGGTTAAAAACTCGTCAATACGCATATATATGTATTTATTGTTAGGTTGTTTTTTTTTAATTCCCCTCCCCAAATCACTCATAAATTTCAGATTAAAAAAAATGAACAGAAGTGAAATACACAGTTTTAAATGTGCAAATATCATATCACTGAACACTTACCTTGATTCAATAGACAATATTCGGAGCGTAAAATAATTAAAAAATATTTGTCCAGATGTTTAGTGCGCTATAATCTTAAAAAAACAACATAAAATCGTTTATTGGAAAGTAGAATGAAGTAGAATAGTTTAAACAGTCCTACTACAATCTGATTGACCAAGAATGAGCTGAGAGCGTGTGTTTTACAAGTCCAGTAATGTGACACCTATTTCCATTGTTTTACCTGGAGTACTTACCTTTATAAGGCTGTCACGAACTTGCTGCCAAGTCACTTGTCAAAACTGACAGACTACCTTTCATTCTACTGCCTTCCCACCTCCCACACGCCTTAGTAAAACGGAGGGGGCATTGGAGCATCAAGCCAACATCCATCACTTGAATTTACCTGTGGCCCAATGCATGAACTTACATTGTCCCAATGCATGAACTTACACTGGCCCAATGCATGAACTTACACTGGCCCAATGCATGAACTTACACTGGCCCAATGCATGAACTTACACTGACCCAATGTATGAACTTACACTGGCCCAATGCATGAACTTACATTGTCCCAATACATGAGCTTACATTGTCCCAATGCATGAACTTACATTGTCCCAATACATGAACTTACATTGATCCAATGCATGAACTTACACTGGCCCAATACATGAGCTTACACTGGACCAATGCATGAACTTACACTGGCCCAATGCTTGAACTTACATTATCCCAATACATGAACTTACATTGTCCCAATACATGAACTTAAATTGACCCAATGCATGAACCTACACTTTCCCAATACATGAACTTACACTGGCCCAATACATGAGCTTACACTGGCCCAATACATGAGCTTACACTGGCCCAATGCATGAACTTACACTGGCCCAATGCATGAACTTACATTGTCAATACATGAACTTACACTGGCCCTATACATGGATTTACACTGGCCCAATACATGAGCTTACACTGGCCCAATGCATGAACTTACACTGACCCAATGCATGAACTTACATTGTCCCAATACATAAACTTACATTGACCCAATGCATGAACTGACACTGGCCCAAAACATGAACTTACATTGTCCCAATGCATGAACTTACATTGTCCCAATACATGAGCTTACATTGTCCCAATGCATGAACTTACATTGTCCCAATACATGAACTTACATTGACCCAATGCATGAACTTACACTGGCCCAATACATGAGCTTACACTGGCCAAATGCATGAACTTACACTGGCCCAATGCTTGAACTTACATAGTCCCAATACATGAACTTACATTGTCCCAATACATGACCTTAAATTGACCCAATGCATGAACCTACACTTTCCCAATACATGAACTTACACTGGCCCAATACATGAGCTTACACTGGCCCAATGCATGAACTTACATTGTCAATACATGAACTTACACTGGCCCAATACATGGACTTACACTGGCCCAATACATGAGCTTACACTGGCCCAATGCATGAACTTACACTGGCCCAATGCATGAACTTACATTGTCCCAATACATAAACTTACATTGACCCAATGCATGAACTGACACTGGCCCAAAACATGAACTTACATTGTCCCAATGCATGAACTTACATTGTCCCAATACATGAACTTACATTGTCCCAATACATGAACTTACATTGTCCCAATACATGAACTTAAATTGACCCAATGCATGAACCTACACTTTCCCAATACATGAACTTACACTGGCCCAATACATGAGCTTACACTGGCCCATTGCATGAACTGACACTGGCCCAATGCATGAACTTACATTGTCAAAACATGAACCTACACTGGCCCAATACATGGACTTACACTGGCCCAATACATGAGCTTACACTGGCCCAATGCATGAACTTAACTGGCCCAATGCATGAACTTACATTGTCCCAATACATGAACTTACATTGACCCAATGCATGAACTTACACTGGCCCAATACATGAACTTACACTGGCCCAATGCATGCACTTACACTGGCCCAATGCATGCACTTACACTGGCCCAATACATGACCTTATTCTGCGTCTTTGTTGTCCGCAAGAAAAACAAAACAAAACATGACCACAAAAGCAATGAGATTAAAAATAGAAACTACAACTAAATTTCCGTTTTGGAGCCGTGACGAGGAGCGAGACGTATCAGCTATATTTAGATCCAGTTGTCCAGAGAACGTTGGCATTTCTCTTTGAAAAAAAAAGTCTGGTCTAGATTATAAATTGTGTTTTGAAAAGAAATTTGCACTAAGGAAAACAAATGGAAAGTGTTTTGAGTTTCAGAGTACTGCGTGAAATGGGAGGGGATATACTTCAGATGACTTACAACAAAATACGAAAATAAAAAACAAGATTAATGAATGAAATGTCCAGGACTATAATATTCAACAAACGGTGGTTCCTTTTTTTTTACATAATGCAAAGAACGTAGATCACAGAAAAGCCGACAATCAAAATCGGGAATCACTGCAACAGATCCAAACTACCCACACCTTATGTGTATGGCTGACTTTTCAAAGCGAAGACAGGACTCCACAGCCATCTTCCAGTTCTTCAGATGGAGAGTGTACCTATCTTAGACCACGAAGAAGAAACTGTATAGACTTTACAAACCTTGAACCAAGAGTCATCATGATAAGACCAATATAAAGGGGCTAATAAAAAACACAAATCAATTCAACGGTTCAAATATCGATTTCTATTAATAGGCCTACTATCTACAAATTTATTTTTAGTGGTGGGGGGTGGATTGAGTAAGGTGTTTTAGTTCGCGACATTTATGCACTACGCAAGACAGCAGGGTTTCTGTCCAGGGCTTTTTGCAAGAGAGGATTTGAGCCTCTCAAGCCCTCACTCTAATGGAGTTTGAAGAAGGTGTTTTAGTTTTACAAAGTCACAGAAAAGAGAGTTTTAAGTACATTACATTTCTCGACTAAAATGTGTTTTTTTAGAAGGTTCCATGGATAAGACACTGACAATTTGATAACCACTGCCTTGATGACGTCTTGACAATAGTCTCGTGGTGATAATAAACAAGGTATTTTTTTTCTGGTGGCTCAGGTGGACGTGTTTACCTCATATTAACATTCAACAATTTTACAAATATGTCAACTTCGCATGGGGAGGAGGGCCTTGTCCTATAATCTTGCGATGTTTTCTTGTTATAAATATTGTAATGGAATTTCGTTACACTGTTTGTTTGTAAAAATGTTTGACATGTTTCGAATGTTCCTTCAGAGTTGAAGATAATCTTCATCCAAGTCCAAACCTCCCACTGGGGAAAGGGAGATGGCAATGGGCAGGGTATGAACCCAGGACAATCGAGACGACCGAACAAAAATCCAGCGCACATACCACACGACCAGGCAGCCATCCTATTATAGAGTGTAAAAAGAGGTGTGCTGGGTTTCGAAAGTGAGTGTTTACTAATGCTATTACTTAAGAGATGCAGAAAGAGCACGAGACGATTCAGTGACGGCAACACATGGTTCCAACTCTGTTTCTATTGGCAAAGTTTATTTTAAAACTTTTGTAGCTCATGTATCAATATGCCTTAAAAATTAAATGATTTTCTCATGATGAAATATGGCCAAATGCAAATAAGCTTAATCGATATCAATATGTACATAAATACTTATATACGTACATGCGTACAAAGATACATACATATGTGCATACTTATATACATACATGATACTGTTATGATCTTCTCTACCAGGCCTTCTGTAAACACTGCTAAACACAACACAGCACATTTAATGCAAGAACTTGACAACAAGAGCTTCAATAAACAATGTGGCGTTTTAATTACAATTACATCGACAGCCAATTCAACACAATTGGCTACACTAACAAATGCTTTCTTGCACTTAACAGAACTGCCTAACTTAACATTACAGGTCTCTCTAGCTCGTACAGCTACATTCTCGAGGACTCACAGTCTCGCACCGCACTTATTGCATTGCTGTCCTGGACTCAACTGTCCTTTCTTTACACATTGTCTCTCGACCGTGAAGGCTCTTGATCACATGACCACAACACAGGTCATACTTGCGGTTATTAGCAGTACTGTCCCTTGTCTATCGACAGCCGTTGACCCGTTGATCTGTGTGATTGGCCTGAGTGTTGTGTATCAGTAGGCCTCACACATTAACCCTTTCAGTCCGCCACTGGAGTTGCTACAATACATAGGTATAAACATATATACAAACATACATTGTCTTGACGATGCTGGACAGCAATGTGTTACTGAGATTAGTCCTTATGTGTGGGGAGAGGGGATAGAATTAAGCATACACTTTCTAATGTGCTTGTTTACATGGGTGTGTGTTAAGCCTTTTCTGGTAGCCCTATTTTTACGACCGCTCGATCAACGTGAAGGCCAGATCAAGACCAGGTCATCTAAACAACAAGGAAGTATCCGCAAAAAGATGGTGTTTCAAAACAATAACACAAAAAAAAAGTCTTAAGGTAGACATCAACAGCAGCACCAACGAAAACATCAACAACAACATCAACTACAACACGTACAAAAAAACAACATGTTTAAAGCCTGGCAATCATTTCTGTTTAGAAGTAAGACACTCTATCAATTTCGTTACTCAATGTACGTCTACGTTGTTCGTGTTTCCCATCCAACCTACCCCCCCTCCCTCATTCCAATTGGATTGCATGCATATTCATTTGACAACTTTTGTTTCACTGATAACTAACCATTTCTAAGCCTAGATTTCTCTATATTGATAGCCCAGGTAAGGATCTCGAAGGCCTTGCTTGAGCACGCCTATACATCATATCGTCTGGCTGTGCAGAAGGTAACTTATGAGGGCGTCTACATTTTCCACTTCTCTTGGATAAAACGGATTTAAGTTTGCTGTCTGTAGGAGTAAATGGGAACACGGCACAAAACGTTAAATGCTCTCTGATAAAAACCTAAAACTAAATATAAATTAATCGCAGGTTGTTCATGATTAACCTTCTTCAATCTTAGACCACGCTAAGGCTGGTTTTTCATTATAATCTTGATTCGCAATCCATCCCAGTGATGCTACAACTCATGGAGGGCCCTGGTCTGCTTTACTACATCTCTCATTCTGATCTAGCCTGGGCTTTGGGTCTCCATGTCCGGACTTTGAGCTGTTGTAGATCTGCCTCTACGTCATCAAGCCACCGTGCTCGTGGTCTGACTTTGGGGCGCCTGCCTTTTGGTTTTTGTCGGTGAACAATCTTTGCCCCTCTGTACTCTGGCATTCTTTCGCACTGAATCTAATCAATAATTTATAATCTATTCAAGTTTGTTGACAATACGAGATTTAAATTATTGACTTTTTGTTAATTTTTTTTCAAACTATTTTTAACATACATGTTAATCCCAGTCATTTTCTCACTGTTTACATTTTCACATTTAAGATCTCCTTTAGGCTTTCTTTAGCAATAAAATATAGTACGAGAGGAAAATAAGAGAAAGAGATATGAAGAAACGTGAGAAGTAATAATGGAATCTAAAGGGAAGCATACGAAAAAAAAAAAGATTGGAAAAGATTTTATCATCATCATCATCAAACTCCGAGTGAGGGTTTGAGAGGCTTAAATCCTCTCTTGCAAAAGACAGAAACCTTACTGTTGTGCGTAGTGCATACATGGAAGAAATTTAGAAACAAATAGACGAAATAAACAATGTCAAGGACGCCTGATTGAAAAATGACTGTCGCCTGCTAAAAAAAATAAATTATTTTGTGCAACAAGCGAAATAGCTTAAAATTTGATTCTAAATAAGTGAAAAGTGAACACAATGTATTATAAGATTTATTCAAATACTTTGCTTATCATTCTTCAGTATTCTGTACACCAAAAAGCTTACTAAAACTATTCTTTGACTAATTCGTACAAATGCTCCTTCTTCCCTAGTGCCATTAGAGCATGGAATCGGTTGTCTGAATCAGTCATGAAAACCAACGACGTAGCAGATTTTAAGTCCCTGATTTATTTGCATGACTATATCAACCATGAAACGCATAGAGCGCAAACATTTTCTATTTTGAAGTTATGTCTGTAATTTATAAGATAAGAGTATGTGTTACTGTGTTGTTTTGCCTGAATGTAGCTCCAATGTCAATTTTTGTTTTTAATTATTAAACTTGAGGGAAGTTGAAGCTTTATGTATAATATTGTTTCAATTAAAAAATTTTCTTGTTATAATATAACCCCAACATTAGAACGTGTAAACATTTCAAATGTGGCAAGGACCAGAAAAAACAACACAAAGTCGAACATAAATGACAACAAAGATGCCATGACGACTTTCACTTTTACCTTGAGGTTGTTGTTCATTGTTACGATTCGTCGAGTCATAATGTAAAACAAAATTAACCAAATTAAAATATAAGCGCAAAAAAAAAAAAAAGGAATAAAATGCATACGTCTTACTTTTGGGTTTAGATTTTTTTAAAGGTGGACAGCGTTCTGTAACTTTACGCTCAAAACAAAGTCAGACATTTTGTGTCATCGCGTTGAAAACTTCGAAGATGATGTGCGCACACATAAAGACAACAAGATCATAAAGGGAGTTAGTGTTACATGCAAACTCCTGGGCGGCCCCTATGGTTCATTTGTACTTACACATTACAATGGACACTACTGCTGATATTTTCTTTCTTAAAGTTGCAGATCAAGGCGAACTGCCTATGAAAATAAAATGTGTATATTGATGTATATAAGTTTAAGGTCATGGTAAAAATGAATAAAGAAATAGTTTGACATCATGAGTGTCTTATTTTCAGATAAGTATTTTCTGACTTAATAATAATAATAATAAAAATAATAATAACAACAATAATAAAAATAACGGTGGATTTTAATCGCCTTGATTTACTGTTTATTGAGCAAAAAAAAAACGCTATCATCATTGACATTGCCGTACCACTAACCCATAATATAATGAAAACAGAAATAGAAAAACTAAGAAAATATGATAACCTAAGCTTGGAGATAAGGGGTTATGGATTTTGTCTTAAATTTAAATAACAATAAACCTTCTTGTTATATCAATCGAGAGGATAATGACAACTGACCATACAGCTACCTTCAAGTCCCCTAATATTCCTAAGAAAATTCTCGTTGCCTGTCAGAGGACGGTCCTGCTGCAGACCTGCTACATCACCAGAAAGTTTCTCAGTCAACACTGATAAAGCGACTTCAATGAATTTTCTTTATCTTTAACGTAGCTCGACCTTGGCAGTGCAAGAGACTCAATATGAGTTCGTTTCTAACATAATAATAATATTTATAATAACAATATAAGAATAAATGAATCTAAAAAAAACAAATATGAAAACCTGAGCTTAGAGATTAATTAACCGACAGTGGAAATGATCTAAAATGACTTTTTATTGTTGTTATATCTACAGAGCGAATAGTGACAACTCACTGACAACTGACTTCGCAAAGGCATCCAAGTCCTAAAAAATCCACAACAAAATATTCGTTACTTGTTAGAGGGCAGTATTGCTGCATCGCATCGCCAAGGCCAGTGCATCCTATGGCAGACTGTCTAAAAATGTCTGAAACAGACGTGGTATCACCACAAATACAAAGCTAGGGGTCTATAGAGCCGTCATCCTCCCTACATTGCTCTATGCCTCAGAAACATGGACAGTGTACAGAAAACATGCAAAGAAACTGAACCACTTCCACATGACATGTCTGAGAAAAATACTGAATGTCAAATGGCAAGAAAAAAATACCAGATACTGAAGTTCTTCAAAGAGCGTGCCTGCAAAGCATCCACACAATCCTGATGCAGTCCCAGCTGCGATGGGCAGGTCACGTCTGCAGAATGGAAGACCACGGCATCCCTAAAAGACTAAGCGAAGGAAAGCGCTCGCAAGGTGGTCAAAGAAAGCGCTTCAGTGAAACCCTCAAAGCTGCTCTGAAGGCGTTCAGCATAGACCCAGGCACCTGGGAGACAGAGGCACATGACAGAGCATCATGGCGTCGCGCTGTGAAAACTGGCGCTCAGGTTGCTGAGGAAAAAAGAACAATGCTGGCAGAAGAAAAACGCCAGAGAAGAAAAGCAAGGCAAACGTCACTAGCTCCAGCTGGAATAACCTGCCCACTGTGCGGCCGGGCTCACATAGATCTCACCAGCTACATGAGGAGGCATAAAATCCCAGTGCAAAGCCCTCAGCCCCTAGATGACAAAGTGGTCATCATCGAACCACGATGGACGAACTATATATATATTATTATATATATTGCTGCAGACCTGCCACATCATCGTAAAATTCCTGTGGACCTTGTTAAAGGGACTTTACAATAAATTTCGTACTAAACAAACAAGCCAATTTGATTAACCAAGAGAATGATTGTAAGTCTCTCGTGTGAGAAGTTCGGTTCGTTCAGACCTTAGAAAGACGGGAAGAATCTGCAAGAAAACGTTTTGAAGTCTGTTGCAAACCCCTCTCGTAAGCATAATTATTTTGATTGTACGATTCAAGCTTTGCTAATGTGAATACCTTTTTTTTTCTAATTTCCGCCCACGCGCACCCTTATCATGGAGTCTCCACAGGTTGAGAATCGCAGTCTTAAAACCTCTTCTACCTGCCCCCACCCCTTTTGTCTTTCAACGTTTAAAGTGTCTAAAGTGTTAATGTCTCTATTAGTCCGTATTATGAGTTCGCCACGTATGCATTGATATAATCACCTTTGATCCTGTTTATAAAAGAAATACAACCTCCATTTACTACAAATACATAAACTACTTTTCTACCATGACAGCAATTCTAATTTTGTCCCGGAAGCTCACCCAGAAAAAAAAAGTCACGCTTGAGTCCATAGTAATTGATAGCAGTCGGATCGAGACTCTTTGGAACAACAAGGGCAGAGAATTCACACTATCTACATACGTCACGCACGGCATTAATCTCTCGCATTCCACGTAGACCAAAAATGACAATTGTTCCCGCCCTTTCATGACTGAATGGCGTTTTCTCATGAGCTAAATTCGTAAAATTTCGGTCAACTGAAAAATAAAATTGACTACTTTACACACTGACATATTTTTCACAGAGCTTTTATCCTCTCACTCGGTCTAGGCCTAGGTGGAATCTTATAGTTCTATATGTTCTCGCATTTCTCATTCTCGTATCATGTTGAAATTTTTTCACAATTATTCATTGTCGTTGACAACGCATGACTCAAGCGAAAAATTAACCGGCATATACTGAAATCGAAATTAATTAATGTTTATTTATAAAGAGACAACAGGTCCAACTAAGTTAAGCCTTGTGCAGAGAATTGGATCTTTCACTAAGGTCATGAAGTTCAGTTAGGCCGGATATGAAAGAAATAGAATCCTAGTTGTTGCACTTCCAAGCTCCCACCTCTTCCAATAAGTTGTTTTGTTAGCATCACTTTCTCGAGTTGACTAATGCCTCAGTGTAAACCTCTTCTTTCTAGACTAGCACACACACAAAAAAAGAACACACACACACACACACAAACTTATATCATCCACTAACAAACGTCATACACCTCGAGCTACTTTTGACGTCACTTGTAGGACTCGCCACGTGAACTTTGGTCAAGGTAGATGGTACGTTGAAAGCATTTTGACAAGCTTGACAACCTTGACAGAGTCTAAGTTGACGCGGACACAATCCTGGACATCAACTTCAAAAAAGCTCTAAACTTGTGACTTCAACGCTTAGACTTTAGTTCATGTATAGCCTTGTGTTAAACTGTTTCTTTAGTGTAACGCACACTGGAGTTGGTTGTATGTAGTCAAGTAAAGATGAAATCGATACGAAATGCAAACAATCAACTCTATAGTGCTATTGGAGATACATCATATGGAAGCATTGAAAAATAAAGTAAAAATTCCATACAATGGCTTTTTATTTGGTGTATCCGGCGTATAGAAGCGTTGAAATAGAAAGAAAAACCCATAAATAAAAAAAAATTTGTGTGTGTATCCGGTGTATAGAACATATGGTTGCATTGAAAAAAAATAAATTTTATGGTCGTCTGCAATGTGTTAATCTCTTTCTGTCTGGCTGTCTAATAATCCTCCCGATGGACCGGGATCAGAACCAGCCCGCTCCAGTTTCGTTACGTCCTTAAACCTTTTTGGGCTAGGACGTCATATTCTTCATTGTTGAATGGACGTCCGAAAGTTACAAGTCAGTTAACTGCTGCTATGAAGAGTGATCAATCAAAATCTAAACTTTGGTGACCATTGTGGGGCCTAGAAACCATGTTCAGTTTAGCACTATGCTGCTATACAATACAAAAATACATGTTCCCTATTAGCGAGGCCTTCGTTGGACGGGCGGCCTTAGAAGCTCGCCTCTCTAACAATACTCATAGTGCAGGCTTTCTGGAGGATCATGATGCAAAAAGTGTAGAAAATAAAATGTTGTTATGTAATGTTATATTTTAGGAAACGCCAAGGCCATGTTTAAGTTAATTCCAATTCCATATTTTAGGGAATGCCTGGTCCATGTTTTAGGGAATGCCAGGACCATGTTTTAGGGAATGCCTGGTCCATGTTTTAGGGAATGCCTGGTCCATGTTTTAGGGAATGCCAGGACCATGTTTTAGGGAATGCCTGGTCCATGTTTTAGGGAATGCCTGGTCCATGTTTTAGGGAATGCCTGGTCCATGTTTTAGGGAATGCCTGGGCCATGTTTTAGGGAATGCCTGGGCCATGTTTTAGGGAATGCCTGGTCCATGTTTTAGGGAATGCCTGGTCCATGTTTTAGGGAATGCCTGGTCCATGTTTTAGGGAATGCCTGGGCCATGTTTTAGGGAATGCCAGGACCATGTTTTAGGGAATGCCTGGTCCATGTTTTAGGGAATGCCTGGTCCATGTTTTAGGGAATGCCTGGGCCATGTTTTAGGGAATGCCTGGGCCATGTTTTAGGGAATGCCTGGTCCATGTTTTAGGGAATGCCTGGTCCATGTTTTAGGGAATGCCTGGTCCATGTTTTAGGGAATGCCTGGGCCATGTTTTAGGGAATGCCAGGACCATGTTTTAGGGAATGCCTGGTCCATGTTTTAGGGAATGCCTGGTCCATGTTTTAGGGAATGCCTGGTCCATGTTTTAGGGAATGCCTGGTCCATGTTTTAGGGAATGCCAAGTCGATGATTTAGAGACTTCCAAGGTGATGTTTTAATTTAAAAATATTTAGTCTGTCAGCTGTCATGACAGTTACAACTAACGAGGTAAATTTATGAAGAAGTTTTAAATCTAAGAAGTTTTTCTGTATCTGGAACAAAGCATCAAGTCACGTGATTAAACTGTTTGCACTGACAAACATACACTCGCTGCTGCACTCGGATGGACAGCCATCGAAATCACGTGGCAGGCACTCTCGTCAAAATCAGATGCAGACCTTTTATTCCTACTTATATGTTTATTGTATTTTCTTTATATAATATCTTTATCAAGAGAGGAGGGGAAACAGAACTATGGACCCGGAATGACAGCTGGCGAGCCTTATGCCTCCTTGGAATGAACAGTAATAATTATTTTTTTTTGCTTAACTGTTTGATGTGTAACGAAACTACAAACTCCTGTTTTTTTTTGCTTAACTGTTTGATGTGTAACGAAACTACAAACTCCTGTTTTTTTTTGCTTAACTGTTTGATGTGTAACGAAACTACAAACTCCTGTTTTTTTTCCCCTTCCAAAGTAAAAATTTCAAATAAATATCTAATGTAGTTAGTTCATTATTACGTTATTAATTATTATTAATGTGTTGTTGTTTTTTAATTAGTATGTTATTGTTAGAAAATAAATTTTTAAAAATAATTATTGGATACCGTAAAAAATTTAAATAATATATTATTTATCATAATTTCGGCCACTTAAATATAACGATGTCCCGCTTTTTGACATATGGCACATATCTATACTTGTTATAGTTATTTTATAAGTACTTTTGAAAACACGCAATTTTTTTGTATTTTGACTCCCTTTTAAAATTGTAAAAATAAAATGCAACATTTAGCATAGCAAAATAAAATTAAGGCGTTATTTATGCTACAGAACATTAAGCCTGTTCTCTGTGTGGATACTTTTAATACATTTTGTTTATGGATGTCTTTTTTTTAATGTTCTTTAAACTACGGGATTAGAGGGTCGCAAAAAAAATAGTAAAAATTCAACATTTAAAATATACATAATTTTTTAATATTTGAGCTAAAAGAATAAATTTAGTATCCCAGCTTTACGACCACAAGCTCCATCTGATTAGATAAAAAAAAACTACAAGGCCAATTCTGAAAAATCGTTTTGGGGTCCCTGGTACATTGAGACATTATGTTGGATCGCTAATTGTATTATTGTATTTAGTCTATTCATGTTTAGACCTGTTACTTTGAATTTTATATTTACTTTAATTCTTGAGAATACCATTTTGTCATAGATCAAGATTTAAATTTTTGTTCAGTACAGGACCTCTAATATTTTTGACAGGTTGAACCTTTGTAAACGTTGTATATATTGTTATAATTCTGCTCCTACACGGACTCAAATGGTGCGTACCATCGCGCTAATAGACGAAAAGTATGAACAGATATAAGAGAAGGATGTTGACACCATTTCTTCTTATCATATAAAATACAGACGTTACTTCAAAAAAAAATGATTACGTCTTACGCGTCATGCATCTTGTCACGCATATTAAGCAATGACTTAAGTTCTGCCAAGTCACTGGTTTTCCTGGCGGACTCATGCAGCCCATTCCATGCTTCCATCACATGGACTAGGGAAGAAGGAGCATTGGTACAATTTGTTTGAACTAATTAGACACTAGACAGAAACAATGGAGTTCCGCCTAGGTCTAGGAGCTTGGGTAGAAGCTGCGATCAAGTCAGACCTTGTTATTATGTGTTGGTGATGTCCTGGGAATAAAGACGTGTCCTCGTTGAGTTGCCTCCCTTATTTTTATTTACATTATATATATATATATATATATATCTTGAGACTAAAAGAGGAAAGCAGCAGTAGACATAGCTGTACGCTGCGAAAAGAGAACGCAAATTAATTAGCGAACTACAGACCAGGGTTTTGTCTGTATTTATTGTGGTAAAATGTAGGTCACAGTTAGGTCTGCATAGCGAGAGGGGTAATACTGAACTCCTTCTAATACGTCGAGTTTGATAACAAGAGCTATATTTATATGAAATACATTAATAATTATATAAAGCTCATGGCGAAACTGGGTTTCAGAGATGTATTCCATAAGCTTCGCCTTGTTATTTCCTTTCTGTCCGACCTCTTCGCCCCCTCTCTCCCATATCCATTTCTCTAAAATCGCTGCCCTCATATCAGCCTCTCCTGCTCCTCCACATTCAACTCCACATTAAGCTCGCTACTGAGATACTTATCTCATTGAATCCTTTTAAATAAGATTGAGATCTGCTTCCTTCCTGCTCAGTACGGCTCGTCCAGCTACTCGGGCGGCTTTGTGGGAGTCTTTTTTTTTTTAATCCGTCTGAGTGACCTAAAGATTACCACGTCTGTCCTAATTATGAATTTTAAATTCTGTTCAGCCTATTTTATGTATTTTGCTAATGGGACCAAATGTATGGTTGGTTTATTTAGAGAATATATTCATATTGTATGTAAATGAAAAAAATCGTGATTTCCATGACATAATATTAGACTCCAATGTAGCATGGTCAGAGAGGCGCCATAGGAGGAACGAAATAATTACAAAGTTGTATTATATTTTACTAAATCAAAACACAAGTTTTGTTTCTGTTATTCATTATTCTGCAAAACTCCAAATATATCGTTGTTATCTGCCTTGTCAAATCTTAGAATTGGTTAGTTCCGGTGAAGATTGATTACGCAGTGATAGAACCAATAACAACAAACAAACTGCCTTTTAAATGCAAAGCTTTTTAATAATTCTGTTTATACCCCCCCCCCCAAAAAAAAAAAAAAGCTATTTATAGATCTGCATCCATTGAGGAATATCCCACATATCAAAGCTTATTTTCAGACTCATATTGGCGCGTTCATCTGTAAGCAGTGACGTCTGTCACATTCTAAATATAGGACAATAAGGAAAGAAAACACGTACAAGGTAGAGCCGGGGGGAAGGGGGGGTATTCTCCATTCTCCTGTTCAGTCATTTGTTTTGTGAACGTCTGGTAAGAAACTAAGATGAATGACTCTAGCACACTGAACACAGCGGCAACACACGTTGTTATGTTTGGGTTTTATTTTCTTAACGATTTATTTTTTTCAGCGGTAGGACTTCGCAATATGCGAAAGTCGTGATGCGGTCAGTCAGGGAAATGTTGGAGATAAATACTTCCTAGGTCGTGGTGCAAGAGGCGGCCATAGAAAGTAGTGCTCATTGTGCAGCAAGGAAAGGTTGCCAAAAAATACTCCAGTAATGAAGTAATAAGAAGTGGACAGATTCGGGCATTGCATTGGAAGTTCAAGCCCTCACTCAAAACAACTTCCAAGCGATTTTTTTAAGAATCACATTTAGTTATACAATATTATTATTATAAATAATAATTTAATTTTTATTCACTGCCAGGTTCGGACTTCGTTAAAGGGAAACAAAATTCATCGTTGCCCCCTAACAGTATCCACTGAGACATTACCTGACTATGTGGCAGGTCTGCAGCAGTACTGTCCTTTGACGGGTGATAAGGATCCTCTTAGGAATCCTTAGCGGGCGCGGTACGTCTGCGAGGTCGGTTGTCATTGTCCCATCAGTAACAACAGGGTGTATTGTTGTGACCTTGTATTAGGATAGGTCATAAGACCAGTGACTTCTGCTGTACTGGCAAGTTAGTCCAGTGGTACTTTGTGGTCCCAAATTATATTATCTAGGCTATTAACTATAGCCTCTAGATATACAAGATTACTGAGACAAACAAGTAATAATACTGAGATTTCAGTTGCAACAAAAAAAAAAAAAGAGTTTATTTAGAAACAAAAGAAAAGATCATGGAATGTGTACATGGAAATAAAGGTTCCCAAAAGAAAATGAAATAATGAAACAAATCAAAGTAGGAAAACAGGTTCAGGTCAAAATGATTTAAGAACCACCACCACATAGGTACAGTAGTGTCTTATGTCAAAACCAAAAACGATTGTTTACAATAATACCATACACACACTAACAATGAAATGACGTCATCCATGAGACAGACTACTGTCTCGTATCAAAACAAAAGATGTCTTTTACAAAAAACAACATACAGGAAAGGATATTAGACTAAGTAGACATAATATTTACATAAACCAACTTATTACTAACAAATAAATAAAGTCTACTTAGCTCATTATCGAAACACTCTCCCCATAACAGTGGCACACTCCTTTTGAGTAAGTCTTGAGTAACACAGTAATAATACAACAAAACAAGTATTAGTTAAGTTAAACATTATAGAGATTTAGATCAAACTGCACTGGTCAGCTCAAAGACTCAAGAGAGGCAATTGTAAACAGTTAACAGGGACTTAAATAAAGTATTAAAGGGGACTAACTCTTATTGAAAACAAAATTAGCTACCCTTATTGCCCCTCTTGTCACGATTATTATTTTAGACAACTTCCATAACCGCTTAATCTTTAAGCTTAGGTTACCATTTTATTTTTTTTATTATTATTATGTTGGAAACGAACGAGTATTCATTCTCTGGCGCTGCAAGGTTCGACTTTCGGTGAAGAGAAAAACAAATCATCGTAGTCCCTTGAAGTTTTCACTGAGAAATTTTCTGGTGATGTGGCAGGCTGCAACAGTACCGTCCTATGACAGGCAACAAGAATGTTCCTAGGAATGTTAAGGACCTGGAAGGTATCTGTGAGTTCAGTTGCTATTATCCCCTCGATTGATATAACAATGGGGTATATTGTTATTTTGGATAACTTCCATAATGTTCCCCTCTTTTCTTTGTTTTTATATTTTAAGTTTTTCTTAAACTATGAGACAGTGGTATATATGTCAATAGTGGTCGCGGCTTCTTCTTCTTCCTCTTCTTGTTATGTGAAAAAACGAACTAATACTCATTCATTATTATGTAACATTGAAGAAATGTTACAGTTATTTAGAAAACTGAATGTCTTCAAACTATATGTAAGGTCTTCCACGGCCTTTGATTCAAATGCCCTGGTCCCTGGTGAATAACATTCAGTCTGGGAAAGTGCTGATGCTACTCACATGCATACATTCACTTACTCTGCAATCGATTATTTAGTCTTGTACCCAAACAAGTACCATGTAGAACTTTAATCAGCCAGGAAAAACAATGACTCGAGTCTCTAATTAACATGTATGACTACATTAACACACGTATCAACGAAGGACGTTATTATCTTCTTTTTTTTAAAGATCCATCCATTCCAGTGACGCAACAGCCCTTGGAGCCCTGGCCTGATTTAGCACATCTCTCCATTCTGATCTATCCTGGGCTTTACGTCTCCATACACGGACTTTTAACTGTTGTCATTTTAACTACGTCATCAAGCCACTGTGCTTATCTTCTTATCTTATATAATACAGACGTTACTTCAAAAAAGAAGATGATTACGTCCTACGCGTCATGCATTTAGTCATGCATATTAACCAATGACTTAAATTCTGCCAAGTCACTGGTTTTTCTGGCTAGCTCAGGCAACCCATTCCATGCTCTAATAGCACTAGGGAAGAAGGAGTATTTGTACAAATTTGTCCTAGCATATGGGACGAGGAATGTGCCTTTATTTTTGTGTCTTTCAGAGTATTTTATTAAATTTTGTTTTTGTATTTGAAGATTATGGTTCAGTGTTTTATGTATAATTGCTACTTTACTTTTGAGTCTTCTGTCCTGAAGGCTTTCTAAATTTAGTGATTTTACTAATGGTGTTACCCTAGTCAAATGTGAATATTCGTTTGTTATGAATCTCACTGCTCTATTTTGTGTTTGTTCCAGTTTCTTAATGTTTTGTTGAGTTGAGGGGTCCCACACGGTGGATGCATATTCTATTATTGGCCTAACCAAGGTTAAATAACATTTTAGTTTTATGTTCTTATTTGATTTATAGAAATGTCTTTTAATAAACCCTAATGCTTTGTTGGATTTTTTTTATAGTTTCATCAATATGTGGATTCCATGACAGTTTTTCATTTATTATAACACCTAGGTATTTTGCGTTTTTAGTCTGTGTTACTGGTTTGCCATGAATAAGATAAGTGGAATTAATTTGTTTTAGTTTTTTTGTTACTCTTAACAACTGACATTTTTCTGGGTGGAAAGACATGCTCCAATTTGATTCCCATTTCTGTAATTCATCTAATTCTCTTTGTAAAATATCTGTGTCTTGTTTTGTTTTTATTGTTCTATATATTATGCAATCGTCTGCAAATAATCTGACTTTTGTTCCTGAACTAATGCAATTTGGTAAATCATTTATGTAAATTAAAAATAGTAGTGGACCCAAGACTGTTCCTTGAGGTACACCTGAGTTTACTGTTATTGGTGTTGATTTAGAGCCATTTATTATTACAGTTTGTTCTCTCCCTATCAGAAAATCTTTAATCCACTGATGCAGTGGACCGTTAATGCCGAAATATTTTAATTTTTTAAGCAAACTATGGTGGTGAACTTTGTCAAAAGCCTTGGAAAAATCTAGTAAGATAGCATCTATTTGTTCACTATTATCTAAACCTTTTGAAAAATCATCAATTAGTCCTATTAGTTGTGTTTCACATGATCTATATTTCCTAAAGCCATGTTGGTATGGGGTGAGGACATTATGTTTGTCTAAGTGGTTTATGATATTGCTACATATTATGTGTTCTAGTATTTTACATGTGATGCTGGTAAGTGATACTGGTCTGTAGTTTCCTGGATCAGATTTTTCTCCTTTTTTAAATAGGGGGGTGACATTAGCTTCTTTCCAGTCCTTTGGTACTCTGCCCTGGTTAAGCGATGCTTGAAAGAGTATTTTGAACACTGGGGCTAGCTCATTGCTTAGTTCTTTGAGTAATCTAGCTGGAATACCATCAGGTCCAGACGCTTTATTTGGTTTGGTGTTGGCTAATAGTTTTTTAATTCCATTTTCTTGTACTACTAAATCTTCTATGTTGTCTACTTGGTTCAAATTAAGAAATATGTCTTTGTCTCCTGGGGCTGAGAATGCTGATGCAAAGTATTTGTTTAGGATGTTTGCTTTAGTTTCATTATCATTATGTATTATGTTATGTTCATCTTTTAATGGCGCTATGCCTGTTGTGTCCATTTTCTTAGACTTAATGTATGACCATAGGTTTTTGTTGTTATCTTTAGATATTACATTGTTTATGTATTCACTCTGCAGCTGTCTGCTTACTTTTTGGGTTAGGTGTTTAATTTTTATATACTTTTTGTAAACTCTTTCTGCCTTGGTTTCTTTAAATTTTCTATATAGGTTTTCCTTCTGTTTACAAAGCTTCTTTAGTCGGGGTCTGCATCTGTTTTTTTTTTAAAGATATTCAGTAATTGATCAGATCAGAAACAAATCCAAATGTGAGTTGAATCAAATGAATCAATTCTAATAGTTTTTTTTTAGAGCGCACATTCAAAAGCCCTTTTTTTTACAATTCAAGTCACTCCTTCATGGAACCTGAACCCAGGAATATGAAAAGCTGATCTCAAAAACGACTCAAACGATTTTCCTAGAAATTAAACAGTTTATGTGTATCGCTGAGAACAAATTTTACTAGCTCGCTGGCTACACGGGGAAACTCTAGTTTGACCGCTATCAATTTTCAAGTAAAAAATTAAATAAGTTTAAATTTGGCTAGAGATCTATATCTAGGAATCTAGGTCTATATCCAGCATCGGTTTTGAAAGGACTATCGTGTTCCTGAAAGGACTATCGCGTTCCTGAAAGGACTATCGTGTTCGGGGATTTCCGAATGTAAGGCATAATTGATTCAAGAGTTTAATAAATTAAATGTTCAGGGAAATGTTGCGCATTCTCTTTAAAGTCTAGACTACTCTTGAATACTAGATCTATACATTAGCTTTACCAAGATTCTTTCTCAGTGAGATGGGGGGGGGGTATGAAAATGTTTCATCGTTTTGTAATTTAACATTCATTAATTTTGAAGAGAAAAACAATGGCTCTGAAAGCTGTATAGAGGAAGCATTGTGTTTAAAAAAAAATAAATTTTAAACATTTTTCTTGTTTTTGTTACTTATAAAATTTAGCATTCCATTAAACCAATGTTTATTATAAGATAATGTATTTCAAGATAATAACTTATCATTATTAAAAATGTATAAACTTAGACTCATACTCTTTGCATTGCCAGGATCGAGAGTTGCCAAACGAAAACAAAATTCATTGTAGTGTCAAAGTCTAATGAGGAATTATAGTTGTTCAATTAATATTTTCCCAGCAAAGAAGTGCATCTTATCAAAGAAATAAAAGGCTAACGCAGAATTATATTTTAATGTTCCTTTAAAACAAATTTGTTATGACTTCAAATATGAAGGTTGAGTGCATTCAATAACTCATTTTTAATTAGTGGACGAGATCCAATTATATTTATTATATTTCGTTTCCGAACAAAAAAAAAGGTTACTTTCTATTTACAGTCATGAATCAAATCAAAGAGAGACGAGCGAGTTATTTCTCTAACTGAACATTTGACTTATATTGTGTGTCAACAATTGAAACAGCCTTGTACTGATTTGGTTCAAAGTAATTAATGTCGATAATTTAGAAAGCGAAGGTGGGGCTAAATAGACTACAATGTTAAGGGATGGTTCTCTCCCCCTGGTACATAATTAAACGATGGAGTCTCTTCCCCTCCATCTCTCTGAGAGTAGGAATTTTATTGATTGATACCAGAAAGCTGTCGAAAGAGAAACTGCTTCCCTATTGGCTAGTCCCAAGCACTTCATTGCTGAGTTAGCCACGCCCTCTGACCTTGCCAAGCTTCCTCCTCCTCTTAAAGCCCCCCACCCCCCACCATTTTCTTTCTTTCTTTTCCTTTTCTCTACGTCCCCTTCCACGCCGAGTGAAGCCGAGCTCGTGAAAACTTGAAGGGCGTCCCTAGCACGGCACGTGCCGACACCAGGGCCCAAGCTTCGCTCACTCGTCGGGCTTCCAAGTCTACGGAACTCAAATAGACGTACAGCGCCCTCAGTGGCGCTTTCCATGGCTTCCCCCCCCCCCTTCTTTCTCCAATCATTTTCTTACGATTGATTTCTATTTCTACACTCTTTACTCCATGTCGCCATTTTTTTTTGTTTCTGAAAATTCGGATTCCTCCTTGATTTCCCCCCCCCAACTCCTCGTCTTGTTCTTCACGTCTTTCTCCCGCCCTAACTCCCCCCTCCTCTCCCCTTCACTCTACGCCCCCCACCCTCTCTCTTAAATACTTGTAAAATGATTATCGCTTTCTGATTTTGAGAACGAGGCAACTAAAAGGTTTGAATGATTTGAAGTTGACTACAACACGATTCGTCTGCTACCTCTTTCGTCGCCGCGTTCTGCCGCTCCAGCTTCCGGTTTAAGTTTCTAAGGATACCAGAAAAGACTGGCAGAGACGGGGGACAGTTGCTAAGGAAGTCGTCACTCAAACATAAAACAGCGGGGAAAATTTGTAAAAAAAAAAATAAAATTGCGATCAGATCGAGAAGGCAAAAAAATTGACAAGAAAGCGCGTGTGTCAGACTGATGCAGAATCCTTACAGACGTTCCAGGAAAGAGCAGGAAAGCAAGAGGAACAAGTCAAAACACCAAACGACAGTGTTCTCTAAGTGTGTCCACAATGGATAGTGACACGTTTGAAAGGAATCCACGAGTTAGGTTACAAGTTGACCCCGCGAGCTCGGCACGAGTCCTGTGACGACTTTGAACGATATTTAAACAGCACCATTTTATTTTTTATGCAGTCGCGAGACGCCATGACCTTAACTGGTATCTACGGGAATATCCACAATTCGTCTTGGGACTGGATACGGCTACTTCTTGAATTGGTGAGTTCGAATTCTTGCATGGGACTAATTCTTAAAATGTTTCGGCAATGATCCTGTGGTGCCTTATAGTACTTAGGTGAATTAATTGTTTTTCAATCTGCAAACACCTTTATTATAATAGAAGCTCATATAAGATTCCTTTTTTTAAAAAAGGATTTCCGTTTGTTTAGAAGTTATATCCCCTCCAGCCCCCACACACATACATGCGCAATAAATACACTTTAAAATAAATAACATTTTAAATAAATAATTTCCGAACGAGACATCTGGAGATTTCTTACAAAGACAGCGGGATACACATTTGAGATCAAAATGAAATCTACGAACGCGGACAGAGGTAGACTGGGGAAAAAGAACCTAAACCAACCACCGCCAGACAACGGTTTTGTCTGCATTGATTATGGTAAAATATGTAGATCCTTGATAGGACTGCGTAACCACATGATATATTACACTCCTCCGACAAATCTTATTATTATATTTTAAAGCATTAAAATGTAAAGAGGCCCGGTGGCTAAGCGGTAAATCGCTTGGCTTCCGACCCGGGGTCCCGGTTTCGAATCCTGGTGAAAATGTTTGATTTCGGAATCTTTGGGCTTCTCTGAGTCCATTCAGCTCTAATGGGAACCTGACATTAGTAGGGGAAATTAAAGGCTGTTGGTCGTTGTGCTGCCACATGGCACCCTAGTTACCTGTGGGCCACAGAAACAGACGACCTTTACATCATCTGCCCTATAGATCTGAAAGGGGAACTTTACTTTTACAAATGTAAAATAATACCATTTAACAATGTAGGCTTCCAAGCTACTAGTAAGAAATATTAACACTTATTACATATATTTTCTAAGAGATACATCAAATTATTTGTATCTCTACGTGTCTTTACTTTCTGTATATAATCTATGTTTCCTGTTGGACTGAGTTTATAAATAAATACTTAAGTTCTTGATTGTTCTTTTCAAACTGTCGATTTTTCCTCGCGTAAAGATTTTGGGAGATACCTTTTAAGGTCGGTAACTGAATTAACGCTAGTGATAATAAATAATATTTCCGAAAACTAAAGAAAAATAAGCCTACATTTGTTGTCAACTTTTACACAAATGGACTTATCGAAGTTTTTGAACTGAACTCTTTTGCATTTAGACTATCTTTGGTAAAGTTGCGAAGTCAGCCACCAAAAAAAGTCGACCAAGTTTTCAGTTATCGAGTTGAGAATGACCTGGAAGGGTAGAGTTGTCTCTCTTTTGTTCTATACATCTACCAAACGCTACGGAGAAAAGAAGAAAAGCTGAAATAATTTTTGTAGCCTTAAAATAAATTTTCTGTCCAGGAGACATTTTGAAAACATCGCTACTTATATCACATCAGCAAACGATAGCAACTTATAACACATCAGCAGACGATAGGAACTTATAACACATCAGCAGACGATAGGCAAAAGTATTGTTCTACCACGCCACAAAGCAGTTTTATTTGCAATAATTATTAAAATAAGAAGTCTCATGATTAAAGAAAAGTACAATGCTTAGCAGACCCATTTTTGACATACATATTATCAGGACTGGAGTTAGACTTCATAAGGCCCAATCCTTTTTTGAGATATGGGGCCCCTTGTAACATAAGGCAATTGAAAGTATCACAGGGACAATTTTTTTGGGGGGACTCAAAATCAAGTGGGGACAATAAACTAAAGCTTATGTTGCCTATATGTAAATCCATCACTACATATTATTCATTCACATCTAACGCAGGCAAGGCCATTGTATGCTAGGGCCCGATTTAAATTCTCTTTTCAAGGTATGTCTTTAATATTATTTTTCTCTGGGTCTTAAAAATGTGCCAGGCTATAAGAATGATACAAACAGTTGAAAAGTGGTAGAGTGATAGTTTTGCTTTGATTGATTGCTTTCTAAAATATCATAATTGTTTTAAACTACAGAACAAGATTTGAATAACACTATAGCTGGCGCGAAGTTATTTTAAATCTCACTTCTAGCACATTTTTATTGTACGATCTGCCGGTGCATTCACACCTAGTGGTTCTTCCCACTTTCCATTGTCTCCTTATCTATTTTTTTTTCTTACTATTAACTTTGTACTCGCTTCATGGCGACAAGGAAAAAGATAGAAGGAAAATGTTCTTGTATTTCGAACAAGTCTCAAACGATTGTACCAGAAATTTGCCAGTTCTTGTTCATCTTTGGGAATACAAATCCCTCGCTAAATTGACTGTCATCATGTTTGACAAATGTAATCCTCTAAAAACTCAATTTGGATTACGTTTTTTTTAATCAAATAAATTGTTCCGAATGAAGTCAAAGAAAAAGCCAGTCACGGTCAGGTCACACGGTTTCAGCGGGTTATATTCCTTGCTCAGGTGAAACATTAAAAGACAACAATAGACAATAAATTATTCAAATTATTGACCACCATCAGCTTTTTTCAGTAAGAATAGATTTAAAGGAAAAAATTTTTTTTTTTGTAGAAATTGAGAAATGTAGCATATCGAATACAAAATTAAAAAGTGTAAACACTACTAATGTACAATATCCTTGATTTTTTGAATAACATATTCTCTTTTCTTTAAAAAAATAAAAAAATAATGAACATATCCATTCAATGAAACTAATTGGTTTTGTTACTATTATTTTCCTACCAATAAGCAAGACATGTCTTGGTGAGGCCCTGCTGGACTGTGATCCTATGTGTTTAACATTGATCTGATTCGTACTGAACACAAACAAAACACAGACATAACGAAGGTTGGAGTCATTTTCTCTAGAGACTTTATAAAATACATTTCTCAAGACTTGAACCAAAAAAAAAAAAGCTGCTTGTAAGTTAATCTTACACATGAATCTTACATATGAATCTTACACATGAACAATTATTTGAATTATAATCCCAGCCTTTTTTTTTTTTTTTAACTTATAAGACTAAATGAATTACAAGTAACATGAAATTGATTTTATTAGCGGCCCCGGAAAAGGAGAAAAAATTAACTGTTATACTAAGTAAGGCTTCTTAAATGACTTTATACATACGCTTAACCAAGATTTTTTTTCCGTAGAGAGGAGGAAATTGGGGCGGGGTAGAAAATAATCAATTTTTTTTTTCAAAAATCTATCATTCATTGATTATTAAGACTAAAATATTCGCTCTTACAAAAGTCATTCCTTCTTAAGGGAGGAATTTTTTGTTTTATTACAAATGGGTAACAACTTTTTAGAAGACAGACCTGTTTCGTAAAATATTTACAAACATGCATAGCCATCATGTAATAAATGTCATCGTCATGCAAACTTTATATCAATTTTGATATTTCATTTGGTCTATTGATATCCAGCTATACATATAACCATTAACCAATTATATATATATATAATAGATAGCCGATATCTATTACAAATTAATAACGATTAACTGAAAATAATTGATACAATTACACTTAATATAAGCTTTGTTTTTAAAAAGGAATTTTAAAAATATATTTCACTTGTTATGAACACCAACTTCAAAATTATGATTTGTTTATTTAATCGGTTCCTGTAAAAAGAAATGACTCCACAATATACACACTCCTGTCCATCTTTATATCTCAACAAAAACCTTTTTTTAAATGCATAGATCTTCTTGTTTTTAAAAATAAAAAATATCAAAATTTCTTATCTTCTTACAGACGTTACTTAAAAAAAGAAGATGATTACGTCCTACGCGTTATGAAATAGCGCCCATTTCTGACACAAAATTTGAGTCGGCTTAAAAGACATCTTTAAGAGTTTTAAAAATAAATTTGAAACACTGTATTTTTCTCTTTCTTTGAGGAGTATTGGTTGAGAGGTAAAACGTTTAGCTTCAGAACCGTGGGGTTCGAACCTAGGTAAATGCTTAAATTTTGAGCCTCGGAAATTTCAGGACATCCGAAACTCCACCCAACTGAAATGGGTACCTGACAGTTGGGGAAAATGAAGGGGTTTATCCGTTGTGTCGGCAACATGACACCCTCGTTAACCATTGTCCAAAGTTACAGAAATTACATTTTAAATACTCTGACTTAGAGTACTGTAGGCCTACATGTATATGTACGCTTAACCAAGATTTTTTTCCGTAGAGGAGGAAATTGGGGCGTGGTAGAAAATGATAAAATAAAATATTTACAAGCGTGCATAGCATTCATGTAATAAATGTCATCGTCATGCAAACTACAGACCAGTATCACTTACCAGCATCACATGTAAAATACTAGAACACATAATATGTAGCAATATCATAAACCACTTAGACAAACATAATGTCCTCACCCCATACCAACATGGCTTTAGGAAATATAGATCATGTGAAACACAACTAATAGGACTAATTGATGATTTTTCAAAAGGTTTAGATAATAGTGAACAAATAGATGCTATCTTACTAGATTTTTCCAAGGCTTTTGACAAAGTTCACCACCATAGTTTGCTTAAAAAATTAAAATATTTCGGCATTAACGGTCCACTGCATCAGTGGATTAAAGATTTTCTGATAGGGAGAGAACAAACTGTAATAATAAATGGCTCTAAATCAACACCAATAACAGTAAACTCAGGTGTACCTCAAGGAACAGTCTTGGGTCCACTACTATTTTTAATTTACATAAATGATTTACCAAATTGCATTAGTTCAGGAACAAAAGTCAGATTATTTGCAGACGATTGCATAATATATAGAACAATAAAAACAAAACAAGACACAGATATTTTACAAAGAGAATTAGATGAATTACAGAAATGGGAATCCAATTGGAGCATGTCTTTCCACCCAGAAAAATGTCAGTTGTTAAGAGTAACAAAAAAACTAAAACAAATTAATTCCACTTATCTTATTCATGGCAAACCAGTAACACAGACTAAAAACTCAAAATACCTAGGTGTTATAATAAATGAAAAACTGTCATGGAATCCACATATTGATGAAACTATAAAAAAAATCCAACAAAGCATTAGGGTTTATTAAAAGACATTTCTATAAATCAAATAAGAACATAAAACTAAAATGTTATTTAACCTTGGTTAGGCCAATAATAGAATATGCATCCACCGTGTGGGACCCCTCAACTCAAGAAAACATTAAGAAACTGGAACAAACACAAAATAGAGCAGTGAGATTCATAACAAACGAATATTCACATTTGACTAGGGTAACACCATTAGTAAAATCACTAAATTTAGAAAGCCTTCAGGACAGAAGACTCAAAAGTAAAGTAGCAATTATACATAAAACACTGAACCATAATCTTCAAATACAAAAACAAAATTTAATAAAATACTCTGAAAGACACAAAAATAAAGGCACATTCCTCGTCCCATATGCTAGGACAAATTTGTACAAATACTCCTTCTTCCCTAGTGCTATTAGAGCATGGAATGGGTTGCCTGAGCTAGCCAGAAAAACCAGTGACTTGGCAGAATTTAAGTCATTGGTTAATATGCATGACTAAATGCATGACGCGTAGGACGTAATCATCTTCTTTTTTGAAGTAACGTCTGTATTATATAAGATAAGATAAGATAACTATATATCCATTTTGATTGTTAATATCTAACTGTCTATCTTCACTTTTATTTTCTTTCCAATCTCATTGTGGACACTGTCTATGTAGTGTCGAAAAGTCTTTTTTTTTTTACGAAGCTTATATCCTCTCACTTTGTCTATGTCAAGGTCGCTGTGTGGAGTGATCAATTTTTCCAAGCAAATGATTACTTTGCTCTAGAAGCAAATAGTTTTACAATTTTTTGATTTTACGGTGTGAAAAAATGCAAAATAATATTAATACTATATACGTTGAAGGCCCTTAACATTCCTATGAAGATTCTCGTTACTTATCCGAGGGCGGTACTGCTGCAGACCTGCCGCATCACCAGAAAATACCTAAATAGCTAGCCGTTTAGTTATCAGCCACAGATGAAAATCTCCAATGGCACACTTCTAGAATTTTTAACAAGAGAAATTTGTAGATGTGCATTGCAGACGTGACAATAGTAGAATTAATGAAGGGTGCCTTGTTAGTGTATGTAGATATGTAGATGATGTGCAGTTGTTATGTAGTTGATATGCAGTTGTTATGTAGTTGTTATTGTTATGTAGATGTGAGCAGGGGAGAGTGTACCCTTCAATTTGAGGAGAATTCTGTTGACTTCTGCCACGGATCGATTACACTGCCCTACACCAAACACTAACTTTCCTGCTGGCCTTAATGTAGCAGTTTACGCTTTCTGTATAGCGTTAGAACCGTTTTAAGAAAAAGAAACTTTTTTTTCTTCCATTTTACGAAAGAAGAACATTAAAAAACTTGTGAATAATGTACAACACACATTTGAACCATATAATAGTTGTAGTACTGATGTAGTCCTATTGTAGTAGTTAAGTGCTTGAAAGGGCCAAGGACCCTAAATATACACATGGCATACATGATGTTCTTAACTGCAGCTTCCAAAAATTAAGCCAATAAACTGAGTGATTGTTCAAGGTAATTACTGAAAACAAAAATGAAATCGGTTCACCCAAAAAATCTGAATACAAAAAAAAGTAAAAATAACAGAATAAAAGTGAATATACACAGCTAAAAAATAACAAACAAAATTGAAATATAATTTACATGACGATGCGTTTTATATAGAGCTTGAAATGTCCGTAAATTCAATTAAACTTTTCAGAAACAAGTCTGTTATCTGATAAGTTGGTACCTATTTGTAACAGAACAAGTGATAACAAATCCTTCTTTAAGAAGCTGCAGACAGTTTCGAAAGAGCAACTATTTAACTCATACTAACCAATGAATGATACATTTATAGCAAAATTTTCTACCCAGACCCAATTCCCTCTCCAAACCAAAAACATCCTGGCTAAGCGAAAGTATAAATCTACTCCGAGTCTAGAGTATATACAAGGTTACAAAGACAGTTTGTGTGGAAACACAAACTCAATATCGGCCCCCAAAGTGGTCCACCTAGTGTCTTCACCATGATTCGAACACGGGACTTCCGGTTCCAAGTGCTTTACCCCTCAGCCAGAGCATCTCCTTATATTCATTTAGCGTACACTTATATTTTTTAAAATAATAATTATTATCCTTATCCATACATTCAAAATTAATAACATGTAACATTGTATTAAAGAGAAACTTCTAAAGATTTATTCTTCTTACTAAATTATAAAAATTTGCAACAAGAAAAAAATTATTCTTGACCTACTTTAGGTAGTGAGCTAGCTAGAAATGACTTGACAGACTTTCCCCTTGCTAATAAAAATTAATATCTTCATTGCCATTTATCATACAAACTAGATCTAACTAGTTATAGATCTTAAACTAGATCTTGAACCTAGAACTAAATTTAGATCTAGAACTAAGACTAAAGCTAAATCTACAACTTATCTTATATAATACAGACGTTACTTCAAAAAGGAAGATGATTACGTCCTATGCCTCATGCATTTAGCCATGCATATTAACCAATGACCTAAATTCTGCCAAATTCTGTAACATTAAAAATTAAAATTCATTGACCCCCTTCAGTCGTAGCTCAATAGTGGTTCATCTCATAGAGCAGTGTTTTCCTACCTTTCTCCTTAACGGAACACTTCGCACATTCTGAATATTGAACAGAGCACTTTGCTTATTTTCACGTGGTGTTAATTATTCCAGTAGTTCGCAGAACACCTATTCAGGCGTCGAAGAACACTAGAGTTCCGCGGAACAAAGTATGGGAAACACTGTCATAGAGGTTGGGGCATTGAACGAGATGAAAGCCTGGACATGAGCTATGGTCCGAAGCTTAGTCGGAACGTTGTCACACACACAGAGCAGTCCCCCCCCTCCCCTCTCCACACAGTTTAGGACCAGCAGGGTCTGCCAGAGTGTAGTACATTGTTCTAAAAGCTGCCTAAGCTCCACCAGCTCCTGTTCTTTTCTCAGGATTGACTCCCGAGTCCTTTTCACTGTTTGGGTTTGTCTGGGTTCCTTTCTTGCTTTGCTTTGTCTTGTCTTGGCTCATTAGGCTCGTCACTTGATTACTTATTATTATTTATTATTAATAAACAACTCCATGAATAACAATGATACTTTCCAAGAAATAACAATGATACTTTAATACTTTAATGATATCCAAAGGAGCACAAATAATGACATCAACTTCAATAGATATTTAATACACAAAAAACACCAGTCCAGGAAAACAGAAACAACTAACTTCCAATTTCAGTCTATCATCCAACGGAAACTCACATTTAAACCCATCACGTGTCTCCTGTTCACATTCATGTCTGGGGAAAATAAAACAAAGGGATATAACTCTTTCATACTTAAATAGTAACAAAGAAATAACACGTTCCCTTTCACCATACCTGCCCCTGACAGGGTTTAGCCGCAAGACGACGGAGGTTAGGGTTCATTACGTTTAATGTTCCAAGGTAGGCAGCCGAATAAATGACTGCACAAAGATAGTCACAAATTAAAAAGAGAGGTGAGACGTTATTCAGTTTGCAGCTTCTCGCGACATATTTCTTTTTCTGAAACTCATTCAGCAAGCTAAATATTTATAAGTTGTGTCAGGGCCTGCTTGAGGTCATTGGAGGCCCTAGCCAGAGTAAATATGGTGGCCCCAAGTGAAATTGAAAAAAAAAAACAATACTGAAAAATAGGCACTGGGTTAACAACCTTCCTGTGTCTATATCTAAATCAACAATTCAATTAAATTTACATAGCATGAATGTGATTCATGGACGATTCATGATCACCAGACTAGTAGGACTAATAATGTTTTGACATTTCACCAAAAGGAAGAAATGTGTAGTCTAACACATAGATCTTAAGCTTCAGTGAATAGAACTTGAATCGTAGTACAGACTTAGAGCTAGGCTAGTATCCATAGAGTTCTGCTTTGCTTAAAATTCGATCCATGCTTCGCAAGTTTTTCACTCAAAAAATCGTTTACTTTGAGTCTTGTGCGAGGCCTCCGCCAATCGGAGGCCGTAGGAGGCTGCCTAGTTTGACTATGCCTAAGGCCGGCCCTGATTGTTTGTGTGTGTGGGCTATTTTTATTGACGTCATCATAACATAACGCTTGTTCTGCTCTTGTGTCCCAGCGCCACCATGGACTCCCCATACACAACGTCCAGTTCTAACGTGGACCCTTGGAGGACAGACTTAGATGACCAGAGTCCACCGCCCAACATCTTCTTTGACCTGACCCCGCGGGACCACGGGGGCGAAGGAAATATGGCCTCCCTAGGCCTCAGCCCCATGGAGCTGGAGCAGCTGCCCAACTTTTTCTCCCTGCCTCCGTGTGCCCCATACAAGTATGGGCATCTGTCTGACAGGTAAGAAGTACAGTTGTTTAAAGACTGCTTTAATAAAAATTTAGGTTGTATATGTTGTATATGTTTCGTAAGTCCTATTACTGAACAACTTACAAGAAAAATAAGGACCGATAAATAATCTTCTTATCTTATAAGTTGCAAAATAAGTTTTAAAAAAAGGGAACATTATTTAGTCCTGCGTGTATCCAGGTTTCGGCCTAGTCGTGCGTTTTAGAGGCCTGACTATAAAACAATCACACAAAAAAAGGTGTATTTCTCGTTTTTTTTTCTTGTCTTAATTTTTGTATTTTACTAATATACTAGTAAGCTTAGAAGCGGCCTAAACTTCATGCTTTGAAGGTATTTCTCCAATAACTAATAACTCCAGGCTTTTAGTCTGTAGAGACCTCCTTTTTGATATGGTGTTCAAGTTTGAGAACCACCGTGATCCCTATTAGCGAGGACTTGATGTCTGTATAGAGAAGTAGGGCGAATGTTTACCTGGTATAGGTACAAAGTAGCTGGAGGTATATCGTATGACGCCTGGCCCTATGTCTGGAGTGTTGACTTAAGCTACTGCTTATACAAACATGGCCTGACCAATAGGCCGTAATGGACAAGTCGGTATTCTAACCTGCCAGCAACTGTGTGGAGACGAAAGTATTCTTTTTCAATTTAGAACTTTAATTTAATTTTTTTTTTCCACTTTACGAAAAAAGGCATCATGGGTAATTTCAAGGCTTAAGGCTCGTTGTTTAAAAATCACGTTAAATAGGTTTTTAGTTAAACCATGTAACAAATACATTCGTTATCAGTTACAATCTAAAGCATGTCATTAATTAAACACAAACATGATATATATTGATAGAAAACGAAATCCGGACAATGAATAATATACACACACAAACACACACACACACCAAATGTGCCATAATCGATAAGATAGACAACCTACACTTTATTGCATAATTAGAGTGTAATAATTACAAAGGCAGCGGGATACACATCTAAGACTAAAGCACGCGAAGACGCCGAAAAGAGAACCTAAGCCGATCACCGGCAGACAACGATTATGTCTGCGCTGGTTGAGGCAAAATATGTAGGTCACTGCTAGGACTGCGTGGAAAGATGGAATACTGCACGACTCGAGGACAGTTCTTATTAAAATTAAAATACTAATTATTAACATAATTATTATATCAGTTATCAATTTATTTACCCTTAACGGCATTGCAAAATATTACGAAGAAAATATATTAATTTTAAAAATAAGTATTACAAAACATTTGTGTAAAATAAAATAAAATATTCTCAATATTTAAAACATCTTTGTCACGCGTCATTGAATGTAAGATAATGATATGAAAGGAGAACATACCGACCATATCATAAGTAGGCCCAAACTCCTCAGGACACAGTTACGTATAAGATGCTCAATTTTGTTTACTTTCAATGAATCTCAATGCCCCTCAAAACGGACAACGGCTTTATCTGCATAAGTTTCGGAAAAATATGCAGATCGAAACTGGCTTTGCGTAGTCTTGTGAAACACTGCACTGATCCATAATCTTCGGACTCGAAGACATTGTCATTTTTAAAAAACATGATTATTATTATTAATGTGATAGCAGATGTGACCTAACAATTGCGGGTCCCTATGCGAAACGGATTGCGCGGGGCCCAGTCTGGTTAGGGATAAGAATAATGTCAAAATTAAGAATTTGTATTTGAAAATAAATTCGTCTTTGCAATAAATGTTAATTAAATGTAACCTGACAATCCTTTTTTTCTTAAATCGCACTGAGGATTGGCCCCTCCAAAAGGACAATTTTGTCTATTTTTCAGGATATTTTAATTAGTTTTCAGATTTTAATAATGGGATTATGATTATATTTTGCGATTCCATGAGATTTTCAGGAGGCCCTGGAAAATCAGGAGTCAGCGGAAACACTGTATAAATGTATATATAAGTTATAAAGGTTTAATTTAATAATTTAGACCTAGAATTAACAGGGGGCCTATGAAAGTGCAGGGCGCACTGCAGCCGCATAGGTTGCAGTGGCCTAAGGCCGGTTCTGCCTATAGTTCGGTGTTTTGCGAAATTTTGCAAATAAGAAAAGGAATTATAATTTAATAAGTTTTTATTCCAATCAAACAGAACATAAAGTCTACGTGTCAAATAATCAGTAGGAATCAATACCATGAATATATTGGTTAAGGAAGATGTTTTGGCTTCGGCTTCCTCTCTCTTTCTCTCTCTCTCTCTCTCTAATTCTTATTTTCTATCCTCACTGGTCATTAACTGACTAAAGCATATAGTGCTGGTCAGCATGGCTTGGTATTTAAAGGTAACGCTGGAGACCAGAGTGAAAGGATCTAGTGACGTGTGCAACTAAGGAACCAACTAGTAGAACATTTTTTTTTCTTAGGTTCGGAGCCGGCGGCAATGTGTTATTGCAACTGGTCTTGGCTCGTCTTAGCAGAGAAATCTGGCAAGTGTAACACTAAAACGGAGCTCGTGTTGTCAATATTGACATTTTATATTAAAGACACATACTTTATGGGAGCTATAATTGACCTGGACAAGTGGGCCTGGAGCTACCTACACAGATTTTTTTTTTTCGGACACGTCTTGACACGTGCGCACTGACCAGGCGTCAGATTTTCTGTGTCGGTTATTTCGATAAACAAAAATGTGAACATCCGAACTGAGACTAAACCTCGAAGCTCAGATTTTGTTTTTGCTAGTTTTGAGAAATGGTTGTGAATATCGATAGGATCATGTTTATTACGACAATATATGGCTTTGCCTCTATTTCAAAAAAAAAATTCCACGTGATAGAAGTGAAAGTCCAAGAAATCTATTGTTATTTAAATCGACCGAAACAAGTAAAAAAGACCGAGATGGCTAAAACTCCCTTGAACGCAGTGATTCCCAACCGCGTTTAGGAAATAATTAATTCCTTTAATGCAGCAATTATTAAACCTTTTAATCGTTGATTGCTCTAACGTAGCGACCCCACGATGACCTGCTAACTATTGTAAAAAATAAAACGCAAGTTAAAACTCTATGGTCATATTACAAGGTCTTCGGGGCTTGCAAAGACCTTCATTCAGGGAACAGTACCTGGAAAAAGAAGAAGAGGCAGATATAGGAAACGATTAGAAGACACCATAAAAGACTGGACGGCTCTGCCATTTAAAGAGGTTCTATCCAAGGCAAAGACAGAGAGGAATGGAGTAAGACGGTCGACAAATCTTGCGTGGTGCCCCAGACTAACAGACTAAGGGATAGATGAAGATGAATATAGCAATACTCAAAAAAAAACTTATAACACCGCAATCATCAATTCCTTCCATTTATTTGTTAATAAAAATAGAATCTTGAAGAAGAGAGCTTATCACTGATCATTACGAGCGTGTATTCCAATTTTGACTTCATTATTTCCAATTCATTTTGCATTTTACAATCTAATTAACGCACAAGTTGAAGAACCAGGCCGAATACTAAACGAATTATTTATATAAGAAGTAGCAGAAATGTAGAAAACATCAAGATATATTGTAAGTACGATAAATAGATCTATGTCAGTGAAGCAATGAAAACATTTTTAAAACACACTGTTTTTGTTTTTTTTAGCTTATCAAAAAAAAATGATTATAAAAAAAAAATAATAATAAAACCACGCAAAAAAATCAAATAAAAATATTTAGAAGTCCAAATACGAAGGCGGTAATAATTCGGAATAACACTAGCAAAAAGATTTTTTTTTCGGCTTAACACTATTAAGCTTAAATAATATTTTTAAACAGGTAAATATTTTTGAATTGTGTACTTTATGTATGAAAGGGCTATATAGTATTATGCAAGTATAATACAAAATACATTTTTCAATTACGCTAGCGAAACTTAAAAGCATTAAGACAATATTTAAAAGACAAAAGGGTAGGATGGTCAATTAAGCCGGCAATCACTTAGAGATTGCTCAGTTCATCACTTAATTCAAGTTTCTATAGTCAATGGCATTCGATCAGTAATTCTCAAACTTTTACTAGTGGCGCCCACTCCAAAATAAGAAAATTGTCGTTCGCGTCACCTATGCGGCCAGAGATAGCGCTGTATTCTGTAACGTCACCAAGGCGGCCAGAGATAGCGCTGTATTCTGTAACGTCACCAAGGCGGCCAGAGATAGCGCTGTATTCTGTAACGTCACCTAAGCGGCCAGAGATAGCGCAGTATTCTGTAACGTCACCTAAGCGGCCAGAGATAGCGCTGTATTCTGTAACGTCACCAAGGCGGCCAGAGATAGCGCTGTATTCTGTAACGTCACCTAAGCGGCCAGAGATAGCGCTGTATTCTGTAACGTCACCTAAGCGGCCAGAGATAGCGCAGTATTCTGTAACGTCACCTAAGCGGCCAGAGATAGCGCTGTATTCTGTAACGTCACCAAGGCGGCCAGAGATAGCGCTGTATTCTGTAACGTCACCTAAGCGGCCAGAGATAGCGCTGTATTCTGTAACGTCACCTAAGCGGCCAGAGATAGCGCTGTATTCTGTAATACTAAAATTTACTCTGTTTTTCGTTTCTTTCTACATTTCCTATAAGTTTAATGTTTGAAATCCAAATTAGGTCAACGAATGTTTAGTTACGTTAGTCCGTCTAAACATTTTAGTAATTTTTAAAATGATTTGTATGCAAAAAACAAAATTTCTGTAGATAGTATTGTAGGACAACCTTTTCCCTTCCAGCAATGGGGACTGGCCAAGCTTTTTTATGCCTTCTGAGCATCAAATATTCATGCTCCTGGCGCCTACAACGCACCTATTTTTGTCTTCTCATAATAAGCAGATGCCATTTTACTGAAAAAAAAAGTTAAAAAGAGAGAGCCGGGCCAATACGCAAGTCAAATCAAGTCTAATAAAGAAGGAGACAGCATTGGGGGAAAACTATTATGCGATAGATAATCGTAAGTCTGTAATGGGACTAATGGTCGTAAGAACATAGTCGTGATAAGTAAGACGTCTTGTCGCGGACAAACCTTTTTGGGGGTTAAAAGTCGTACATCATAGCAATATCCAACAGTCCGTAGAAATCCAACAACAGTTACGACAGAGTCGAGAAAGTTCGCGTTAGCAGAGACGCTTCGAAATGTCTCCTTTAAAAGTTATCCGTTGATATTATTGCAGACGCCTCTTGCGAAAAAAAGGTAGACATTATTAAATGTCCGACTTAGACTATAAAACAATATCTATTATTTGAAAATATTTTTTAATACCATTACCTTTTGACTTTGTCAATCTCGAAACATTGATTGAAGACTGCAATAAAAATACAACATTCTTTAGTCCATTTAAAAAAGATTGACCGGCCTCGTACCCCATTTGTAGTTAGGACATCGCGCCTTCCTTGTCAGGACGTCGCCCCCATCGATGGGGGGGGGGTCGGGCTCCACGGTTTGAGAAACGCTGATCATTGGTAAACAAACACGATCCAGTTATCGGGACGATTCACTCTTCTTCTTTAACATAGCTTGTAGCAGTTGGCTCAAAAGAATTTCATGTAATTTATTCTTTTTTTTCTTTTTTTTTTAATATCAACTCTGTCTGCTGGTAAACATTTTGAACACATTATTTCTCCCACGCTCATTCTCGTATCAAAGTGAACATGGTTCAATGGTAATGAACAATAGGATACTATATACGTTTGTTTTTTTGTTTTCAATGATTTCATTAGAAAGAAATATGAACAATCTGACATAACACTGTTTCACGATTCACTCGCGATATATTCAGATTTTCGGCTCACAATCTGACACATCTTGAAGCAACCAAATAGCATAGACTTCAAATATTTCTCTCTGTTTGAAGTCAACAAAGTCACAATAGTGAAACATTTCGTGGTAGAATAAAATATATACTGCAAATATACTGGATAATATCATACAAAGAGTCGAATTCATAAATAGCTTAGCGGTATACACAGCAGTGGCGTATCTAGGGTATTTGATGCCCCGTGCGGAAGTTTCTCATGATGCCCTCCCCCCAAAAAATTAAGATAGCGAAAAGTTTCTAATTTCGAAATAAAGTGTATTTATTAAGCATTGCTATTTCGTAAAGAATCGATTTTACAAAAAAGATAATACAAGTGAATCTCACGTGCTTTCTCCCCAGAAAACTATCGATGATTTTATCGAAATCAGTTTTTTTCCACTAGGTTTTGTTCAATTGACGAAATTGCCAAATTAGTAAGTCGTAATATCCTCATCGTTGATTGTAAGTATTTCTTCAAAAAGCTAGTTTTAAAAAAACTTTGCTTGCATGTAGCCACACTTACCACAATAGTATAAAAGATATGCGAATCAAGAAGGCAATATTCGGGGACTGACTTTTTTTTTTATATACCTTAAAGCCTAATAGATTCTTGTTTTGCAATTTCGCAGACCTCTGGAGAAACTGCGACAATTATCTGAAGCCCCCAGACAAATTAGTTTTTGTCTATGTCGCTGGGAGAACCATCAGAATGGATTTCCATCTGAGGATTCAATAGAGGCGATTAAAATTCATATTTATCAGGACGTTCTTCTTATGGGGTTATTATTTCATGAACAATACGCTTCAAGGAAGGTATTTCCACCAGTAGCTCTTTCTTGTATGTTGATAGAAAATCTTCATCTTTTTTCGTCTGGCAATTTGTTCATGTGGCCAATACGTCTTTGATGCTTTGCATGACAATGTACCATAAAACTTTGATCCAGAATTTAAATGTTAGGTGTACTGTGGAAAATAATGGAGAAAATATTAGCTTTAAACTTTCTGTATGATGTTTTTTTTTGTTTTGTTTTCGTGAGCACTCATATTACAATAATTGGTTTTTATTTTGTTGGGACATATGTACTTATTCGATCTCTCAGGGATGGATCGTAATTTCACTCAAGGATATTTCTTTGATTTTATACTGCCACTTCTTCTACCAATTCTTCTTCAACTCGATCGTGTGGCCAGATTGGGTGCCAGATTCTGCTTGAAGAGACAACGCATGATATCCAAGATTCTCTACAGATAATCTCTCCACATTTTCTCCTCTAGCTTATTTAAATCTTGAGCCTTGCTGTCAATATTGTTGCCTAGTCACAAACTTCCCTCCAAGCAAGTGATGTGTAGCCGAGAGGTTAAAACCGCTTGGTTGCGGCTTGGCCACCTTACAAGGCGGGTTGAGTTCGAATCCCGACTCTATCAGCGATGTATTTGCTGAGATACCCCCTCCTCCTACTGGTCCACAAAAGAGATTGGACCATTACTTTTTAGTAATTAAAAAGTACACACCCATTATAATTTTGTCCATAATTATAGCCAGTGCATAGAACAATGAAGTAACATCAAGTAAGGCTTCAAAAAAAGTGCGTCGCCTTCAGAGATTTAAACAAATCTGGTAAAATTTGATTCAAGCTGGTCTACAGCTTATATTTAATTTAATTTAAGAAAGAATATAGGACATAACAAATGAACAAAATAAATTAATGTAATGGTCTTTATTTATGTAATTACAATGTGTATTTTTACTGTGGACGCAATACCTCAGTTAGATGCCCCCCACCACTTGATGCCCCGTGCGGCCCGCACCACCCGCACATTGCTAGCTACACCACTGATACCCAGTATACAGAATCGTAAGGCCTTATCATTTTTGTCAACTTTTCAGTATTGAAGAATTTATTCCTAAGCTCTCTGCCTTCTAAAAGTTATAATTTAACAGAAAAAGAAAGTCTAACTAATATTTATTATAATTTAAAAATGAAATGTATGAATATACACGTTCTACTTGGATTAGCTTTAATGAAACTACAATTTTATTACATAAAAGTTTATATTTATATCTAAAAAATTAGAATTATTTAATTTCTAATGGAGAAATTTTTAAAAAGTTGAATTATACAACGCATTATAATAAGGGGGCAAAGTTAGTACTATCCAAATTGTGTGATAGCAATCTCACATTAGACTCTCCTTACCTTAGGCAAAGTGAGAACATGGTGCCAACTTTGTATGTCAAGAAGTTGTAGAAAACAAAACACCGTATTTTGGCGCATATAACCCGCAGGCTTAAAATATTTACAAACAGAATGGTAGATGTGCGGGGTATACAAAGGTGCCCGGGGGGGGGGGGGTATGCGTAATTCATTTTACTCATAAACATACCATAACAGAAACTATAGACACACCGGTGGGTCTTTATACCTCCTACAGTTCACTGTGTGGTTGTGAAAGCCTTATGAACATCCATTCTAAACCTCAATAAAACACATAGTACCGATGATAGTACTTTATATATCGGTAGTTTAGGTCTCTCTATGCACATGCGGGGTTCTGAAATTACCATTTTATTTTTGCTTTATTTTGTAATTTGTGCGGGTTATACGCATGTAATAATTTGCATGTGATTATCTCCCTTGATATGATCATTTTCCAATTCTGTGTATACTATGTATACTATAAGCAAATGTATACCTTAACCAGCGTTTTTCAATTTTCTACCTTCAAACCCAAACGTAGAATTGTCATTTAGTACCAAGCCATTAACAAGTTGTAGATTCACCGACAAACTTTTCTAGAATGTTGTTGACCTCCTACAGTCTTTGAGCGTCACAAACTTCTCCCCGAATAAAACCCAATAAAAAAGCATGCAATCATTTACACTAATGGAATCTTTCGAAATATTATAAAATACATCAAAGAATTATTTCTATGCACTTTTCAGCACCTTAGAATTTGATTTGTAAATTCTTTCGCTTATAGCACAAAGTAATTTTATTATGCCGCAGACGACAGTGGTCTTTCAATAAATCGTGTAGTTGATCTTTTGTTTATTTTGTTGTGTCTATTTATTTAGAAATCTCATTCTTTTTCTTTTCTTACGTTCATCTTTAGGTTCCATTACATCACCTCCGCATTTCTTCTTATTTCTTTCTCGTCTTTTTCTATTTTTCTTGTATTTTATTGGTTAAAATAAACCCCACATAAACGGGTTCTTAAAAAATCAAACCGTAACAAAGACCAGATTGAGTGTGAAAATCCCGCTGTCATTAAGATATACAGAAGAGATATTCAATCTAAAGCTATCTTTAAAAAAACTAACATTTGTTCTAGAGTTTAAATAACGTTACAAAAACGAAACCTAATCCATGTTTTTTAAATTTCGGACACAAATTATTTTACAAACTAAATACCACGCCTTATTTTCGCAATAGCTTATTGAGTCTTGCCATGCATAAATATGAAATGTAAGTGCACTATTCTGAGCCCAACCAAAGATGCGTAACGGAGCTACTATACTGTCCAGTTACCGTTATCTGATTCATTTTGAAGTTTATGAATTATAATTTATTAATTTAAGCTAAAACTAAATATTCGCTCATAATGGCATTATTAGTTAAGAAGTTTTCATTTTGATGTATCCAAAGTGTTCCGTTGCAAGGCAAGTCGTGTATCAATGGTGATTACATAAATAGTTTTAACAATTTCCTTAGTCTCTATGATAGATATAATTACTTCCCCTATCTATACCCATGAAAAAAGACACCCATCCCCCGACCTACAGTTCCAGTTAAAATGTGTCAGCCCGGAAAGGGGTTTGCTGGGGGTCAAAAGATTTGAAACACTCATTATGTCAACAAGTCACCCAATAGCCCGCTACTACGGAACACGTCAGCACAATTGGACTTTGTCTCTTAGTCTACAGGGAAGTCTCAAGTAAAACATTGAAGACTTTGGTCAAATTAATGTTCAGCTCTTTTACATTACTCGTTGCACTGAAAGGAAATAAATGTTCATAATTTGACGCTAACCGGTAAGTTTGGACAATGATGTCATTTCTGGTCATTTATTCGACACGAAACTTTTCTGAAGGTTTCTGTGACATTTTAACTTGTTTTCCATTCATTGCATTTATTAAAAAAACTTGAGTGCAAATAGTTGGATAGATTTCTAGACTACGTTTAGTCACTTAATAAAGAAGAACAACAAAGTACCAACGCATTCTATGAACTAAAGAGCACCCACTTTGAATTTAGCTGATGGTCATTTTATTCCGTAATGCAGAGTAGAGGACTCGAAAATGTGCAACTTGTGCAGGGTTCACATGTACGTTGGATGAACAGTCAGACTCTTAGTACATCATTAAAATGGCATTGTTCCTTAATATTTTGTAGTGGTATTTAGACGCGCATATGTGTCACGCTAAAAAAAAATGTGTTCCATGTTCACTTGTGAATAAGTTTTGTAAAGTGTGTCACATTTATATAGTGCGACACATCCAAGAAATGTGTCACGTTTAGACAGAAACATAAAGTGTGTTTCTAGACCATACAGCATGTACCACTTATCTATAAAGTGTCCGACAACACTATGCAAATTGTCAAAGATCGATATATAGTGTGTCCAATCCATACATCGTTTTTCAAGTTACTATTGCATCGAAACAAAACTCTGACATTTTCATTTCTATTTACAGTTTGAACTAAATTTAATTTCTATGTGTTTATTTATATTTTTTTTTGGGGTGATTAAATCCTATTTTTCTAAAAGTTTAGTTTATTTTTTGCGGTATTTTTTTCATTGCTATCATTCAATATTAATTCTATATTCGCAGAGAATATCCACCTAAAGGGCCTCATGACATCGCCGACGCTCTGCTGTCCTTGAAGCACGCTGTCGTCCATCCTGACCTCAGGGGGCCCTTGTCACCTCACACACCTCCCCCGCCGCCACAGACGATGCCTCACTTCGGCTCCACGCACTACCCTGGGCAACACATGACCGGATACGGCATTCCTTCCCCTGGCCCCCATCACTACAACCACGGACACTACTCGCATGGACATTCCGCCCCGCAAGGGTTGGCCTACTCGATGAACCACAATACGCCATCGGTGCAAGCATCCTACGGGCACCAGAACATGGGCCCTCCGCACCAATATGCTCAGTACGACCAGTGCCCCAGTCCCGGCATTCAACACTCGGTGCAGACGACAAACGTTCACTTCCCTTCCATGAGCGTCAACGTTTCCATGAGCATGAATGTTGGGATGACCCCAAACCTGGGACCTGGACAGTACAACTGCGGCGGAGGCGGGGGGACTAATGTCGGGGGTCCAAGCCAAAACTGGACCCTCCCACCAACGAGCCCGCCAATGCCTCCCCCTCCTCCGACAGTGTTATCCCAATACCACCCAGCAGGATCCTCCAACCTCCAGCCCTACTGCAACGGTTACTCCGCATCGCAGCCGCACGCCTTCAGCCACTTTAATTCAGACTACCGGCCGGTCCCTCCGGAACACAGGGCCACGGTCTACTACAAGCCTGTCGCAGAGACCTTCAAGGATAGCAAGTTCTGTCAGGTCAATCACCACCACCACCACCACCACCATCACGAGCACGTCCTCAAAAGAGCCAGGTTCGGGTCCGAGCGGTCCCTTTCAGCTTCGTCGGCGCTCGACGCTGGTCTCGTCAAGACGAATCTCTGTCGCATTTGCGGGAAAACTTACGCCCGGCCCAGCACTCTCAAAACGCACCTCCGGACACATTCCGGCGAAAAGCCGTACAAGTGCAGCACCTGCAGTAAGTCCTTCTCCCAAGCGGCGAATCTGACCGCGCATCTTCGAACACACTCGGGCGAGAAGCCGTTTCGCTGCCCTGTGTGCGAGCGTCGCTTTTCGCAGAGCTCCTCCGTTACGACACACATGAGGACGCATTCCGGCGAGCGACCTTATCGCTGCCGCATGTGCAAGAAGGCTTTCTCTGACAGCTCTACCCTCACAAAACACTTACGGATTCACAGCGGGGAAAAACCGTACCAGTGCAAGCTCTGCCTCCTGCGATTTTCTCAGTCGGGAAATCTCAACCGACACATGCGGGTTCACTCCAGCAACGCATAATTTGATGACGCAATCGAACGTTTATTTAACTGGCCAAGCCTGAACCAATAGCTAATCAGGAATATCTGAGCAGCTTATAATGTGCATTCAAGCTATAAATTAGGCTAACGAGGAAACTTGTTGAGTGTCGCCATGTGAGTTCTGTTTACACGTTCGATTGACTCTCCCAGAAGTCATGGACTTTATATCATGTGGATAACTGCATTCCTGGAGCACAAAAGCAATATATGTATTATTGACAAAGTATAGTCACTGTCACTCGATATGTAGTGTAATAATACAAAAATAATATTATGCACAGACAGACACACAGACCATCATAAGTCATTTAAGAAATGTCCATTGAAATAACATTTAAAAAAAAAAAGTACCACAAGTGACACAAATATTGCCTTTGAATCGTTTTAGAATTAACACAAGTCATTCAAGTATAAACAGATTATTTTGAGCATTAGCTACACATAACATTCTTTGAAGTTTGTTTTTTTCCTTGAGTACAAAGCGAAAATGTGTAAGAAGAAAATTCCTAAAAAAAATATAATTAAAAGTTTACAAACATTCCGCAATAACATCCATTATTATGTACCAGTCATTTGCTATGTATCAATATTTTTCACAATTATATTTTATTGTGATTTTTTTGAAGATCTCATTTTGTGTGTTTGTATGTGTGTGTGTTTGGGTGTGTGTGTAAATAGAATAATGATTTATTTTTCAATGCTAAGTTCTAATTGAGTGTAATGTGTAAAAGCGATTTTGCGCTTTCAAAGTTTTGGTATTTGTCGACCTCTTGTTAATTTGCCTCTAAACATGTATCAGTCATAATGAATGGTTTAAAATGTGAACTAGCCCCCCCCCCCTTCCCCCCCCCCCTTTCTCTCCATTCTTTTATCACAGCCTAGGCACACAAATCGCCATTGTCCTAATTCTGAAATAGTTTCTTTGCACAAGGACCAGGTCAGAAACAGGACATACTTAAACTCTTTCTGTACCCTTCGACTTTTCCTCGTCCAACCAAAACCTTTAAGTTCCTTGCACATTACACGGTTTTGGACATGCAGCGAAAAGAACTTTTTTTTTCCCCTTTCCGTTGAGGATACGCCTTTGGACGGCATTTTTCTTTTGCCGTATTTAGATATTCCAATGTTGTTTTTTTTTAAATTTAATTTTCGTGAATTGTTTTGAAAGGTTAATCGTCAACAATATACTGCTTCGTGATTGGTTCATTTCTTGTAGCTGTACTGCTGAAAAACGTTTAGCCTGAAATGGGCCATTTGGTAAGTTAAATCATTAAGTCTGATGCTGCTGTATGGCGACAGTGGGGTCCAGTTTCAAAGCGCCGTACGGCTAACTGTTACGGCTAATGTGAATGCCCCGGTGCCATTTCTTTTTTTTTTCCCCCACAGTTGTAGCCTTAAGTTTTTTCGTTTTTTTTTTGTTTTTTTTCGTACGACGAAAACCGTGTAGTGTGCAACGGGCCTTAAAGTAGAGATCATGCTCCTCTGCATTTAACTGTAAGCATAAAATATTCCCTACTTAATAAATTTAGCATATTCATTCCATGCATAATTCTACTGAGCTAAATTGTCTATTAAAATTGTTATTGAAGATGTTGCACAATATTTTGAAGTGAGACATTTGCAGCTGCTAGAGAACTAATAGAAAGGCATTGCCTCATAACATTATCTTTTTCTACACATTGGTTTTCAATGTGAATGTCGCTATTTAGCAACTGGCGAACTCAGAGTTTTTTTCTAATGGAATATGATTCAAAATAAACAAATGCGTCCTCCAAAACAACACTCAAGGGAATCATGACAGGCAAAGAGCATTGATAGTCAAGAGCGCCAAATATTAAAAGACGTAATCGTTTTTAGCATGTAAGGAATATATTTGATAAATTGCGGCCAGGGGCGTACTGGCTATATGGGCATTCGGGCTAATGCCCGGCGGGCCGTTACCCAAAAGGGCCGGTATGGCCAACGAAAGGGCCTCTAGGATACCATTATGGCTCGTATTAAATTGTTAAAGATGTATTATATTCTCTTATAAAATGGGCCCTCTGAAAGTTGTGTTAAAAAATCCTTTAACAAGCTCTACACTAACAGTCTAAGACTAATTTAATGTAACACATTTTCCGAAATAATGTAATAGCTTTCATCCATAGGCAGTGCTACTATTAACATTCATCCACTTACAGCCCACACACTTAGCGATCAAAAAGCAATATAAGGCCTATATTTCTTGTAAAGATATAGAGATCGCTGCGTACAGTTATAGATACATTATCAAACTTAACAGAATGACTTTAAGGACAGGTATGATTGGATGCCCATCTTATGATATACAGTTTCTTGGCCGCATGGTATAGAAATTACCGGGCCTATTTTGACACCCAGTTCGCTCCTGATTGCGGCGTTTCTTTTTTTTTTTTTTTGGGGGGGGGGGGGCGCCAACAATATAGTATAACAATAATTTGTTTCAAAAAATGATGACAGTGTGACAAGGGATTACTAGGGAACGGGTTCGTTCTCATTTGTTTGGTACGTTGCCTATGCGTCACAGGATTGAAATCTCAGCTTGTTATTAGAGTCCCGCTCTAGTAGAAATAATGAGCGTTAGCATTCGGAGTTATTACAATAGACAACATTAGTAGGTTTATTCTGGTAGAGTGATAATATCATACATTTTCTTTAAGAGTATAATAATGAGTTTAAGGTTTTCGTATAGTATTTGTATTATTTTAAAGTCATATTTAATATTATCAGGAAAGAATATGTGAAACTGTTTATAATAATTATTATTATAATTGTTATTATTATTATTATTATGTTAGAAATGAACGAGTAGTCATTCTCTGGCGCTGCCAGGGTCAGGTTTCGCTAGAGAAACAAAATTCATCGTATTCCCTTTAACATTATTATTATTATTATATATTTGTGTTTACTTATTAATGTTTTCGTTGAGTGTATGTGTTTATGATGTTATTGTTTCAAACAGCTGGCCATAATAAGATAGTTTAAAATATTTGTGCATTTTTTTTTTAAACTGACCACTGTAGAATGACAATAAAATGTTAATTTATGCATATTAAATTGCTTTCTTTCTTTCTTTATTTTTTTCAAATCCTACTTTTAGTTACTCTCTCTTTATGGGAGGAGAGATAAACATTTATGGTAAAAAGTTGAACTGAAAATGTATGAAACTGACAAATGTCGTGCAGCTTAGGCAAGAAACTCATGAATATTAAAATACTGGAACCCTTATTTATAACACAATTTTTTTTTTATTTATTTCAGTCAATAATTAGCTTTAAATGTGGCATTTCTATGCACATCCATAACAGAACTTTATTGTGCAAAGCTTATTGTATAGACTCCTTTAAATTAGGAAGCATTACAATAAATAAATGAGAAATCTTATCTTATCTTATATAATACATACATTACTTCAAAAAAAGAAGATGATTACGTCTTAAGCTTCAGGCATTTAGTCAGGCATATGATCTAAATTCTGCCAAGTCACTGGTTTTCTGGCTAGCTCAGGCAACCCATTCCATGCTCTAATAGCACTAGGAAGAAGGAGCTTTTGAAGAAATTTGTCCTAGCATATGGAACGAGGAAGGCTGTTTATGTTTGTTGTGTTTTTTTAAATATTTTTTTATGATACTCCCCGAAATGTTTATAAATTTTTTATTTTTTTTTTAAAGAAAAGGGGATGTTGATATGGTGCGCAAAGGTGCACGCGTTCAACATAATAACATAATATTGCTTCCGCCATGACACTAATGGTAGCTGCTTGCTTATTATTGCTTAGGCCTACCCGTGAAAGTTTAAGTGAAGATTACATTAACTGTAACGTCCTAGAGCAGCGGTTCTCAACCTTTTTAGCTCGGCGACCCCTAATACAATTCTCCACTAGACGCAACCCCCAACCATAAAAAAAAATAATAATTTCGGCCTTAGGCCTAAGTAGGCCCTAAATGTGATTTTGCTAACGTTATAAAATCATAATCAAATTTTTAATTTATGATGTATTTAAGCTTAATATCATTGTATAACAAAATGTGTTTAAATTACTAAAAAAAAATGACTGTTATGACTTTCATTTATTTACTTTTCTATTGCATGTGTATAATATTTATGTTGCATAATTAAGTCACAATTTGAAATGTATGACTAAGCATGGAAAACGTTAGACTACAGTCGATAAAAAAATATTGTTGTAACAGCACTCTCAAACAAGCCAATGTCATTACGAATGTTGAGAGTGTTTCTGATTCATCAGTTCAGGAATTATAGGGACAGACTTTGCAAGATCACAACGAATGTCATCTTCATCATCAGTCTATCGTTCAGACTATTTCTGAATTTAGACTTGATAACTAGAAAACTGTTTCGCAAAAAGATGTTGTTGGAAATGGAAGAAGAAGGCGCAAAACAATCTCACACAGAACGGAAGATGTCAGCAAGCACTTGATTCAGAATTGTGGAACTAACATTGAAAATAAATCATTTTCAGCTGCATCGCTATTGGTGTAATGCTGGTGGCAGTATCTTCTTTGCTAATAAATATCCATGAATCCTACAGTGAGTTTCGATGACTTTGGTGACTCATTCAGAACCAGACGTTGAAATCAAAACCGACATCCAAGCGTGCTCGTAGCACCATCTGTGTAAATACCACAAACATTTTTAAAGAGATCTTATAGTGTCCCAAACATAAACCGACTTTATTAAATATATAACGTGCTGTAGTGGTTGTTTCAAGAGGTTTGTAAAATAGAGACTCGTCTTGAAAATCAAGTAAACCAATAATAGTTAACAAGCTGCAACGTCTTTGAATTCATCAAGCTGGATGCTAAATAATGGCAGCGGAGAAGATATCATTGCCTGAATTACCTGATCGATAATATCAGCAGAACTATTCTCAACTGGAAAAGTTTCATAAGATAAGAAAATTGCACTAAATTTAGTAACAACTTAATAACTCGAACAATGTCTAGACCGCTGGTAATTTCAACTTCTTGGCAATGGTGTGAGATTTCATAGATCTGTCAATTCAGAGAGAAACCAAATAAGAAGAGATAACGGCTGTTGTTGATTATGAGTTTAGATTTTTTGACTCCGTGAGTTTTAAAACTAAAAACTGGATGTCCTTATTGCAAAAGTTTAGACGTCTCAGTTTGCTCTGACTTCATAAAACCAGGCCGCAAAAAATCCTCATTATATTTCTTTTTCTACCATTCTTTTGCTCAAGATCCATGTTCATGGGATGTTGAGTAATGAATATATTACCTTCAATAACATGGACTAGAAAACGATTACATATTAATAGTTTCTATTAATAATTTCAAGACCTGCTCAAATCTCCACCATTGAAATAATGTTTGATTCCGCAATGAAGTTCAGCAAAGCGTTTAAAAAAAGAAGTAACTACCAATGGAAAAATATGTCTTCCTTTCACTCTCTAAAAGTGCCCTCTGTATCGTCTGGTAAAAGGTTCGTGTTTTTAATTATGTCTACCCCAATTTTTATTTCATTTAATTGACGCTTCACAATCGTTTAATGAGGTATCTGAAATGTCCTAATCTGCCTTTTACTTTACACCTTAGATTGTAATTGTAGACCATCTATGGTACTAATGTATTTGTTACAACACGTAGGAATGACCAAAAAAATTTCAATGAAAAATTGACGAAAAAACAAAATTTCCGATGGTCTAAGGCGACCCCTGACAAATGGTCATTCGACCCCACAGTTTAGCGTTATAAACTGGCAGCAAATGAAGCTATCGCCCTGTATGCTCAGGAAAAGGTCATTTTGGTTGATGATCTGAAATTGTTACAGATTTTGTGTTGATGTAGTGTAGTTGAGTGACCAATGGGCACTTCAATGGCTATTATCTTTGTATAGATACGCTGCACTTATTATGCAGCACACAGCCTCTCACCGCCTTGTTCTTACATTCGCCCAGTGTATTGTATTAGATAATCAGCTGTCACAGTTTGAACGTGGTACCCACAGTGGACGTCAAACTCAAGATGACAGCTTCTTCTGTCACCCTCCAATTTTCGTGCCGCCCCCTGACTCCCTCCCCACTCACTCTCTGTCCCCTTCGATGCACTGCAACCTCCCTCATGCCTGGTTTAGTCGTGTTAGTGAGACCCGCGAAATATTAACTCCCCTCTCAAGAGACTCGAGTAGAGGCAAGGGGGGAGAGAATTAGTTGCTAGCTTAATAGAGTGCTCCCCTATATTCTGGCTTTTCAAGAAGGGGTAGCCACCATGAACAAGACATCGCTGATGTTGTGGGTGCGCAGTGACTCGAGCTGTCATCAAACAAGACTCTAGTTGTGCCCTCCCTGAATGACCTCTTTGTGTAGTTTAGGAAATATTCTAATTAACCCTGGTCAAAGGCGTGCCTTTATAAATACTTAGAAATTACAGCTCAACACTCGTATATATTGTCCTTGGCTGCGATTGATTTCATCTTGAATCTCTACGAGTGGAGATAGCAAATAACGTCCTGGTGTTTTTTTGTTTGTTTTGTTTTTTTTGGTCAAATTTTCGTATTTGCCCCCCCCCCCCTCTACCACATCCTTTCCCATCCATTTAAATAACCAGTTGAATATAAGGATGCATTAATGGGATATAGTAGTAATCAAATAGGCGTTGCAGGTTGTTGTTTTTTTTTACAAAGTATATATCAACTCCCTCTGCCTGTCTGGAAAAAAGTTTGAACACGGTATTTGTCTCACACCCATTCTTTGATCAAATTGAAACTTAAAATAATGATTTGTTAATACTAAATTTAATTAATTAAACAATGTTACAAAGACAGTTAGTGCGAGAACACAAACTCAAAATCGGCCCCCGAAGTGGTCCACCTAGAGTCTTCACCAGGATTCGAACACTGGACTTCCGGTGTAGAGTGGTGTAGATACCTTTTACTTTGTTGTTTATTTTGCTGGTGACCTGCAGCTGTCTCGTTCTGAGGCCGCATGCAACCAGGTGCTCTCTTCTATGTCAGCTAAGGCAAGTTGACGCCTAAGCTGGTCTTTTAAGCGTTTCGGTGTTACGTCGACCACTTTTTTAGCTCACCAAAAAAGACTGTCTTTGGCATACAGGATACTGCTCTGTCCAGCGTAACTGTCGGACTTAAAGAAAGCCGCGGATACACATTTGAGACCAAAATAAAATCTTAATTGATCACCTGCGGACAATGGTTATGCTTGCCCTGGATGTGGCAAAATATGTAGGTCACAGCTGGGGCTGCGTATCCACGAGAAATACTGCAATCCTTATTAATCTTCGGACTCGAGGACAAAAATAAAATTATTATTATTTTGCAGGTGAATTATTACTATGTGTTCATACTTCGGTGTCTACTGTCCCGTACTAAAACAAGGAAATGGTCATAACACAGCTTCTCTACGCTTTACTTGCTCACACTGAACATGTTATCTAGCTAGCGGTCAACGAGTTAGCGTACGCTGCAGCATCTTTTGATTTAACTATAAACCTCAGTAAAAAGCCTGGGGTTAGGGCGTGGTGACGAAAGCCCCAAGAGAGTTCTGAATGGGGGGATGTGTAAAAGCGGGCCCTATCCCTCCACGGGCTGTAGCACCACTGGGATAAATGGATGGCAGAAGCCGGTATGAACTTCTTATAGTCCGACAGTCAGGATGGGCAGGGTATGTATCCCGTATGGGGGACGAACATATTGTTCGGCGTAACAGAGGTGCCCCTCGGAAACGTTTATTTAGAAAACTAATGCAATGATTTTAGTCTATTAAGAAAAAATGCGCCATTTTACTTTGTCACTAAGTGCCTGTATTACCCTATAACGTAGAGATTTGCGTCACTTGATGTTTCGTACTAAAGCCATAATAAATATACTAATTCCATCATTAAATGTCTGAACGTAACCATCTAAGAAGTTACACTGCAAAGACTTTCTTCCAAGCCAATAATAGTAGGCCTAAAATAGTGTTACACAAAAAATGAGATGTGGTTGATCTAGACTGTAGGAAGACTTAAGAAACTTCATATTTAATCGCCATGTACATTTACATTTAGAACTAACAGAACAATAAAGCAGCTCTTCAGATTAGTAGTCTTTATCTGATCGTTCATTTTCGTAATTACAATATTCCTAAAATGACTTCGGGCATATGACCTTGCTTAGGAAATTATTTAAACGAGCGAGGCTCGGCCACCTGATATTATTTACTAAAGACTTAAATAAGATGTTCAGGAACATTTTGAGCCACTGTCTTACATAGAAATCAGTTATGAATACTGTCTTTAATGTTTCCAAGTCTGGATCTATATCACCAAAATAGAATCTTCTGTACCATATCTCTAACTAGATCCTGTATTCCGGGCCATATATTATTATTGTTATCAAGTCTGAATCTGTATTGTGTACTAGTATTTTATATTTTCTTGAGTAGGTTTATACCTTTGTGAATACAGAGAGGAGAAGAAAGAATTGGGACGGGGGAAAAAAAGCTAATTTTTTATATCTATTAATCATTAGTTATAAGGAACAAAGTTATCGCACTTACAAAGAGTCATTAATTTCTTAAAGGAGGAATTGTATTATTGTATTGTATTTTTATAATGATGTTTGATCTCGGACACGTTCAATCACGTTCAATATATGCGTTATTTGTGTTTCTTCAACCTATTTACACAGTAGATCAAAGAAATAATCTAACAGCAATAGAATTAGCATCGTGTTAATTGCTTATTTTATTTCGATACTAAAAATACATTTCTGCAGAGAATATAGCAAACAAGGAACATAGGATTGAGGATTATATAATTTTAATTATATATGTAACAGAGTTTCTTGTGTATTTTCAATACCTCTTTGTCGCGAGGAGAGCGGACGAATGACAGAACGGAACTGTGGGTAGAACACGCTACAGGACATTTTAATTGCCTGTCATCGTTGCTGGGAAAGTTGCTAAGGCTACTCTTCTTTCATAACACAACTTTAGTATCTAAAATAAAACAGAGTTGATCAAACACAAGAGTGCCCTCTGCGTGAGTATAAATAGCCTGGGCATGCCCGATCACCAGGCACGCTCATACGAAACCATGTAGCATACTCAAGTACTCCTAGACTGCGCCCACTGGCCAGTCCTCCTCTGCAATCTGTATCATGTTACTCATTCAGAGAAAACAATAACAACAACAGTACTCACGGTTTGTATCTCCGACCCCTCCTCTGGATCCCTCCCCCTCCCGCCTACGCATGAATGGAGGATGACTCCTGTAATGCTCTCTTTAACGCACTCAACCGGACACCGCCATTCAACCAACCTGATAATCAGAGTGTCAAGGCGAGCAGGTCAAGCTTACAGAAGGGTGAGACCAGTGGTCAACGTGGGCATTTCTGTAAATATTATGCCTCCGACAAGAAAAAAGAGAAATGGGGAAAAGGTGGGAAGGGCAAGGTAGATGAGACAACATAGAGAAGAGCAGCACCGAATGAGGAAAAGGTTCAAAGCCATCAGGGGAGATAAGCAATGCCACTTCAATGAACGCTGCTAAACTAAACAAGAATAGTTGAAAGTTGTCTGCCCATTCATTTTCAATTTGCATTGACGAAATAAAAAAAAAATAAAACAAGAGTATAATTCTAATCAGTTGAAATGTTTACTATAAGGACAATTCACGACCCGGAGGCCGCTCAACTATCTCAGAAAGTTTTATCGACATTTAAAATTTAGTTTGTTAGAACTGGACCAGTTGTCAAAGGGGGAGGAAAGAAATGTTATCTTGGGGAATGTTGACATAAATACATTAAAAAAAAAATGTTTACTCAGGGCTCGAGTCTTCAAGGGGACTAATTCTACTTATATCACCATATCTGTCAAGTACGATTTCTTTTCCATGTTCAACAGTTCAACATACCAAACAAAAGAATTAATTACCAATAGTTAATGGACTAATTGCTTTTTCAAGAAATTGATTCTTGCGTTGTCAGGTAAAAGAAATAATTGAGCAAAATTTCCGCTTGATCTTGAGGTTGGGTGTGGGAGAAATAACGTGTACAAACTTTTTACCAGACAGACAGAGTGAGTTGATATAAGCTTTGTAATCAGGTAGACAAAACGTTCAATTAATTAATCGGCTAGCCGCTAGTGTTCATTAGAAGGAGTCTGTCAAAATAAATCAAGTGAAGACTAGCGGCATTGTATTAAGAATTTTGTAGGCTAAGTCTAATATTTGCAGCTGTTTGACATTGATTTAAATACCCCCTCCCCCCCCCCCCCCAACGATGTTTGGTGTAGAAATGTCAGTGTCCCCCTGCTCCATACAGACGTATTTAATAGTATTTGATTGTACAGCTACTTAACATGCTTCAATGATCCAGAAACTAGACTAGTCTCCCCCATCCCCTTAAGAATATTAAAAGAAAAGGGTGAGATGGGGGCGGATGAGGATGGAGGCACTGCCTTTCGACCCCTAAAGGTTCCATCATTCTTGCTTAGTGGATTCGTAATATCATAGTTAGGGTTTCATTGTAGCGCATAGCGACAATCTAGTAATATTAAACCAAAAAAAAGTTTACAAGCATTTCCTAGAAAAGCTTATTAAATGTCTACATTCACAGTTAAGAGGATATATATATATATATATATAGTTAAACGATAATTGTATTCTATATTATCATAACATCAGAGTGCTAGGATGCCTTCAAGGAGGAGATAATTCATCAAAAAGAAAAGATCGCATTTGTTTGAAGCCAGTGTTTTCCCCTGAATTAATCTCGATGACCGCTGGCTATTACGGGCACAGTTCTAGTCTGCACGTGGCGCTAGCTCCAAACGAAAAGTTGTGGCGACTGACCAACGGCGCCCGAGGGCTAGAGATTAGCGATGTGGAGTGGGAAAGTCGTGAGGATAGCAAATACACATCTTTTCCTCTGTTTCACTCTCTCTCTCTCTTTCTCTCCTCTTTAGCCAGCCATCTTTCTATCACCCCTCTCTCTTTAGTTCACCTCAAATCTGTTCTGCTTTTCCTTCTTAACTCTCCCGTCAGCACTCCTAAGGAGATTTAGAGTTATGGAAATATGATTCCAATAATAAATCCCACATTATAAGTCGGATAATCACATTTGATTCTGTTTGGATTCAGCTAAAGATATGGGAAATAAAACCTTCCCACCCACCCACAAACAAATCATTATCATGTTACTACCCGACCTTTACCCACAATAGCATTTTTTTTGGGGGGGCGCCAAAAGTCACACGCACACATAATAAGCTTAGGACAGAATTCAAAATGGCTATTCTTGTATCAATAAGGGAAGAACGCGAGTGATTCCTAAAACAACGAAGAAATGCAACGTGTCCCTTATTTTTAAGAGGCGCCATATTCCCACATCCCTCTCCTTTTTTCTTAGAATCTCATTTCTTGAAAACTAACAGAGACGTCTGCTAGACAATGTTGAATGTCGGAGTTATTGCCCCTCTCTAGAGTGACTTTCGTTCATCGCTAATCTCATAGTGGGTTCAGTGAGTAGGGGGCGAAGGGCTCTAGCTTATTGAAATTGTGTCTTTTTCATGAACACGTCTGATGTTCAATAGGACATTCCAGAAGTGATGCGGGTAGTGTGACGCTAGAGGACGACGCAAAGTAAAATAGCGATCCAAGTCAAATAGCTATTGGCCATTTTTTTTTTGGTTCTTCATATTAAAAACTTTTAGAAATTTCGCTTTTTAAAGAGTGTTAGATGTAAAGGGAAGAGGAAAAACAAAAAATGGAAAATAGAAAGGGGGTGAGGGTGGCGACGGGCACCCTTGGTGAGGCGGCAGGTTACAAAAGATGTTCACGTGGATAAAAAAGCCATAAAAAAAAAATTAGTCCCTTCTCTTTGCTTGTTGTCAGCAGTCACGCACCACGCGCAAGATTTGGTCCACGTCACGGGCTCACGTGCCGATGGCTCGCCCTCAATACAAACAGCATTAGGGCTGATTCGGGTAGGGGGAGTCGGGTGTCTTCAGTTTCGCTTGAAGCTGTTCATGTCGCGGGCAAAGGTTTTTTTTTTGGTGTCTACTTAACTATAGGAAGGGAAGATCTTTAAGTTGGCAATGCTTCATTCACTCCTATGTAGCCCTAAAGTTTGGTGTCTACTTAACTATTGGAAGGGGAGACCTTTAAGTTGGCAATGCTTCACTTCACTCCCATGTAGCCCTAAAGTTTTGTGTCTACTTAACTATAGAAGGGAAGACATTTCAGTTGGCAATGCTTCACTTCACTCCTCTGTAGCCCTAAAGTTTGGTGTCTACTTAACTATTGGAAGGAAGACATTAGAGTTGGCAATGCTTCACTTCACTCGCATGTAGCCCTAAATTTTTGTGTCTACTTAACTATAGAAGGGAAGACATTTCAGTTGGCAATGCTTCACTTCACTCCTATGTAGCCCTAAAGTTTGGTGTCTACTTAACTATAGGAGGGAAGACATTTCAGCTGGCAATGCTTCACCTCACTCCTATGTAGCCCTAAAGTTTTGTGTCTACTTAACTATAGAAGGGAAGACATTTCAGTTGGCAATGCTTCACTTCACTCCTATGTAGCCCTAAAGTTTGGTGTCTACTTAACTATAGTAGGGAAGACATTAGAGTTGGCAATGCTTCACTTCACTCGCATGTAGCCCTAAAGTTTTGTGTCTACTTAACTATAGAAGGGAAAACATTAGAGTTGGCAATGCTTCACTTCACTCCTATGTAGCCCTAAAGTTTGGTGTCTACTTAACTATAGAAGGGAAGACATTAGAGTTGGCAATGCTTCACTTCACTCGCATGTAGCCCTAAAGTTTTGTGTCTACTTAACTATAGAAGGGAAGACATTTCAGTTGGCAATGCTTCACTTCACTCGCATGTAGCCCTAAAGTTTGGTGTCTACTTAACTATAGGAAGGGAAGACATTTCAGTTGGCAATGCTTCACTTCACTCGCATGTAGCCCTAAAGTTTGGTGTATACTTAACTATAGGAGGGAAGACATTAGAGTTGGCAATGCTTCACTTCACTCGCATGTAGCCCTAAAGTTTTGTGTCTACTTAACTATAGAAGGGAAGACATTTCAGTTGACAATGCTTCACTTCACTCCTATGTAGCCCTAAAGTTTGGTGTCCTCTTTGTAGTTTACGGAAACAACTACATTTCACTTTCGTTTGACGCGTGGCGTCTTCGTCACTTCTTCACAAGAAATGTTTTATGGCTTTGTAGTTATTGGTTCATTTTGGTTAGTTCGAAGATCATAGTGTGACCTGATTTGAAATTCATTTTTAAGAAAAAATTTTATCAACCTGCTTCATATGGAGTGTGTGTGTGTATCGAATGAAGTAATACATGTACTATGACGAATAGTCTATTTATGGAATCGGGTACTATGACAAATAGTCTATTTATAGAATTGCATGAGCGGTGTATAACAGATGGACGTGTGACATGTGTGCAGGCTAGATGTTATATTAAAAAATTATTTTTTTTACTTATCCCTCTTTTTTAGGCTTACGCCTCTCTTTTTTTTGCTGGGGGGGGGGTTAGGAGGGCTTCATGCCTTGTTTAGGTACCTGACATTAGTTGAGAAAAAGTAGAGGTGGTTGGTCGATGTTTTGGCCACATGACATCCTCGTCTACCGTGGGCCATAGAAATAGATGACCTCTAAATGGGCAAGATCTGAAAGGGTTACTTTGTTCTTACTTTTTACTTCTTCATTCAAATAATTGCCCCCCCCCCCCAATGGCTTAAAGATCTAGACATTTCCTGACAGACGTTTAGAGCTTAAAGATCTAGACATTTCCTGACAGACGTTTAGAGCTTTAAGATCTAGACATTTCCTGACAGACGTTTAGAGCTTTAAGATCTAGACATTTCCTGACAGACGTTTAGAGCAAGCATACTGTTCAATGAATATAAGAAAACCACTCTTAAAAACAGCACCACCTTTCATTTTAATTTATTACTAAGTTTTATTTCTATTCAAAGGATATATATTTATATACATACATTTTCCTGTCACGGGAGATTTTCGTAAACGAAGACAAATAGTTAGCTTTTTTGGTTTATCGAATTACAGAATACGGAACTATTTGGGGGCTATCTTTATTCAATGAGAGTATATTAATTTTTTTTTTCCTTTTACTTTTTAGCACTACAGAAGAAAATGTTTTAGCTCTCTGTCTCTTAGAGCACAGAGTAGTTATAATTAGTTTGTTACAGACAGTAATCTTTCAGAATAGCGTCCTGGAATTTATTTTTTGTTGTATAATTATTTCAAAATCTTTCGCAAAATGTATCTTATTAAGTCCTTACCCTTTTCTTTCTAGGTTGCCACTAATGTTGAGATGGGTTCAGTTTTAAGAAATAGTGACCAGTAGTGGTTTTGAGCAGGTGTCAAAATCGACCAATAACTTGTATATCACACGAAATGCATCCAATTCTAGCTCTACCCATCCTAAAAATCATTTTGTTAAGTTTGATAATGTATCGATAACTTTACGCATGCATATAGTGATGTCTATATCCCTTAAAGGATGAAGCCTACTAATTGCACTAGCGGATCCAGAACTTTGGAGTGGAGGGAGGCGAATATCAAAAAGTTCTAACCGGTGCACCCTCTAATATAAATAGATAAAGCGAATACTAAATTGAGCAACCTTTACTTTCATACCTTACAATATGGTTGCATGGCAACGCAGAATTTCGAAATAAAAAAAAAATTATAAAAAAAGACACACCACTGTTCAGCATATGCTCTTCACGGCAGTTCAGAAGGCAATATGTACATTATATTTTGAATTTCGGGATTTTTAAGGTGCCCCTGAGTCCGCCCAACTCTAACGGGTACCTGACTTTAGTTGAGGTAAGCAAGGGCTGTTGGTCGTTGTGCTGCTGCTCTCAAACCATTGGCCAAAGAAACAGATGAACTTAACATCATCTGCCCTATAGATCGCAAGGTCTGAAAGGGGAATTTTACTTAACTCGCAAGGCCAAATACTGCTTTCTCAATAACCCGGAAACCCAGTTTGACTGTCAGCATCTTAGAGCTGGCTATATACACAACAGAAGATCAAGCTCATCAAGTCCACCTGTTTGATGGTACTTTAATATACTTACGTTCAGTATAACTAATCCTGTTAAGATTATTTCATATTTTAACGAACCCTCTATGTATTTTGACCTAAGTCTATATCTTTGTCGTCTTAAGGTGTTTAGCCTGTTCATTCATAAATGCTGTCATCCAGACGTTGGTGAATCTCCAGTGCTTGCGAAAAAACATTCTTAATTTTACTACATTTTTTAATTAATTTTTTTTTGCACCGAATTCTATTAATAGTTGCTTTTTATCTTATTTCTTGTTCTATTCTTTAGACTTATATTAGAGGTTATATTAGAGGTTATATTAGAGGCTATATTAGAGGTTATATTAGAGGTTATATTAGAGGCTATATTAGAGGTTATATTAGAGGCTATATTAGAGGCTATATTAGAGGTTAATTAGAGGCTATATTAGAGGCTATATTAGAGGCTATATTAGAGGTTATATTAGAGGCTATATTAGAGGCTATATTAGAGGCTATATTAGAGGCTATATTAGAGGTTATATTAGAGGCTATATTAGAGGTTATATTAGAGGTTATATTAGAGGTTATATTAGAGGCTATATTAGATGTTATATTAGAGGCTATATTAGAGGCTATATTAGAGGTTATATTAGAGGTTATATTAGAGGTTATATTAGAGGCTATATTAGAGGCTATATTAGAGGCTATATTAGAGGCTATATTAGAGGTTATATTAGAGGTTATATTAGAGGCTATATTAGAGGTTATATTAGAGGCTATATTAGAGGCTATATTAGAGGTTATATTAGAGGTTATATTAGAGGCTATATTAGAGGCTATATTAGAGGCTATATTAGAGGCTTTAAAGTGTGTGAAAGATTCTTTTTTAAAAATCACACGTTCAAAGAGACATTTTACTGGCATGTTCGTGTTTCCATGGTGATGGTAGGAGGAGGGGGCGTTTGGTTGTGAATGATGCAAGATGATAGGCAATGTTGTCGTCGGTCTCTGGTAGGAGAGACGACTCTAGAATAGCAGAGACTGTTACAGTTATTGTAGTGAGTTCAGATTTGGTTCAAAACACAACATATATTATATCTTATATATCTTATATCTTAAGTCTACTACATTTTACTTCATCTCAAGTTGATTTTGTCTATATTGTAATAAACTTAGTAGCTTATTGTTTGCAAGATTTAATACGCCTACAGCGGATTAGTTGTTTACCAGCAGTTTGGTGCTACAAGTCAACGACCGTCCACAACATATAGAGGCAATAGACAATAGTTTCCTGCGTTTAGAAGTAGGTAATTTAGAGTACTAAATGGGATCAGATACTATATTGACAAAACTTCAGGTGGTTACATCCAATTAGTCCAAAGCATTCACAGTACGTTGTTATGTCAATTCTAAGAAATTTTGACTCATTTCATCTTTGCATTCTCCAGGCAGCAGGTGGTTTAGGAACAGGGCGTGGATCAAAAAGGGACATAATTCGATTGATGTCCGACAACCAGAGTGACCCACTGTAGGGCAGGGGAAGATAACTAGTGACACATTACAAACACGCAGCGGTCAGCGAAAATACGCCAAGAAAATGTAGAAGCTAACCAAGTGCCCACACAGCGTGAACGATTTGACCCGAGGAGATCTACGAGAGCTACGCTCTCCTTGACCGAGACACAAGAAAAGATAACTGGATGATGCAACATTGATGAACTGGGAACCACAGCGCAGTCTGTTAGTGATTTATTAGAAATACCCGAAAGCAAATGTCAAAGACCAACGGTACACATGTACAGAGAAATCTAATCTTCTTTAAATATTTTGATCTACTATTAAACAATATCCCTCTTTTTAATCTTTATTCCGCCAGTGCAAATAAAAATATTTTTTGTTTGTTAATTATACCTCAGTTTAGTAATTATTTGTTTCGTTTTTACGATTCAGACTTAGTCTAGGCCTACTATAAATACAAACAAATTTTGAGTTGTATTTGAATGTCTATAAACAACTAAAACATTCAAAGATCAGGCTGAGGTAGTTGCATGGACTGCAACCTGATACTATGTACGAAACAAAATACATTTTGTGTCTTTATGTTTGTGTGATGGGAACTGATTTGTGCCGGTCAGCCAAGCTTCGAGTTTGTTGCTGTAGACTTTAGTGCCTTTCTAATCTAACGAAGCATTGGAATGAGTCTTGCTTTCAGTTCAATCAATGAAACGTTAAACACATGTATACATAGCTACAATGCCGGACTTAAGTTAGTGGATGCCCTATTCCTATCAAGGTTCAATATAAATGTACTGAATAATACAAATACATTTCAGAGCAAGTCATTGTTGTGAGGAAAGAGAGAACTTGTAAATTTAATCTAATTTCCCTTGTATTTACGCGTATTATGTATATTTTCTTATAAATTATACATTTTTAAAATTATGCGAACCCCCACCCCCCCTCTAATACTTTTACAGTTTAGCCCTGGACGAATGCACAGTCTTGTTGTAAATACTGTAGTAAATCCGGCCCTGCATATAGCCATATGTAGATAGCAGCAATATGTAGATAGCTGTATGTATATAGCTAAATATGTATACAGGAATATGTATACAGCAATATCTATTTGGCAATATGTATATGGCAATATGTAAAAACGTCTTCAAAATTACTTTTTAGATAATCTTGATTTATCAGTTAATACCCAACATGTTTGGCTTGAACCAAAGACAGTCTGGTGTCTTGTCTGTTCTGAGCATAGAACAAAGACGTAAACATTGGACACCGAGGTAAATACCTTTAGAATGACCCTTCAATCTCAACGTTCACAAAGGGAATGGGTAGGGTGGACATTTGATAAGGCTCTAAGCTTTTTGAGATATGGGGCCCATTTATACATTCAAAATATTATATGTCCGTGCTTAATATGATTTTCGGATACTAGAGGGTTAAAGTGATATACAATTAAGAAGTATGTAGATCAGTTGAAATTTTATCTTAACAAAAGCATTAGGATTCATGATAATCCAAACTCACTTGAATATTTGTGTGTGTGTGTGTGTGTGTGTGTGTGTGTGCGTGTGCGTGTGCGTGTGCGTGTGCGTGTGTGTGTGTGTGTGTGTGTGTGTGTGTGTGTGTGTGTATATAATATATATATATATATAGTCTGTACATAGGGGGAATGTTAGAAGTAAATATTGACAAGAAAAATTAGTTCAGAAAAAAAGATACATTACTTGAAACTATTTTAATTCAATGACATCCGGTTTCATGTCTATGCAGTTTTTGCAATCAAGAGTTAAACGTTTTTTTTTGGGAAGTCGAAATGCTGTGTTGAAGACACGCAATTATGAAATGTCATCTGTTGCATTAGTCTCGGATGACCAAGTCCTATCTAGAGATCAGACCCCAACTGGACAAACATCTTTAAGGTGTTAGCTCTGCACCAAAATAAAGTCAAGATTCAGGATTTGTTCCGCTGATCACTGCGCCTGTCCTCCATTACAGCACACTTCTGGCGCCCCTGGGCGTTTCCGGGTGTCATTTGAGGTCGGATAGGAATGGCGATTAGCAGGCCCTAATTAAGCTTTAAAGTCTGTGGGGGAAAACAGTACGCACTCGTGTCACACATGGAGACGGCAGGGGAGAGAGGGGGGAAAGTTAGTCGTCCAAGCGGCTAGTGCCGTGGGTATCCTGACCTCCTTCGAAGAGCGCCCCATCCGACAGCAGTCGCTGGTTCGCCCATGGAGAAGAAGATAACTGGAAATAAGATCTGATTACGATAATGGTTTGACCAAAAAAAAGGGAAAAACTAGACGAGGAGTATTTCATCACGTGACTGAGGCGCCGAGAAAGGAGGGTTCAACTGAATTTAAAAAAGGGGGGGGCGCTGAGCAAAATGTCATTTTATTGACACTGTGTAAGCATGAGAGTGCGTGCGTGTGTTGATGATTGTCGGTGCGTGCGTGAGTTGGTGTTTTCTTGTGTTTCGCCTCCTGGTTAAAGAGATGTTAAGGCACAAGGAGGGGGCAGGCGAGGAAGGGACATGTCTGTTGGGGGGCGGTAAAATGGTATCGCTTTACACTAATCGTCTGCACAAGCTCTGCACCCCACGAAAATATGAAACAAGAAACTAAAGCTTTCGTAGTTGTAAATTTGTTAAAGAGGTCCAAATGACCCATGTTTAAGAAAAAGTCTCCAAGATTAAAAGATTCGTATCTGGCCACGGCTATAAAGTTTGTGCGAGTTCCAGTTTAGTACCGAAGGCGAAGGGTTCATATGGGTCAACAGATATTGGTGTCCGGTAAGGTAGAAAACCTGATAGGTGGAACCCCTTTGAACGTGTGCTGACTAGGGAAAACGCCCAATTGTCCGTTGGTCGTGTGTAGTTAACTTAATTCTCCAGTGACCAAGCAGTTATCTACTTCATCGCTGACCACGAAATCTGCTGTATTGATCCAGCCCGCGGTTGATGTCAGTAGTTGAATCGAACTCTTCTAGAGATATTTGGAAGCATGAATATTTTGTACTTGTATTTGTCATTTTGTTTTGGAAATGGCCCTTAGCTTCTTGGTGGTTGAAACAAAACCCATTCGATACTAGCGATGTAGGCCAAGGTTTGGTCATTAATTGCACTTCAGTGACACTAATTTTTTAAATGCCTTGACTGTAACAACTTTGACTACCTCAATACCTTTATTTTAAGACACTGACCATCATCATACTGACCATACTCACACTGACCATACTCACACTGACGAACTCACACTGACGACCCTCACAATGACCATCCTCACACTGACCATCCTCAGGTCTACAACAGATGAAATTATTATGATTAAAAATATTTGCGTACGTGTATTAGAAATAATAATAAAGCTTGTCTTCGTGTCCAACTATCTGGGAGGAGTGCATTGTTTTTGATATTATATAATCTTTAATAGCATCATGTAGGCCTAATTTGCTTCTATTTTGCTACAAATTATACTATCAAAATGTAAAGTTACCCTCCCCCCCACATCTTCCCATTTTAAAACCTTCTGTTATTCTATCTATGCCCCCCAACACTGTAGCCCAAGTAAGATTATAAACACAGTCTTCTTAGAACAGTCTATAATCTCTTTATCGATAATTACACAATTAAAAAACAAAATGTTTTCCTGATACGAAGTTTACATTTTGATGTCCAGGATTTCATTCCACAGAATTAGTTCATTAATTACTAAACTCCTTCATCACAATAATCTAACGCTGTCCTTGTATCTTTCCCTTTAAAGAGCTGTTCTTCCTTCGTTCACGTTGTGACTTGGTCCTCAGTGTCAGGCGCGTTTGAAGGGAAATAACTCAACAATTAACATTGACTAGAAAGTTGTCTTTCTTTTTTTTTTTTTCTCAGTTGGATTTTATCCCACAAAGCATAAGTTGGATCTTCTTTACTTCCTTAGATCTACAAATCATTCAGGGATTTAGTTTTCTTCCATTTAGTTCAATCTGTTCTATTTCTTCAAAGTTCGGGCTCTGTTGTTGGTGAATCTCCATAGTATGTATCCATTTAAACCTAGTGATGGGAACTAAACTAACTTTTAAAAGTGAAACTAAAAATAGTTTTCAACTAAAATAAAGTAGTGAAACTATTAGTTTATCATGTGTCACATGTGGTAATGAAACTAAACTAAAGAAAGTTAATTAAACTATAACAAACTTTTTTTTTTTGGGGGGGGGGGGGAGACGGGGTTGAACTAGACCTATATAGATATAATCATCCGACTGTATGCCTACGGTTCGATCTTATTCTTTTAACATTCTAGTAATATTTATCATTGACCTACCAATTCTGACCTACATTATCATTGACCTACCAATTCTGACCTACATTATGACCAGTCTCATCATTTCTCTATACAAAGCTCTGTTTGTACTACGACTGTTCCTGTACTTCAGCATGCTGACCAGCTAGATGCTTTGGTTCTGTTTGTACTACGACTGATGTTCATGTACTTCAGCATGCTGACCAACTAGATGCTTTGGTTCTGTTTGTACTACGACTGATGTTCATGTACTTCAGCATGCTGACCAGCTAGATGCTTTGGTTCTGTTTGTACTACGACTGTTCCTGTACTTCAGCATGCTGACCAGCTAGATGCTTTGGTTCTGTTTGTACTACGACTGATGTTCATGTACTTCAGCATGCTGACCAGCTAGATGCTTTGGTTCTGTTTGTACTACGACTGTTCCTGTACTTCAGCATGCTGACCAGCTAGATGCCTTGGTTCTGTTTGTACTACGACTGATGTTCATGTACTTCAGCATGCTGACCAGCTAGATGCTTTGGTTCTGTTTGTACTACGACTGATGTTCATGTACTTCAGCATGCTGACCAGCTAGATGCTTTGGTTCTGTTTGTACTACGACTGATGTTCATGTACTTCAGCATGCTGACCAGCTAGATGCTTTGGTTCTGTTTGTACTACGACTGATGTTCATGTACTTCAGCATGCTGACCAACTAGATGCTTTGGTTCTGTTTGTACTACGACTGATGTTCATGTACTTCAGCATGCTGACCAGCTAGATGCTTTGGTTCTGTTTGTACTACGACTGATGTTCATGTACTTCAGCATGCTGACCAACTAGATGCTTTGGTTCTGTTTGTACTACGACTGATGTTCATGTACTTTAGCTTGCTGACCAGCTAGATGCTTTGGTTCTGTTTGTACTACGACTGATGTTCATGTACTTTAGCATGCTGACCAGCTAGATGCTTTGGTTCTGTTTGTACTACGACTGATGTTCATGTACTTCAGCATGCTGACCAACTAGATGCTTTGGTTCTGTTTGTACTACGACTGATGTTCATGTACTTCAGCATGCTGACCAGCTAGATGCTTTGGTTCTGTTTGTACTACGACTGATGTTCATGTACTTCAGCATGCTGACCAGCTAGATGCTTTGGTTCTGTTTGTACTACGACTGATGTTCATGTACTTCAGCATGCTGACCAGCTAGATGCTTTGGTTCTGTTTGTACTACGACTGATGTTCATGTACTTCAGCATGCTGACCAGCTAGATGCTTTGGTTCTGTTTGTACTACGACTGATGTTCATGTACTTCAGCATGCTGACCAACTAGATGCTTTGGTTCTGTTTGTACTACGACTGATGTTCATGTACTTCAGCATGCTGACCAGCTAGATGCTTTGGTTCTGTTTGTACTACGACTGTTCCTGTACTTCAGCATGCTGACCAGCTAGATGCTTTGATTCTGTTTGTACTACGACTGATGTTCATGTACTTCAGCATGCTGACCAGCTAGATGCTTTGGTTCTGTTTGTACTACGACTGATGTTCATGTACTTCAGCATGCTGACCAGCTAGATGCTTTGGTTCTGTTTGTACTACGACTGATGTTCATGTACTTCAGCATGCTGACCAGCTAGATGCTTTGGTTCTGTTTGTACTACGACTGATGTTCATGTACTTCAGCATGCTGACCAGCTAGATGCTTTGGTTCTGTTTGTACTACGACTGATGTTCATGTACTTCAGCATGCTGACCAGCTAGATGCTTTGGTTCTGTTTGTACTACGACTGTTCCTGTACTTCAGCATGCTGACCAGCTAGATGCTTTGGTTCTGTTTGTACTACGACTGATGTTCATGTACTTCAGCATGCTGACCAGCTAGATGCTTTGGTTCTGTTTGTACTACGACTGATGTTCATGTACTTCAGCATGCTGACCAGCTAGATGCTTTGGTTCTGTTTGTACTACGACTGATGTTCATGTACTTCAGCATGCTGACCAGCTAGATGCTTTGGTTCTGTTTGTACTACGACTGATGTTCATGTACTTCAGCATGCTGACCAGCTAGATGCTTTGGTTCTGTTTGTACTACGACTGTTCCTGTACTTCAGCATGCTGACCAGCTAGATGCCTTGGTTCTGTTTGTACTACGACTGATGTTCATGTACTTCAGCATGCTGACCAGCTAGATGCCTTGGTTCTGTTTGTACTACGACTGATGTTCATGTACTTCAGCATGCTGACCAGCTAGATCCTTTGGTTCTGTTTGTACTACGACTGATGTTCATGTACTTCAGCATGCTAACCAACTATATGCTTTGGTTCTGTTTGTACTACGACTGATGTTCATGTACTTCAGCATGCTGACCAGCTAGATGCCTTGGTTCTGTTTGTACTACGACTGATGTTCATGTACTTCAGCATGCTGACCAGCTAGATGCCTTGGTTCTGTTTGTACTACGACTGATGTTTATGTACTTCAGCATGCTGACCAACTAGATGCTTTGGTTCTGTTTGTACTACGACTGATGTTCATGTACTTCAGCATGCTGACCAACTAGATGCTTTGGTTCTGTTTGTACTACGACTGATGTTCATGTACTTCAGCATGCTGACCAACTAGATGCTTTGGTTCTGTTTGTACTACGACTGATGTTCATGTACTTCAGCATGCTGACCAGCTAGATGCCTTGGTTCTGTTTGTACTACGACTGATGTTCATGTACTTCAGCATGCTGACCAGCTAGATGCTTTGGTTCTGTTTGTACTACGACTGATGTTCATGTACTTCAGCATGCTGACCAGCTAGATGCTTTGGTTCTGTTTGTACTACGACTGATGTTCATGTACTTCAGCATGCTGACCAACTAGATGCTTTGGTTCTGTTTGTACTACGACTGATGTTCATGTACTTCAGCATGCTGACCAGCTAGATGCTTTGGTTCTGTTTGTACTACGACTGATGTTCATGTACTTCAGCATGCTGACCAGCTAGATGCTTTGGTTCTGTTTGTACTACGACTGATGTTCATGTACTTCAGCATGCTGACCAGCTAGATGCTTTGGTTCTGTTTGTACTACGACTGATGTTCATGTACTTTAGCATGCTGACCAGCTAGATGCTTTGGTTCTGTTTGTACTACGACTGATGTTCATGTACTTCAGCATGCTGACCAACTAGATGCTTTGGTTCTGTTTGTACTACGACTGATGTTCATGTACTTCAGCATGCTGACCAGCTAGATGCTTTGGTTCTGTTTGTACTACGACTGATGTTCATGTACTTCAGCATGCTGACCAGCTAGATGCTTTGGTTCTGTTTGTACTACGACTGATGTTCATGTACTTCAGCATGCTGACCAGCTAGATGCTTTGGTTCTGTTTGTACTACGACTGATGTTCATGTACTTCAGCATGCTGACCAGCTAGATGCTTTGGTTCTGTTTGTACTACGACTGTTCCTGTACTTCAGCATGCTGACCAGCTAGATGCTTTGGTTCTGTTTGTACTACGACTGATGTTCATGTACTTCAGCATGCTGACCAGCTAGATGCTTTGGTTCTGTTTGTACTACGACTGATGTTCATGTACTTCAGCATGCTGACCAGCTAGATGCTTTGGTTCTGTTTGTACTACGACTGATGTTCATGTACTTCAGCATGCTGACCAGCTAGATGCTTTGGTTCTGTTTGTACTACGACTGATGTTCATGTACTTTAGCATGCTGACGAACTAGATGCTTTGGTTCTGTTTGTACTACGACTGATGTTCATGTACTTCAGCATGCTGACCAGCTAGATGCTTTGGTTCTGTTTGTACTACGACTGTTCCTGTACTTCAGCATGCTGACCAGCTAGATGCTTTGGTTCTGTTTGTACTACGACTGATGTTCATGTACTTCAGCATGCTGACCAGCTAGATGCTTTGGTTCTGTTTGTACTACGACTGATGTTCATGTACTTCAGCATGCTGACCAGCTAGATGCTTTGGTTCTGTTTGTACTACGACTGATGTTCATGTACTTCAGCATGCTGACCAACTAGATGTCTTGATACCTGCAGGTTTCTTTGATTTTTTTCAGAGAATCACTATTTTCAGGAATCTATTATTTATAGAATTTTTAAAAATTATGATTTCTCTGACAATAGCAGGTTAGGCCCTATACTAATTATTTATTTTATACTCTAATATTTTAACTCGGTTCCAAGCATCTTTCTTCTACAGCTCCAAAGATCTATTTCAATTTTAAAAACTTGCCCTAACTTAGTGAGAACCTGTGGGATAGAACCTGTGGGATAGAACCTGTGGGATAGAACCTGTGGGATAGAACCTGTGGGATAGAACCTGTGGGATAGAACCAATCTGAAACCAAAAATATGCAAATATGAAAATATTTATTTACAACTCCACATTTACACACACACACACAGACATGCATATTTATCTCTCTCTATATAATACTATATCTATCTATCTATCTATCTATCTATCTATCTATCTATCTATCTATCTATCTATCTATCTATCTATCTATCTATCTATCTATCTATCTATCTATCTATCTATCTATCTATCTATCTATCTATCTATCTATCTATCTATCTATCTATCTATCTATCTATCTATCTATCTATCTATCTATATTTCATGGGCGTAGTCAGGATTTTTTTCGGGGGGGGGGGGGGGGAGGAGTTGGGGGGATTTTTTTCTCTCCTCCCTCAGCCCCCCCCCCCCAAAGCGGGAAAAAAATATACATGTGTGTGTGTGTACATAATTAATCTTTATTACATTCTGACCTTTCATTGTTTTGGATGACGTTTATTGTACTCTAGAATAGGTTCTTCCTGGAGTTAGTGGAAAAATTATAGACTCCCCGTCCTTGCTAGCAAGGGGGTCTGGGGGAACGCTGAGAGCTACTGGGAGCTCCCCAGCGCGGGGAGTAGCCCCGCCTACAAGCACTATTTCTGTGACAGTTCACATAACCAAATCATTCCACTTTTCAGCAGCTGTACTTAGCTGGATATCAAGAGAAAGAGGCCGGTCCATTCTTTTATATTATCCAACCAGGGATTTCTTTGGACCACCCTTTCTTCGTGCTTTCTCCACTGTACCTTGAAGAATGACTTCTGCTAGTGAGTTATGTCTTACAATATGACCAAACCAGCTCAGCGGGAAATGGAGCAGGTCATTAAAGTAATAAAAAGATGGATGATTTTACGTACGAAATACATCATTATTAATTACTTTGAATCGTATTTTTGTCATCCGATTTAATTTATTTTCCGATTTAATTTCCTTTAAAAAATATGAATTCAACTCAGGATACATTTAGAAATACATATACAAAGCGAGACAACCCAAGAAATGTCTAGACAAGCAGTTTATCTGAGTTACTCCCCATATCTCAACTATTCCATATCGTGCAATTTGTACGCAATCGAGCTGTAACAATTCCAACATAAAATTTAGTCACAGTAGTCTCCCTTTCCCCATTTCGTAGGAAACTTGTTAGCTTCTAACTTCTATTAAAGTCCTGCTGACTAAAATAGATTTATTTTATACCACTTAGCCTCGCTGACTGGATCTATCTTCATAGATTGAACAGTGACTTGAGTTCAGATAATTGTACCAACTGTTTTAGAAACTAAGGAGTAAAAGAGATGGACCTTTTATCCATATTGAAAATATTGATGCAAGTAGGAATAAAAAAATAACTGTGGAAATTTGGGCGCAAGTTAGTTTTATAGCTTCATATTTTTAAAGCTAAAAAAATATATATTGTTATAAACCTGGTGGTGGCACAAATGGGGGTAGTGGTGTGTGTGTAGTCAGCCGACGCAAATCGCCCCAGGCCAGCGCTAGACGAGCGGTCAACCGTGACGAGTTACGACGGTCAGCCGAGTCGAGTGTCAACAGGACGGTTCGGGAAGGATCGCCGTCGTGAACAGAGCTCAGGAGCGTCACAAGAGTTGTAGTCATCTTACCACCTAGAAAGGTCGAGCGGCGTTCTGTCCGGTTCGAAAAGGCCAGTAGGAACCCTATATAAGAGCGGAGGTATCGCAGTCAAGACGGTCGAGAAAAGGGGCTCAATACAGCGAGGTTCAGAAAGGAGGTTCACGACAGAAGGTCCACTACAGTCCGGTCGACTACAGCACAGTTCAGCGGTGTGGTTCTGTACGGAGCATTGCGACGGTTCAGTGCGGAGTACTGTCAAGTACAGTTGAGACGAACGGCGTCTTGATCTTGGTCTGCGATGGAGTCCGACACAAGAGCCTAGTGTGTGAAGTCAGTCCTGAACTGTTGAACCCAGTGCAAGCCCGGAACGAGACGTAGAGGCCAGTGCAAGAGTTGATACGGCGGTACGGTGTTATCGGAGAGATATTTGTACAGTGTACGTGTTGCCAATTGTACAGTATTGGCTGTTATTTATTCAACTATTAAAGTGTTACGTTACTTTGGAGCCCTGAGTTGTCAAGTTCTTTAAGTTGGTGATGTATGGTGCAGTTTGCAGAGAGCCTGGATAGTGAGATTCGTAACAATATTTATTCAGACAAAATTATAATTTTTAAGTTTATCGTAGTACAGTTTCTAAATTTTTATATACACACACACACAGAAGAAAATAAAAAAAAAATTAAAAAAGAATGCGACCACGAGACTTTGAACTAGGTACCTTTGGCTCTAAAAGCCAACAGTCAATGTACATACCACTGGAACGATATACATATATATCAAATTGAGTTTATATAAACATACTTTAGATTTGATTTAAAACAGTTTAGTAAAAGAAAAGACAATGTTATATGTTGTTGACATTTAAAATTGAAAAACTAGTACTTTTTATTTCAACTGAAAATAGATGGCATCTTTTTCCAACAGTAATCAGCCTTTGACGATGACCTTTCGTTAGATTATTTTCGTAGTACAATGATATAGAGAACTCTATGGACATTTTAATAGCAAAATTTTGCATTTTTCGTGCAAAAAATATTTATTTAAAGTAAGTAGAAAAATTATCACAAAATAAATAAGTTCTATTTTGGCATTACATATAAACATTTTAACAAACAAATTATATAGTATTGATCTAGTGACAGCCACTATTCTTCACGCGGACAGGGAAACAACTCTTGCTATAGAAAAGTACCTAAAAAAAAAACCTGTCTAAAGGCGAATCGTAATTAAAGTTGCCCTGTACAAATGTATTGTAACAATTTTGGTTAAAAAAAGGAATTATGTACGCTTGCCAACAATTAGCTTCATGTAAGCTTAACCCTATTTTAAATAGACCTACATAAGATATCCATAGAAGTGTGGCAAAAATGCATTTCTTCCTAGTCAGTGGCGCAGAAAGATGCCTTTATATCGACAGTTACGCTAGGCAGAGCATACATTCTGCATTAGGAACGACCCTGCGCAAGGGCAATTACCTTGGCAAGCTGAAAGCTGATAGATGCAAGAAAGGTGACTCCCAAATACGCCTAAAGACCCGCTTAGGTGAGATCTTGCTCAAACTTACATAGAAGAGAGAAACATATATGCAGGCAGCTTACGAACAAGGCAGTTGGAGATCTTTAAAAAATTAATCTCGCCCTATTAAATAGTAGAAGAGTCCATCCTGACATTTTGTGAGCATAGCACACATTCCAATCTTGAATTAAATCCTAGAAATATGTGACTTGTAGAAATAATTGTACACTAAAGGGCTAAATCAAGTAAATCAAGTGAATGCATGAAATAGTTGTGTGTGTTTTTTTTTTTAATCACATCCAGCCATTCTCGGTGATTGCGATTTGCTTTTACACAAACTGTCTGCTTAGAATTGATCACATCTATGGAATGTGATGTTATCCCATGTCAAAACGTGCCTTTCTGTACAAGTCCATTTAAGTCAATGACATAGACGATAGGTAAATAATAGGATAAATCAATACTAGATGAAACATTCTATTTGCCCATTTATGTATGCTCCTTATATTTGCCTATTTAAGTATGTTCTTTCTATTTGCCTATTTATGTATTCTTTTATTTGTCTATTTATATATGTTCATTCTTTTAGCCCAGTAATGCCCAAAATACTGCCCGCGGGCCAGATCCGGCCCGCGACGTGGTTTCATCCGGCCCGCCGAAACGTCAGCACAAAGTGTAGAAAATACATTCCCACCCCATATTTTTTTTAAAGGTTGAAAAATGTTATCTTACCTAACTTTGGGCCCTGACTTTTTCTCTGATGGCTTGGTACCATGACATTTAACATTTGTACGTTTACGAAAAGGGAGAGCCAAAGAAACTACAAGTGGACTCTGAATGCTTCATCTACCAGGACAAGTCAACGGATCTTGATTTGTTTGTGGAACACAATAAGACAAGATACCTTTGTTTTATAAAGACAATTTAGCTGTTGAAAAAAACAAACACAACAATAACATAAAAACAGCATTATAAAGCAAATATGGCGGCATTCTTGGTGTGAGCAGCGAATTCTAATATTGTTAAACTACGCTTAGACCTAGAGATTGGAGGATTGATGGGAATATTTTCCTACAAGAGACAAGAAAATGACTCGTTGGTAAAGCTAGCTACAATGTTGCTACATTTTCATTAGAGAAGTGAAGCAGCTTTCCGACGAGTTAAAAAAAAAAGTTAAACTTCCCCTACCCCATTAATGAATGTAAGTACTAGATCCAAACGTTTCTCATAAAATTGTTTCAGCTCAATTTCATTTCGTTTTTGAATATTTTCGATCATATGGCCCGCGACACGAGTGTCAAGACCTAAAATGGCCCGCAGATCGAATTAGGTTGAGCATCAATGTTTTAGCCTATTTATGCGTGTTCCTAAAATTTTTTATATTTATGCATGTTCCTTCTATTCGCCTATATTTGTATCTTCTTTCTGTTTGCATATTCGTGTGTGTTCCCTCTATTTGTCTATGTTCTTTCTATTTGTCTATTTATTTATGTTCTTTCTATTTGCCTATTTATTTATGTTCTTTCTATTTGTCTATTTACGTATTTTCCTTTTATTTGCCTATTTATGTGTGTTTCTTTTAGTTGCCTATTTATGTTTGTTCCATATATTTGTCTATGTTCTTTCTATTTGCCTTTATATGTCTCTTCTTTCTCTTTGCCTATTTATGCATGTTCTTTTTAAATGCCAAATTTATGTTCTTTCCATTTTTCTATTTATTTATGTTCTTTCTATTTGTCTATTCATGTATGTTCCTTTTATTTGCATATTAATGTATTTTCCTTTTATTAGCCTATTTATGTGTGTTCCTTTTAGTTGCCTATTTAGGTGTGTTCCCTCTATTTGTCTACGTTCTTTCTTTTTGCCTATATATGTATGTTCCTTCTATTGCCTATTTATGTATGCTCTTTCTATTTGCCTATTTATGTATGTTCCTTCTATTTGCCTATTTATGTATGTTCCTTCTATTTGCCTATTTATGTATATTTCTTCTATTTGCCTGTTCTTTCCATAAGCCTATGACGCCCTATGAAGTATGTTCTTTCTATTTGTTTGTGTGCGTGTATGTTCTCTATATCTTGTCTTGTTCTCTCTACAACCGTTCTTCTCATTCTATACACTTGAAGAAATGTCCCAGGACATCGTCTGACACTGTAACGTGACCTGGGAATGGAAGAAAAAGTTGAAAGAACCGGGGGAAAAAAAAACCCCAACTCTTAAGAAACTAGAGAACAGCTTTTTTCTTTTGTTACCTTCTTTCCCAACTGCTTCCTCTCACCCCCCCCCCCCCCCCACAATTGCAAGTATCATCGCTCAAATCCCCCACCCCGCACCGTCAAACATTCTTTTAAATTAACGCCCACAGATACAAGAAAGCATTAATGATGTTATTGAGACACTTAACAGCCAGCACCACGAGAGCTTCCGCCGTTGGGTATTTTCCCACAAGGTATGTGTTGTTGTTTTTTCCGTTGGCATTCCCAGCGTATTTTTTTTAAAAGGCTAATCAACCTATAAACTAAGGCTCGTTAACTGAATGAGTTTCTAACTGACTAAATAGCAATTGTCATAGTACATAGCTTTATCCCACACAAAGAAATTAGTTCTGAAAGTAAAATATTTGCAGTGCATTATTGGCAGTTTCCCCCTTTGTTCTAATAATTCCAAATGGTAACATTTAGAAATCTACTATTAAAAACAAACACCACCAACAACAACCTATCTACAACGACCCTTTGGGAAATAATTCAATGTAAAAATTTCTTTAAAAAAATGGCAGTTAAAATCAATAATAAAGGCCCTACGCTGCATTATGGACTTATACAAATAAAAAAAAACTGCCTATAAGTTTGTATATTTTCTACAGGATGTAGTTGAAGAGTTTAAGAGCCAAGCTGTTCCATGAGATGAATAAAAGAAATCATCAAAGTCCTAACGTTCAACTAACGAGTTAACTAATAACACACAGGAGTCACAACTTTAGACAGATTATACCACACACATAGACACATAGGCGTAGCTAGGGTGGGGGAGGAGGGGGAGAATTATAAAATCCCCCCGGGCCCCACTTGAGGGGGGCCCCAAATGAGTGGGCTTTTTTACATTAAGTATTAATTATTACGCACAATCAAAGGGCTCCCAAAGAGGTCTAGGCCCCCGGGCCCCCAAATGATAGTAAATTCATAGCTACGCCCCTGCATAGACTTTAAAACACCCACGCCACACATCTTCCTCACGCAACTACCCCACACTAACATCTACTTTACAAGCTTATTCCACTGACATCTCCCTCTTAATCTTAACCCATATACATAAATGATTATACCATCCACCTATCCGAATTTCTAAATCACACACTTACCTCATACACACACCCCATACACATACTCGCACACCTACCCTACCAGTTTTCCCACACCAAAGAAGAAACATGTTATCACTCTTTAGTCTAAGCATTTTTTCTGGTGTTATTTCTTAATTCTAGGTGTTTTTTTCGAAAGTGAAACGGAAGCACTGACCCACCCAGCACATGGTCCCCCTCCAACATTTTTTTTCCTTATTAATTTCCTTCTGCTGAATTAATTTTCTTCGATTCAACCTAGCAATCCAATGCGATCCTCACATCTTTCCAATCCAAGGTTTATACGTGTGTGGAGTATATCTGCTCATTTTGCAATCTTCCCCACCCTTCGACACCACTTTGACAGTGTAAATAGTCCCGGTTAGCGGAAGGATACTCTACAAGCTCCTTAAAAGCTCCTACAAGACAAGACCAAAAAAAATCGAATCTAAAGCCGCCTGCTGAAGTGAATAAAAGCAGATGGGGAATGAACTGCTGTGTGTTACGGCGGTGGGAAATAACTAACGAAATAGTAATCGAATAAAGCCCAGTCAATTCTGGTAAAGCATCCTTTTCCATTTTTCTCTTAAAGATGGGAATCGATACTATTCATAAAGTAATCGTTGGTGTTTGTGTACTCTTTCTGTTCCATTCATGTAATTAAGACAAGAAAGAGTTATCTTTTCTTTGCGTCTTTCTCCACTTTAATTTTCCAACACATATTAGAAAGAAATTCTTATAAGAACATGCTGGTTCAATGTATTCCATGTACCATTTAAATGTCAAGTTATATTCCACTGACAGCATAACGCTTCCAACTGTTATTTTTGAACAGATGTCAGACATAAGTCAGACAGAAATCAGATAAAGATAAAAACAATTGGTAACAAGCAAAATAAATAAAAAAAACACTTAAAAAAAAACAACAAAAAAACAAAGCTAATATTTATATGTATTAATTAGTTTGGATCAGTCATGTAATTAAATTTCTAACAGATCTAGACTATTCTAGACTAACTATAACAAATGTGTGCGATACGAAATATTATTTCACCAATTGTTTTTGTTCAGCGCAATAATAACGCTTCTTGCGTTCTCACTACGTTATGATCCTATCACTTGTCTCACTACGTTATGATCCTATCACTTGTCTGGACCAGTTGGAATGGGGGAGAAGGAACGGGGTATCTGGGTGATCGCTTTTTAAATGTATTTTTTTTAAAAGTGAACGACCTGAATGCGAATGTGTGGGCTAAAGCCTTCTCAGGCTTCTCAAGCCAAAGCGGTAACCACTCTGTTAGCGAAGAGTCTATGAACATGGAAGATTGTATAGTTATCAATTGTTTCTATTTCATCTCTGTGTTCACTAAGCCTGAGACGGCACTTAAATATAAAGGGGACTACTTCAGCTTATACCACCACTTCAGTCAAGTACTATTGTTTCCCTTATTTGAGATACTAAACAAAGTAAATTATTAGCAATAATTAATCAACTAATTGTTGTTGTTGTTTTTTTTTTATTCTTGTGTTGTCGGGTAAAAGAAATAATTGTACAAAATATCAGCTTGATCCAAGATTAGGTGTCGGATAGATAACGTGTACAAACTTTTTGCCAGGCAGGCACACAGACAGACTCAGTGAGTTGATACAAGCTTTGTAAAAATGTTTATTATCGCAAAGATTTAATATTATTAGTCTAGATCTATTACAAATTTAATCACATGACTGATCCAAACTTATTTGATAAAATTTATTTGTTAATTTTGAATTGTAATTAATAGGACGGAGCTGTACATTCGATATTACGTGTTTCTTGAGTGTTTGTTTCTTAAGTCTTGTTAATTTAGTGATCAGGACCCATATAAAGGTATGCAAATATTTTGATGAAAATCAAATGAAACATTCTTTTCCGACAGAATTATCTTTCGTATTTCGAAAGATAAATATGATCTTTTCTTGTAACGATATTGTGGTTTTATACACATTGCCTAATCTAATTCATTGACAGGCCCGTCCTTTACGTGAAGTTGACTTCCCATCGCTTTGTAGGCCTCTCCTACTGTTCCTTTCAGAAAAATCTTAGACTACCCTATAATCTCGTGATATATTCGAGAATTTCGTGATATGGCTAAGGATCTCGTGATATGGCCAAGAATATCGTGATATGGCCAAGAAAATCGTGATATGGCCAAGAATCTCGTGATATGGCTGAACTGGTTTAAATACAGTTAAACTTACATTGCTTATCATTATTGAGATTTAAAGATATATTTTTTTTCCTACCCTGGTTGCAGAAGCCATTAAAAGCATTTTTTAAAAATAATTAATATTCATTGTGTGAAACAATAATAATTGATAATACATACTCTAAAAAAATAAATTGATAAAGCCACTAGTAATTTAATAACCCGATCGATCTGGCACAAAAAAATATTTTCTTTCAGCCATGGCAGACAATAAATGAATTTTTAAATATTTATATTTTTTTATGATTTAAAAAAAAAAAGGCATATCCTTCAACTATTTATTGGATAAAAACAATGACACTTAATTAACATTGTCTGTTGGGCTGTAAAATGTATTTACACCAGGCATATTGGGCTGATTGATGTTAATGAATTTATATATGCCAGGATTTTTAAACAAATTGAAGTTAAAAAACAAACACACCTATACTAATACTACCCCGAGTGATTCATGCAATATATTTATGTTGCTCTAGTGAGATTGTAACTTTTTAAAAGTCGCGAAATTGTGTTCGCAACATTGATGTAGTGTTGTTATTCCAAAGCTATGCCCAAATAAATATTTCACGAACTATTGGAGTAATTAACAAGAAATAATGTATTACTACATAAAGAAGACAAAATACAAATGTATCTATCAGCTCTTCTTGGGAACGGTAAAAAAAAATCTGTGAACTGTGAACTTTGAACTGACCTAGATTTTTGCTCTAATTTGAGTATGAAATATCAATATATCGGCTGAACGGATAAACCCATTTCATATCGTATTTAGGTCTGCGTGTGGATTAACCATTCAATGAAAAATCTGACCCAGGAAACTACAGACCAGTATCACTTACCAGCATCACATGTAAAATACTAGAACACATAATATGTAGCAATATCATAAACCACTTAGACAAACATAATGTCCTCACCCCATACCAACATGGCTTTTGGAAATATAGATCATGTGAAACACAACTAATAGGACTAATTGATGATTTTTCAAAAGGTTTAGATAATAGTTAACAAATAGATGTTATCTTACTAGATTTTTTCCAAGGCTTTTGACAAAGTCCACCACCATAGTTTGCTTAAAAAATTTAAATATTTCGGCATTAACGGTCCACTGCATCAGTGGATTAAAGATTTTATGATAGGGAGAGAACAAACTGTAATAATAAATGGCTCTAAATCAACACCAATAACAGTAAACTCAGGTGTACCTCAAGGAACAGTCTTGGGTCCACTACTATTTTTAATTTACATAAATGATTTACCAAATTGCATTAGTTCAGGAACAAAAGTCAGATTATTTGCAGACGATTGCATAATATATAGAACAATAAAAACAAAACAAGACACAGATATTTTACAAAGAGAATTAGATGAATTACAGAAATGGGAATCAAATTGGAGCATGTCTTTCCACCCAGAAAAATGTCAGTTGTTAAGAGTAACAAAAAAACTAAAACAAATTAATTCCACTTATCTTATTCATGGCAAACCAGTAGCACAGACTAAAAACTCAAAATACCTAGGTGTTATAATAAATGAAAAACTGTCATGGAATCCACATATTGATGAAACTATAAAAAAATCCAACAAAGCATTAGGGTTTATTAAAAGAAATTTTTATAAATCAAATAAGAACATAAAACTAAAATGTTATTTAACCTTGGTTAGGCCAATAATAGAATATGCATCCACCGTGTGGGACCCCTCAACTCAAGAAAACATTAAGAAACTGGAACAAACACAAAATAGAGCAGTGAGATTCATAACAAACGAATATTCACATTTGACTAGGGTAACACCATTAGTAAAATCACTAAATTTAGAAAGCCTTCAGGACAGAAGACTCAAAAGTAAAGTAGCAATTATACATATATACATATAATACAGACGTTACTTCAAAAAAGAAGATGATTACGTCCTACGCGTCATGCATTTAGTCATGCATATTAACCAATGACTTAAATTCTGCCAAGTCACTGGTTTTTCTGGCTAGCTCAGGCAACCCATTCCATGCTCTAATAGCACTAGGGAAGAAGGAGTATTTGTACAAATTTGTCCTAGCATATGGGACGAGGAATAAGCCTTTATTTTTTGTGTCTTTCAGAGTATTTTATTAAATTTTGTTTTTGTATTTGAAGATTATGGTTCAGTGTTTTATGTATAATTGCTACTTTACTTTTGAGTCTTCTGTCCTGAAGGCTTTCTAAATTTAGTGATTTTACTAATGGTGTTACCCTAGTCAAATGTGAATATTCGTTTGTTATGAATCTCACTGCTCTATTTTGTGTTTGTTCCAGTTTCTTAATGTTTTCTTGAGTTGAGGGGTCCCACACGGTGGATGCATATTCTATTATTGGCCTAACCAAGGTTAAATAACATTTTAGTTTTATGTTCTTATTTGATTTATAGAAATTTCTTTTAATAAACCCTAATGCTTTGTTGGATTTTTTTATAGTTTCATCAATATGTGGATTCCATGACAGTTTTTCATTTATTATAACACCTAGGTATTTTGAGTTTTTAGTCTGTGTTACTGGTTTGCCATGAATAAGATAAGTGGAATTAATTTGTTTTAGTTTTTTTGTTACTCTTAACAACTGACATTTTTCTGGGTGGAAAGACATGCTCCAATTTGATTCCCATTTCTGTAGTTCATCTAATTCTCTTTGTAAAATATCTGTGTCTTGTTTTGTTTTTATTGTTCTATATATTATGCAATCGTCTGCAAATAATCTGACTTTTGTTCCTGAACTAATGCAATTTGGTAAATCATTTATGTAAATTAAAAATAGTAGTGGACCCAAGACTGTTCCTTGAGGTACACCTGAGTTTACTGTTATTGGTGTTGATTTAGAGCCATTTACTATTACAGTTTGTTCTCTCCCTATCAGAAAATCTTTAATCCACTGTTGCAGTGGACCGTTAATGCCGAAATATTTAAATTTTTTAAGCAAACTATGGTGGTGAACTTTGTCAAAAGCCTTGGAAAAATCTAGTAAGATAGCATCTATTTGTTCACTATTATCTAAACCTTTTGAAAAATCATCAATTAGTCCTATTAGTTGTGTTTCACATGATCTATATTTCCTAAAGCCATGTTGGTATGGGGTGAGGACATTATGTTTGTCTAAGTGGTTTATGATATTGCTACATATTATGTGTTCTAGTATTTTACATGTGATGCTGGTAAGTGATACTGGTCTGTAGTTTCCTGGATTAGATTTTTCTTTTTTTTTAAATAGGGGGGTGACATTAGCTTCTTTCCAGTCCTTTGGTACTCTGCCCTGGTAAAGCGATGTCTGAAAGAGTATTTTGAACACTGGGGCTAGCTCATTGCTTAGTTCTTTGAGTAATCTAGCTGGAATACCATCAGGTCCAGACGCTTTATTTGGTTTGGTGTTGGCTAATAGTTTTTTAATTCCATTTTCTTGTACTACTAAATCTTCTATGTTGTCTACTTGGTTCAAATTAAGAAATATGTCTTTGTCTCCTGGGGCTGAGAATGCTGATGCAAAGTATTTGTTTAGGATGTTTGCTTTAGTTTCATTTTCATTATGTATTATGTTATGTTCATCTTTTAATGGCGCTATGCCTGTCATTGTAACCTTGTTTTTCATATATTTATGTCTGTACTTTAATATAATTTCATCACATAAATAATAAAAAAAAATATAAAGTTAAATTTAGAATTTGTTTTAAATATTATTGAAAGTATTATTATTTAAAAAAAAGAAAATAATCAACCCCCCCCCCCGCTAGATTCCCCGAATGTGAGAAATGGTCCGTGAAAGTGTTACACGGGAATACCCTGAGGAATACCCTGAGGAATACCCTGAGGAATACCCTGAGGAATACCCTGAGGAATACCCTGAGGAATACCCTGATACAGTGCGTTGTGGTCTTCATATAATCGTCATTCGTTGCGTCGTTCAAGTCTTTTAAACTCTTTGACTAGTTTTGTTTCTCTTATTAGCTCCATGTAGTTCTTATTACAGATGGAGAAACCATTTTTCTCTTGCCTCAACTCAACTCTTCATTCAGATAATAAACAACTGTACAAAATACAATCTTCTTCTGTTAATTAAGGTTAATACAATATAGAAAAAAATGTGAGATGTAATCTTCAATATGTTCTTTAATATTAATCCATCTTGTTTATCAATAACACTTTAGACAAGGGATATTACTAATTTAGAAAACGGAGCATAACTCTTGTAATATATTGATCAAGGGTGCACGACATTTTCGAACTGGGGGGGGTGTATATTTTTCCCCACTGGTGTCACGGGCCCCATCATAACACAAACTAATCGAGTTCAAATAGAACCGAGCCTATAAAATTAATTATGCAAAGTGAGCAGATGTAATGAAGAGCCTAAGAGCAAAGTGTCACGTGCCAGAAAAGACACGCGGGTCGTAGATTGGGAATTACTGATACGGTTGCTCTTAAGTTCCCACTAATAAGCCAATCCTGAAAACGTCGTTCTTTTTAGTCAACCGGAGTTTTAACATCAAATCTGGGGCTGAAAATATTTCACTGGACGCAGAGAACATTTTCCGCTTTGCACATTCCTTAGCAGGCTACCTTACTTTTTTTTTTCTTGTTTGAAATGAATAATACTTTAGTCTTTTAAATAAAGGACTGCTGCCTGGTCGAGCGGTATGTGCGCTGGACTGTCGTTCGGTTGTCTCGATGGTTCAGGGTTCAAACCCTGCCCTCTGCCTTCCCACGTCGTCCTGCGGGAGGTTTGGATTAGGAAGGAACATGTCAAACATTTCACAAAGATATTACAAAAAGAGAAAGAAGTGAAGAGATAGGGACCATACGACGGCTTGGGATAGAACACGGACAATCACTCGAAAACTTAGCAATAAATACAGACTTTTAACAGGAAGTTGGTTGATTGATGGATCTTTCAAAGAAACAGTTGGTAACGAAATGAAAGTAATTAGAGGCCTTGCAATACATTTTAACATTGAAACATAGATCCGTTCTACGACCAACTCTCGTGTAATGCACGTGCACGGTCAGAGGTCATTTCAACTCACCACAGGATGCAGAGCGTTTTCAACATTTTTTTTTTTTTGCAGTTTCTAGTGTAATTACTATCTAGGCAGGGGCGTATCAAACATGGCTCAAAGTAAAGGCGGTTGGTATTTGTGCTGGCCACATGACACCCTACAAGAATATGACCTTAACATCCTCTGCCCTGTAGAATGCAAGGTCTGAAAGGATCTATACTCACAAGCTCATTTACTGGCTGCTTTCTAAATAACTAGTAAACCTGTCAGCATCTTAGAGCTGGCTACACACACAACAGGATATTAAGTCCATTTGTTTGAAGGTAATTTAATATACTTACATTCAGTAAAACAAATGCTGTCAAGTTTGTTTCCTATTTTAGCAAAGCCTCTTTGTATTTCGACTTAAGTCTCTATCTTTGTCGTTTTGGTATTAGTGTTTCTTAAGGCGTTGAGCCTGTTCATTCATAAATGCTGTCATAATAAGGTTTGTAAATCTCTAGTGCTTGCGAGGAAACATTAATAATTTTACTACATTTTTTTTTGGGGCACATGTTTCCAGCAACAGTTGCTTTTGAACTGACTTATCTTCTGCCCCTTTTTTTTTTCGATTCTTTAACATTTTGATTCTAATTAACACATTGCTACACAGTTCAAGAGAATAATTGTGATTTACGAAGGACTTCGCAGCGGAGCCAACTCGAAATCATGCAACTTCACAAAACTTATGAGAACTCGCATGTGACTGGACAGGTCATCTCTAGGACTTGGAACGTTGTTTTTGGTCCGTTTATAGCTTCATTCGTATCTATTCACACTAACGTCGATCTCTATAAAGAAATAAAGGTCTTCAGTTTCTTGTTTATCGTTGAGTGTGTATAAGAAATTGACGTCCAGTAGAAGCACTATATACAGATGTAGGGTATTTACGACAATGCTTTAGATTAGTATTAGACTTCAAAGAAGGTGTTTTTTTGTAAATCAAGACGCACAACGTGTTGCTTTTAAAAAGAATATTATACAATTTTAAAACAATTTACTGGCATTTATGTGGCCCTTTCGGTGGCCTTATCGGCCTACCGGACATTTTCCCGAACGCCCATATAGCCAGTCCGTCCCTGTTACAAATTTATTCTCATTTTACTTTTAATCCAGTGTATATTTATTAAAATGAAATAACCGTTCTGGGGGAAAAAAGCGAAATTACTAATTAGACTAAAACATCTTTCACCCCCCCCCCCCCGACAATGTAGAGTATACAAGCATAAATAAAGTCTGGAGATGTCTGGAGCATGTTATCGAGCCCATAACGTGTACACATTACTCAATGTTTCTATTTCAAGTTTCTTTTTACCGTCTTAATTTCCTCAAGGGGGAACGTTTTTTTTGTTCATCTAATCAATACAAAGAATTGCTTTGAATTTCCAAATTTTAACCTCGGCAGAATCTTACAAAATTACATTGATAAGAAAAAATACATTGTACAACAACAACACGAGGAAACAGAAAAAAAATTAAACGCTGATAAATTCAGGTTTTTTTTTTACTTGTTTTCTTTGGTTTGAAGCTAAAATTTATTTCAGCACATATTTTTTTCAGATTCTATGCTAAAATTGAAGCAACCTCGAAACCTCGGGTTAAGGGTGACGTGGTAGAATGAGTCAACACAAAGACTACTTTAGAATCTACATAAAGCGTGGTCGAGAGGCTAAGTAAGCTTGAACTTGGCCTTCTTGGCTACCTAGAAGGGGGCTCGAGGTTCGACACCCGACTCGGGCAGAGTTGCTTTTACTGAGCGCCTAAAGGCAGCACGGAAAACCAACTTCTAGATACCCCCTCCCCCCCCCCCCCCACTGGTCCACAAATGAGATTGGACCAAAGCGCTCTGAGCATGCTATAAGCATGAAAGTAGCGCTGTATAAAAAGCTATAATAAAACTTAAGAATCTACACAAAGACTCTACTTTAGAATCTACACAAAGACTCTACTTTAGAATCTACACAAAGACTCTACTTTAGAATCTACACAAAGACTCTACTTTAGAATCTACACAAAGACTCTACTTTAGAATCTACACAAAGACTCTACTTTAGAATCTACACAAAGACTCTACTTTAGAATCTACACAAAGACTCTACTTTAGAATCTACACAAAGACTCTACTTTAGAATCTACACAAAGACTCTACTTTAGAATCTACACAAAGACTCTACTTTAGAATCTACACAAAGACTCTACTTTAGAATCTACACAAAGACTCTACTTTAGAATCTACACAAAGACTCTACTTTAGAATCTACACAAAGACTCTACTTTAGAATCTACACAAAGACTCTACTTTAGAATCTACACAAAGACTCTACTTTAGAATCTACATAAAGACGTTCTGACTTTGATCGTGATCCTGCACATTTATTTCAAGGGTCAAAACACGTTGAAGTCTCAAACATAGAAACGCAGCATGAGAAAATTAAGGTAAAAAAAAAAAGGTGATGAAAACATTGTTATGACTGTCTCTCACTGGTACTCGACGTTTTGGTGGGGCGTCGATTGGGCGTTTACTGTTTAGAGCCTTGAGATTTATAACAAATGAATAGTCACATTTAACTAGAGTAACAGGATTGATAAATATCATTACATTTAGAAACACTTTGTTAAATTATCATGTAATAGTGACTGTAATAATTTAATTTAGTTATTTTGATTGACATGGCACTGTCAAAACATATAACGCAGGCTTAAGCCCATTGAGACCATAAAGGCATAAAAACAAGATTTAAAATGGCAAAAGAATCTAAATTGGCTTTGAACAGCACCGGACTAATATACGGAGGCATTTCAATGTTAGAAATGCACTGATGACAAAAAGTGGCCACCTTGTAGTCGATTCTTGCACTTATTGGGAGCCTGCTTCCATGGTGTGTAAGCAAGAGAGCAGTAGCAGAATTACGTATACTTTTGAGTAGGAATCTTCTTACAGCGCTGTTCAGAATTCGCTGCAGCTTAAGGACTTTTCCATTATGTATTTCTCTCCAGACAAAGAAGACAAATGAGCTCACTTGAGCAAGGGAACACTCTGGCTGACACAAAAAAAAGGAGGAGCTCTTCAACAAAGTGAAGGCACGAAAGCTAAGCTGGTCTGATCATATTGTAAGACATAACTCCATTTCAAAAGTCCTCCTTCAAGGTACAGTGGAGGTAGTACGAAGAAATGAAAAACTGGCTGGACAATGTAAAAGAATGGACCGGCTTCTCTCTTGATATCCTACTAAGAACAGCTGCTGACGGGAAAAAATGGAGGGATTCGGTTACGCTAACTGTCACAGCACCCCAAGGACAAAAAGTCAAGGGACAGATGAAATGAATACCCTTCAGCACAGGATTGCAGTAGTTAAGGCCGGAGAGTATCAGTGCCACCGTGAACTTCCTAATTGACTCTGTTGTTAAAATTAGTCCAATCTACGTAGCCACAGATAAACATAGCTGCTTGCATGCTTGTGTGTGGGTCAAAAGACAGAGTTGAATTAGAATAACTACAAGATTACAAATGAAATATTTGGGTATTCTAGTTTTGAAATGTAAACATGTGCATCTTGCTTAGATATAGCCATATATGTCGTTATCACTGTTATGCATCTTCCTATGGAAGAAGGAAGAATAATGTAATTAATATTAGATATCAGAAATAGTTTTGGGTCTTACAAAAAATCTCTATCTATAAATAAGCCTCGAAGTTTTTATGTATTGCACTAATCTATGACATGAATTCTCCAGTTGAATGTCCCCTATCACATTTTGTAGGTCATCGAGCGGCCTGACCATTGTATGCATTTTTATGGCCAAGTATTTCTATCTAGACAAACGTTTACAATTTCACTTCTCTGTTTAGCTCCCTTGTCTGATTCTTCAATTGGATTCCTCTTAGTTATCATTCTTTCCCCTGTACTCAACTCTATTCTCCACTCCTAGATGGAAGCTTCTCCATTCTACCTCCGACCACTTTGTTTTTGTTTTACTCTTCATTTCAGTTGCACTCTCTCTCTCTCTCTCTCACTTTCTGTCTCTCTCTTAGAAAATACACTAAAAACCCACTCATAACCCCCCCCACACACACACACCTCGTCTCTTGTTTGAATTATCTCGGTGTTTGTATCTCCTCTTCGCTCTTCTCTCACTACGACCTCCTCCATCTCTCTCTCTCTCTCTGTCTCTCTCTCCTCCTCCTCCTCTCCTCTCCTCTGTCATTCTCACACTTGGTACGTCACATTGTTGTATTGATCTGCGCGCGCTCGCTGACATTTTCATCTGCTTGCGATGTCCGCTCCACTCCCCCCCCCTTCCTCTCTCTCGCCTGCTAGTATACTACCCCAGTCATAGATCTCCTCATTCCCTCCCCTCCCAGCCTCTCTTGTTTAAGTCTTCATTGGCCAAGTTCACAAAAACGCCACCGTATTGTCCATATGTTACACGTCCCCCATATATACCCCCGCCATTTACCCCCCCGCCCTCGGTCCCCATCTATTTTTAATACATTAACACTTCCACATTTGTACTCTTTTTTTTTCTTCATTTGATTGCCCCCACCTCTAAAAAAAAAAAAAAAAAAAACGCACAAAGTCCCCCCCCTCCACCCACTCAACTAACTCCCTACCCAAGTTTTCAGCTATTACCAACTCTCTGCTCATTGAGTGTTGTCTACCCTTCTCAAGGGTCAACAATTTCCAGTCAATCTATCTTCTCAAATTAGAGTAGTAGGCCTTCCAATCGCCTTAATTTTCTGTTAGAACTTCCTTATTTTCCCCCCGCATTGACTCGTTTGAATGTCTTTCTTTGCGTCTTATTTCTTACTGAAAGAAATTCAAATGTTTAAAAGAAAAAAAAACAGAAAAATATTTTAAAATCCTTTTTAGCGGCCCCCGAAAGGGCAAAAGACGCTATTAGTTTTGTGTGAAATGTCTGTCCGTCTGTCCGTCCGTCCCGTTTAGATCTCGTAAACTAGAAAAGATATTGAAAATCCGACATCACAATATTTTAGACCATTCAAAGTTCTGATGCAACGGCTACTTTTTTTTTTGAAAGCGAAAAATCTAATTTTTTAAATCAGTTATGCAAGCAGTTTTTTAAAGAGAAAAAGCTAATTAGTATGCATTATAAGTTAGACCTAATTTAAAACAAATAGTAATCTTGTAAACTTCATTTTCCTAATTTTTGTTAATGGCGGGATTACTTTTTAAATTTTTTTCCGAGGATTCGAATAAGAGATTTAGCCTTTTCAAAAAAATTACACCAATTGAAAGACTTCAGTTAGGTCAGAATAGACGCGGTAGCTGAGTTGTAAAACGCTTGGCTTACGAACCGGGTTCGAATCCTGGTGAAGACTGGGATTTTCAACTTCGGAATCCTTGGGCACCTCTGAGTCCACCAGCTCTAATGGGTACCTGACATTAGTAAAGTAAAGGCGGTTGGTCGTTGTGCTGGCTACATGACACCCTCGTTAACCGTAGGCCACAAAAACAGATGAACTTTACATCATCTTCCCTATAGACCACAAGGTCTGAAAGGGGAACTAGTTAGGCCAGGTTCACATCTAACTTTGCATTCACTTGCACCTTTCCTTTGATCTGCTGGACCGTTGGGGCACTACACAAGATCTGTCAACCTTCTTTCTCCATTCTTATCTCTCATTACTCTTTGGACCACTTCGGGGGCCGATTTTAAGTTTGTGTTTCCACACAAACTGTCTTTGTAACCTTTTTTACAAAAGTATTAGTTTCTCTTGTTTTGGTATCAAAGAAAATAAATAATTACCAGTAATTAATTGTCTAATTGGTTACTTAAAAAAAATTATTCATATCTTGTCTATGCCAACGAATAATTGTGCGAAATTTCAACTTGATCCAAGAATGGGTGTGGGAGAAATAACGTGTACACACTTTTTACCAGACAGACAGCCAGGTGAGTTGATATAAGCTTTGTAAAAATAACTATAACAATAAGAGCAGTGCCTGGTCAAGACTGTTTGATGGTCCACGTTTTAATGCTCACCATCTTATTAGCAAGGCTTTCAAGTTTTGCGGGATGTGTAGCTGAGACGCCCAAACCGCTTGGCTACCTAACAAGGAGGCTTGAGTTCGAATCCCGAATGGAGTTTTGTTTGTTTGTTGTAAAATGTTTTACATGTTTCGGGTGTTCCTTCAGAGTTGAAGATAGTTTACTTCCTAGTCCAAACCTATCGCAGGACGACGGGGGATAGGAGCGGGCAGGGTTTGAACCCTCGACCGGCGATAAATCTGAACGACAGTCCAGCGCGCAAACCGCACGACCAGGCAGCCACTGTGTTTGATGTGTGCCTAAAAGCAGCAAGGAAACCTTCTCCTAGATACCATCTCCTCCCAACTGGTCCACAAAAGAGATTGGACCATTGCGATCTGAGCAGGCTGTAAGCATGAAAGATGAGCTTGATCTATATAAAACAATTTAAAAAAAGAAATGTGTTGTAGACTTTTCCCAAACACATTCATTATTTCAAGGCGATTAATTTAAAAAAAAAAAAAAAAATTAATTGCTAATGTCTGGGTCGGTTTTACGTAAGTGGAGTCTCCTACACGTTTTCGAAAGCTCCAATAAAATCCACTTGTTTCTATTTATATTTAAAAGCATGCAATAATTTAGAAGACAGAGATATGACTACTTTTAAATGTAGTCCCAGTTTCATTCTTTTTAAAAAAATGTAAAACGTACCCATTTTGTAAAAAAAATAAAATTTTACGTCCTCATTTATGGAGGGTAATGCCGTAAATCCGGAGCTGCATGTATATTACGTACACGCTAAACGGTATTTCTTACCCACTACCTTGATGCCAACCGTGCATAGGCGTAGCACGGGGGGGGGGGGGGAAGCGGAGAATTAGAATATTCTCCCCCCTTGACACACCCAAGGGTGCCCCCAAATGAATGTTGTTTTTACATTAAATATTACCCAAAATGCAGGGATCAAGCCCCAGATGATGGCGAATTTCAGCTCCGCCACTGCAACCTTGAGATTTTAAGTTTTGTCGGGGAAAAGAAAAACTGAAACGAATAAATGAAAGGTTAAAGTTTCTAACTCGTAGAAATTTGTTTTTATTCTCTCTCTCTTGTGGAAGTCTCGGGACAGTAGCCTCTCCAGTAGTTTTTTATGTCATTTACTCTTGTATTAAATAAATGTTTCACGTTTTAGTTTTATTTTTGACATATTTTCTTGATTTTAGATAGGTGATCACAAACGTGAATTACTATTGTTTGAAAAAAAAATCGCTACCAGGTTAATAGCATTTTGAAACAGATATTTCATTTACCCCGATTAAAGTTTAATTAAAATAAATTTTCACAATTTTAAAAAAAAGCACATATTTAGGTATTCTCATAGCTTGATATCGTCTCTGTGCCCGTGTTCACTGCAATGCCCTAAGCGCGTGCTTACGCTGCCCATTGATTAATCTAGCACTGACTGCGAGTAATGATATTAATACAATAATGTGCAGTCTGGAAGAAAAAAAAATATTCGCGTTTAGCAAGGAAGGGTATGTACTCCTTTTTATTGATTTTTACCACCACCGAGTTGCTGCCCTTGAGTTAACGCTCTTTTCTGTCACACAGCCTCTGGAAGAAGCGTAACTCTTGTCCAACTGAGTGTTCAGGCTTTAGGAGCAGACGTGGGATAGGAACTGGCAACGTGAAAATTCAGTTTTGAAAACAAAACAACACATCAAAGTGCATAGAAATATTGATTCCCATTTTTGGGGTCTTATTACACTGTATGGCACTGCCATATTTTTCTAAAGGCTGCCCAGTGTGATTGTCTTTTATTTGTTATTTAACAACGCTCTCAATTCTGGTGCATTCGGGGCAGAGTTCCACGTGATTGAAGTGTTGCAGGTCTGATAGGTATTGTAAGAGAACTGAAGACACAGATCTCTGAAAGAATACTTACTGGATTTATGCTGGATATTTCTAAGTTTTTGAATGGTAAGAATTATTGTGACGTCGCAAAGAAAAAAAAAGGATGCTTTCAAATCGCTGTGAGTATGAGTAAACGTATTCAATAAACTAAAAACTTGTTTTAAATTTCAAAATACTAACATGAAACAACAGAAGATATACATAGCATATTGTCATAGTATGCCTAAATAATGTATACTTTCTGCTCGAGGCTACACCTGCATGGATGGCCACGTCTAACATTGTATCATAATTTGTGAATCTTATTAGGTCATATTAATGTAATGTCAGGTGATCATAGAAATTACCAGAGCAATGATTGTGTTTCTCAAAACCATCTCACTGCGCCTGATGATTAACTGATCAAATTCCTTTCGCCTTTTATCTAAGGCGGTTCTGAAACGAGTTATTATTTTCTTGATTAGGAAGTTTTGTACGTTCAAATCTTAAATCAATTTCGTCTTCTTTGTTATTATTTTTTGTTATTATGTTGGAGGGTTCAGGTCACTAATCTTAGATCTGAGATGAACCACGCAGTAGTTTCCAGATAGATTAGTTTTCAAATAGATACAAAATACTCTCTTCTTAAAAAAACAAACTTGGCGTGCTCTAAGGAATAGAACTTGATTGTTATTGTTATGACCTATTTCATTAGTCTTCGACACGACTGTAATTTAACAAATATAAAATTGTCGCACAAAAAAACACAAAAAAAAAAGCATATCTAAGGGGAAGTACTCAACATATACATTGGTATATCTCAACGATGCAATATTTATTTCCCTTTTTTGTATCAAACAAAATTATCTAATTACCACTACTTAGTTAACCATTCGTTAATATTTTTTTTTATTGATACGTACTTTGTAATGGACATTGAATAGATGTGCACAATTTTTAATTGATGCGAGAACGGGAAGTGGGAGATATAGTAACCGAGGCCATAGAGTGACATTGGCATCCTGAATGTGTCACAGAACGTCATAGCCATTGCTTGTCAAGGAAGGTAGCTCCGTTCTACTTCGCTAAAAAAAAATCCTTTATATCAGCACCAGCAACAACAAAAAAAAAACGATATTAAAAAGTAGATAAAAGAAAGATGACTTTTTATCTAAACGGAATACAAATAACTACGTCGAATAACAAAACATAATAAGATACACACTTTATATTATGAATTATGTTAAAAACATCTGTTAAAAGAAACGCTTTCATAGTCAGTGTTTAAGTGTTCACTAATGGTATTGGCATAGTGCAGATATATAGTAGCCTTTAAAAGCTACAGGCTTAGTGTCGATTGGACAATTTTTTTAACTGATAGTCAACATCACAAGCATTAACACAGTTCAGTATTTTATAGTAGAGCCTAGTTCAAGTCACCCTAGTATTAGACCAGATCATAGCGCAATAGAAATAGATGATAAAATAACTACGTTTGTTCAAATGTTGTCATTCTTGTGCTACACAACAGTTTAATGGGGGTAAATGAAAACTGTCTAAAAATGTCTTCTGACACCAGTTCAAAGTATTTTTTTCAAACTTGAGATGTGGTGACACGAACTTGGCTGTCAGAATGGTAGTTTTAAAGTTTAAGAATTTTTCTGAGCCGTGCTCTCTGTCGCCTCGATAGTTACTACAAAGTAGATTACTTGTCCCCCCCCCTAATTTTTTTGCCGCTAAATTTACGTGAGGTAGATATTTTAAAAAAAAGAGTGCTCTTTCCTTTACTTCTTCTTGCGTGTCCAAACTCTTGAGCAATTAAGAGAATTATATATATAGATTGTTATGACGTCTTTTTTTTCTGTTGCGTCATCCACAATACTATTCAGTTACGAGCCGCCTGCCAAAAATACCCCAACATCAGAACTATTCAGAATCACAGCCGTTTTCTTTAATTTCAAAGTGATTATGTAAATCAAACGTTCAAATCAGTAACATTGGAGTTCTTCACACTCCTACTCACACAGGCCTATGCAGCAAAGGTTAACGACACACAGCTAGTGCACACATTCACACATCTAATTACTATCTCATCAAGCAAACACATCCAAACAAATATACCTACAAAGACAAACACACAATTACATACATACATAAACACGCACGACTCATGCATTTACACATACAAACATAAACCTGTACACAAACACACAAACATCACAGTGACATAAGGTATCCCCTAACTCACCATTGGCACCTGTTTAAGTAAAAATCTAATTTTAGATCTCTTAATCGATACTCGTTTCCAGCAGGATCGATACTGTTGATCGGCTTATTGAATTAGAGCCAAGTTTGGCAACAATGCTCACCCTGGTCCGACACGTGAACAGAAAACGTCTTTTTGGAAAATCAACTCGACGCCTGACTTTGATTAGGACGATCTGGATTTAAACAGAAACTTCTTTTCAAAGAAACACAATGGCATTTCCCCCCCCCCCCCTTTTTTTTTCACAAAAGAAAATAGAAGGAAAAATAGTTGACTTCCAACTTCTTTCTATTCGCTAAGTATTTTACATCAAAGCACCAACACACACACACACACACACACACACACACACACACACACACACACACACACACACACACACACACACACACACACACACACACACACACACACACACACACACACACACACACACACACACACACACACACACACACACACACACACACACACACACACACACACACACACACACACACACACACACACACACACACACACTTACATACATACATACATACATACATACATACATACATACATACATACATACATACATACATACATACATACATAAATATATATATATATATATATTTATTTATTTATCTATTTATTTATTTATTTATTAAACCAGTGTTTCCCAAACTTATTCCTTAACAGAACACTTTGCACATTCTGAGCAATTAGCGAAACAATTTACATTAATTTTTTTTTTGAGAGATTAATTCATGTGGTGGCTTAGTAGTACTCCAGGACTTCTTGGAACACTTATTTAGTCCTCGCGAAACACTACGTTTCCTCGGAACACAGTTTGGGAAACACTGTATATTTAGAGCAAACGTCGGCAAACGATACACATTTCTCTTTCTATTACTATGAAATGCATTACGAAATGGAGCTCGATTGTTTTGTACTTTGTATTTCGATGTTTAAATCATTGAGAAAAAGACAAGACTGAACAAAACTATCAGAAAAGAGTACATTGTAACCAGTCTAGGTGATTTTTATTGTACAACTTCATGTTTGGGTATCCATGTTTCTGAAATCATCTACATCCTGGAGCGCGCAGTGTTATTAAGGTCATTTTCTCCTTAAGGTATCAATGTTTCTGAAATGATCTACATCCTTGGGATGAAGGGTTATTATCATCTTCTTCAGTTTAGGGTGTCCATGTTTATGGTTCAAGAGAAGTCTATGTCACATTGGCGAGCTTATAGCAGTGCGAGATAACATTTTTCATCAAGCTATATAATAGTAATAAATAGCAATTCCTTCGATTCCGAAGATTAAGAACGAGTACAGAGTTGCATATGACTACTAAGCCCAGTTGCGACATGCATATTTTTTCACGCATTTCGTGCAGGCCAAGCCGTTGTCCGATGGCGGTCTATTTAAGTTTTCTTTCCATCTTCTGCTTCTGTCTTCAATTATGGCTTTTCTCTTGAGTCTCAAATGTTTGTTCAGGAGTCTTTGTGAGAACTCTCCAACTGTCTCTCTACAAGGCCATTTGCTGCCAGTTACATTCCTCTATGCCAATGAGGGCGAAATGGAGCCTGAGTTGATCTTTAGAATGCTTGAAGAGACTTATTTCTCCATACTTTCAATCAACTGGTCGTGCGGTTTGCGCGCTGGACTGTCGTTTGGATTTATCGTTGGTCCCGGGTTCAAACCCTGCCCGCTCCCATCCCCTGTCGCCCTGAGGGAGGTTTGGACTTGGAAGTAAACTATCTTCAACTCTGAAGGAACATCCGAAACATGTCAAACATTTTACAAACAAACAAACAAAAACCTGCTTCTTCAAGTTGATCAGTGCACGAACAAGCTTCGAAACAACGTTGTCTATGACTTACAATCGAGATCAAATGCTGAAACGTATAATGGTAATTCAACTAGATAATAACAAGGGATGAAACAGTTGACAGCAATTATCTTCTTTACTTAGAAATTATAAGCTGAACAAGTCATGACTCTGCTGACTCATCAAACAACTGTTCCAGTGACGTCAGCACTGATGGGAGACGTCACTAAAGTAGGTCTCAAATGAGTCGCCAATGTTCTCTCGAAATCAGCGAGTCTCAAAAGTTTGGCGACGTGTTGGTTTACTAGACATAACTCTCACTAACTTATTTCTTATCGGTCGTGGAGTTAGAATATCTCTTGGTCAAAATGTTATTTTTATTCGATGATAGTTAAACTATAAAATTGTAATAGATCAAGTTATATACACACAAAAAAAGCATAAATAGTTTTTTGATTTAAAGTAAGAAACTGTTTTACTCTAAAACACATTTAGACTTAACTTTCTTGTCGATCACAAAGTCATTGATAATATTCTAATTTTCTTTTCTCAGTCGGCACATTTTTGTATCATAAATTCACAAATTAGGGTAATCTTAGGGGCCGCTTTATTTTTATTTTATTTCATAAATTACAGACGTTACTTCAGAAAAGAAAATAATTATGTCCTACGAATTTCATCTAGTCATGCATGTTAATCAGTTACTTCAACTTTGCAAAGTCATTGGGTTTTCCTGGCTGATTCAGGCAACCCATTCCATGCTCTAACTGTACCAGGGAAGAAGTAGCATTTATAAAAATTTGTCCTAGCTTTGGGAATAAGAAATGTGCCTTCATCTTTTTGTTTTTCTGAGTATTTTATTAGTTGTTTTTTTTTAGTTTTGTAAATTATGTTTTAGTTTTTTTATATCTAATTGCTACTTCACACTGGTTACTTTGCAGTCTTCTATCCTGTCAAAAAGAAAAAGGCGTGCGCCTTAATCATTTAGTTTTCGATCTCAGAAAAGAAATGCACCGTCAAGAAAAGAAAATATCAAGAAAATAAAATATCAAGAAAATAAAATATCAAGAAAATAAAATATCAAGAAAATAAAATATCAAGAAAATAAAATATCAAGAAAATAAAATATCAAGAAAATAAAATATCTTGTTTTCTTTGTATTTATGTGTAGGTTGAAAAAAAAAACAGACATTGCGAACTTACAATAAGGTAGAAACAAAAGAATGAGTTTCAAAAATACAACCAAAAAAAAAAAAAACAAAACAGTTTCACTTCTTCTTATCTAATAAATTACAGACGTTACTTCAAAAAAGAAGATGATTACGTCCTACGCGTCAAGCATTTAGTTATGCATATTAACCAATGACCTAAATTTTGCCAAATCACTGGTTTTTCTGGCTGGCTCAGGCAACCCATTCCATGCTCTAATAGCGCTAGAGAAGAAAGACCATTTGTACAAATTTGTCCTAGCATATGGAACGAGGAATGTGTCGTTATCTTTGTATCTTTGTGTCTTTCTGAGTATTTTATTAAATTTTGTTTTTGTATTTGAAGATTATGGCTCAGTGTTTTATGTATAATTGCTACTTTGCTTTTAAGTCTTCTATCCTGAAGGCTTTCTAAATTTAGTGATTTTACTGTTACTCTAGTGACTAGTCAAATGTGAATATTCGTTTGTTATGAATCTCTCTGCTCTATTTTGTGTCTGTTCCAGTCTCTTAATGTTTTCTTGAGTTGAGGGGTCCCAAACAGAGGATGCATATTCTATTATTGGCCTAGCCACGGTTAAATAACATTTGAGTTTTATGTTCTTATTTGATTTATAGAAATTCCTTTTAATAAACCCTAATGCTTTGTTTGATTTTTTGATAGTTTCATCAATATGGGGATTCCATGACAGTTTTTCATTTATTATAACACCTAGGTATTTTGCGTTTGTAGTCTGTGTTACTGGTTTACCATGAATAAAATAAGTGGAATTAATTTGTTTTAGTTTTTTTGGTTTTGTGTTGTTTTTATTGTTCTATATATTATGCAATTGTCTGCGAATAATCTGACTTTTGATCCTGAACTAATGCAATTTGGTAAATCGTTTATGTAAATTAAAAATAGTAGTGGACCTAAAACTGTTCCTTGAGGTACACCTGAGTTTACTGTTATCGGTGTTGATTTAGAGCCATTTATTATGACAGTTTGTTCGCTCCCTATCAGAAAATATTTAATCCAATGATGCAATTACCTGTCGGCTTTAGTTGCTAAGTGACACATTTTACTAAACGCCTATTTTATTTATCATGGGGTGAAAAAGTCACATTCGCGTCACTTAGGTAACCATGTTTGAAATTCTAGCTTGAAGTAAATGATTAACATTTTTACTCGAGTTTTTAAATTGTGTCTTTGACTACCTTTCACCTTTCGACTTTGATGAAAGTGCAAAGGTTAATAGTGGCATGTTCTTCCTCTCTTTATTTTTCAAAAAAAAGCTTCTATCAACTCACTCTGTCTGGTACACAATTTGTACACATTGTTTCTCCCACACTCATTCTCGGATCAAGATGAAACTTTAACCAATTCATTATTAATACATTTGTTATAGAAAAAAGGGAAATAAATCTTACAGTAATGCTATATGGCTGTAAATGTGTAGTTCTTTCCATTATATACATGCTTTCAATATATTTTTTTATATTCCACTTGCTTCCATTTTGCTTTAAATATTATCTCTATTGCATTGATAATGTTGAAACATGGAACATCTCCCGCTTATTGGCGTCATGAACAGCAACACAGCAGACATTTAGTATCGTACCGTAGCTCTACCAACCAAATACTCTTAACGAGATGTTATAGGAATATGTCATCTGGACCCCCATGGAATGCCATCTGGACCCCCATGGAATGACATCTGGACCCCTATGGAATGTTACCTGGACCCCCATGGAATGTCATCTGGACCCCCATGGAATGTCACCTGGACACCCATGGAATGTCATCTGGACCCCTATGGAATGTCACCTGGACCCCCATGGATTGTCATCTGGACACCCATGGAAGGTCATCTGGACCACCATGGAATGTCATCTGGACCCCATGGAATGTCACCTTGACACCTATGGAATGTCATCTGGACCCCCATGGAATGTCATCTGGACCCCCATGGAATGTCACCTGGACCCCCATGGAATGTCATCTGGACCCCCATGGAATGTAATCTGGACACCACATGGAATGTCACCTGGACCCCCATGGAATGTAATCTGGACACCACATGGAATGTCATCTGGACCCCCATGGAATGTCACCTGGACACCCATGGAATGTCATCTGGACCCCCATGGAATGTCATCTGGACCCCCATGGAATGTCACCTGGACACCTATGGAATGTCATCTGGACCCTCATGGAATGTCATCTGGACCCCCCATGGAATGTCACCTGGACACCTATGGAATGTCATCTGGACCCTCATGGAATGTCATCTGGACCCCCCATGGAATGTCATCTGGACCTCCCATGGAATGTCATCTGGACCCCCATGGAATGTCATCTGGACCCCCCATGGAATGTCATCTGGACCCCCCATGGAATGTCATCTGGACCCCCCATGGAATGTCATCTGGACCCCCCATGGAATGTCATCTGGACCCCCCATGGAATGTCATCTGGACCCCCCATGGAATGTCATCTGGACCCCCATGGAATGTCATCTGGACCCCCCCCATGGAATGTCATCTGGACCCCTATGGAATGTCATCTGGACCCCAATGGAATGTCACCTGGACCCCCATGGAATGTCATCTGGACACCACATGGAATGTCATCTGGACCCCCATGGAATGTCATCTGGACCCCCATGGAATGCCACCTGGACACCTATGGAATGTCATCTGGACCCTCATGGAATGTCATCTGGACCCCCCATGGAATGTCACCTGGACACCTATGGAATGTCATCTGGACCCTCATGGAATGTCATCTGGACCCCCCATGGAATGTCATCTGGACCCCCCATGGAATGTCATCTGGACCCCCATGGAATGTCATCTGGACCCCCCATGGAATGTCATCTGGACCCCCCATGGAATGTCATCTGGACCCCCATGGAATGTCATCTGGACCCCCCATGGAATGTCATCTGGACCCCCCATGGAATGTCATCTGGACCCCCATGGAATGTCATCTGGACCCCCCATGGAATGTCACCTGGACCCCCAATGGAATGTCACCTGGACCCCCATGGAATGACATCTGGACTCCTATGAAATGTCACCTGGACCCCCATGGAATGTCATCTGGACCCTCATGGAATGTCATCTGGACCCTCATGGAATGTCATCTGGACCCCCATAGACCATCCACAAACTCTTTGTAACAACGTCAGTTGGATGAGACGCTGAGGATGACATTGCTACAGGAATAGGTCGTCGGCCCTGTGGTGCTGCCCAGAAGTCCAAAATGTCTGTGAAGGTGAAAGTGATACATCGTTGCGTAAGCTGCACGCAGACTAGCTTAGAGCATTAAAGCGCTATAAACGTGACGCCATAAAAAGGGATCTTCAGTCTCAGGAGTGTTTCAACTTGTTTACTCTCGTCTTTTCCAACGGTCATTGTTAACTCCCCCATGCCACGCACACAGCACAGAACTCACCACACATAACGTAAAGTACTCTGCTCTTAACTCTCTTGGCCGACATTCATTTTTCACACCGTTACCACGAAACCTAGCCATCCAGGTCCTTTCTATAGTACCGCCCCATTGTTTCATGGTGGCGCCCCGTATCCTGGAACTATCGATTCGATTAAAAACGCAATATACTCTTTGCCATTGCCTACTGTACAAACATATGTTTTTTTTCTTTCTTTCTCTGTTTGCCTATCAGTGTGTTTATGTTCACGCTTGTTGGGTTGGGAGTTTTAAAAATTTCGTCATAAACAGTTAAGTACTGGACAAATAGCCACACAGATTATTAGCTCATGGATTTCTGTAACTCCATGTCTGGCCATGTTTCTTTTTAAACGATGGTAATATTTTATATGAAGAGCGTGATGGCTGATAGGTAAAGCGCTTGGATTTTAAGATACGGGATTTTGAGGACGACCAACTCTAATGGATACCAGACATACGTTGGAGAACTAGAGGCGGTAGATCGTTGTGGTGGCCACACATGAAATCCTTGTTAATTGTCAGCCTCCATTGGTTGCAAGGTTTGTAAAGGCGAACTTAATAGATAATGCAAGAGTTGGGCATTGAAATCTAAGTAACTGTCAAGTTGTCTTTAGTTGATTGTTATTATCAGTAGTTCGTGGCACTCTCTCTTAAACACAAGACTCGAAGAAGAATAAAGTACAGGACAAATCGAAGAACAGAAGCTCCAAATACTTTTATCAGGTCCAACAAGAATAACTCCACAAATTCGAATCACAAAAGAAACCCAAACTATATTTGTTAATAATAGAAGTAATGTTTTTCAAAAGAACCGACTGTATTCAACTGCCTTGTCTACTAGGTTGCGCACTTCTTATAGTGTTTACCATAGACATCCGGTCTATTTTTAATCATATAAACTAATTGCAGAGCACATGAATGCATGACGACATTATTGTATTTTTTTTTCCTATTTACATAACAGATTTAGTAGTTGTCCTCGCTCTTGTCATGTTCTGTGAAAATCATACAGTTTAAAAGCTATTTTAAACTGAATCAGATTTCAATAAACTCTTGTGCAAATTATCCTTTCGTAATGTAGAAAACGTAGGTCTGTGTAAATCACTCATCGTATTATTAACATATACCTAGTAATTCTTATGGCAAGCGTAACCTGAAAGCAAAAAAAGGACAAAGTTACAAGTAGCGAGGTTGGTAAATTGAGGGAATTAATTTGTAAAAAAACACGATTACAAAGACATGGAATTCCACACAAACTGAAAATCGCAACCAAAGTATTCCACCCAGGCAGGCTTCAATATTATCAGAATGAAATTCTATCAAAGACAAATGACAGAAGAATGGAGAAAAAAGGTTAACAGATCTTGTATGGCGCCCCAGCGGTCCATCAGACCAAAGGATAGGTGAAAGTGAATGTGAAGTTAAATGTGAACCTGGCCTAACTGAGGTCTTTTAATGAATATCTAATTAATCTAATTGTTTTGTAAATGACCAATCTCTTATTCCTCAAGAAAAAAAAAACATTTCCGTAATCCAAAAGAAACCTTTTTCCTCTGGTTTAGTGCCCAATAGTGCGCAGTGGACTCTACAGTTCACGTGATAATATGGAAAACTACTTATTAATTGTTTTTTTAAATTATGTCCAACTTATATGCATACTAGATTCTCTTTTAAAAAATAGTAAACATTTTTTTTTAAATATAGTACTTAGCATAACAGAACTTACATATTTTAATAAAAATGTAAAAAAAGTTTTGACAAAAAATCTACAACCGATTGCATAAACGTGTTAAAATATGGTAAATAGTTGCCTCCCTTAATAAAGAGCCTCCAGTGTTTGTTACTATTAATAGTGAATATTTGTAAAAGTGGTGTATTTTTTATGAAAAAACTGCTAGCATAAATGATTTAATAAATTAGATTTTTCGCTTTCAGAAAAGAAAAAAGTAGCCGTTGCATCAGAACTTTGAATGGTCTAAAATATTATGATGTCGGATTTTCACTATCTTTTCTAGTTTACGAGATCTGAATGGGACGGACGGACATAAGGACGGACGGACGGATAGACATTCCCCACAAAACTAATTGCGTCTTTTCTCATTTCGGGGGCCGCTAAAAATTGAATTCCAGTTCAGAAAATATGTTAAATACTAGCTGTGAGGGCTATGTTCCTTCTACATCGCAACTCCCCATAGATATTAAAATTAGTGCTCTCATATTATGCAGATCAATGACTTTGTTTTGAGTTTCAACAACACTTTTATATTCTTCATAAATCAATCTAATAGCAGCACCTGGAACGACCAAGGCCACTTCAGCAAAAAGTCAGTTCCGGTGCCAGATGTATAGGTAATGACAAAAGATCACTAAAGTTAAAATGTCAGAGCGGTTGGTTGTCTAGTCAATATTTCAGTCCTTACAGGGTCACGTGAGTCAAAGAGCTCAGGTGTGGAAATGTGTGTGAATGTGTGGGTGACGCAGAGGGAAGGAGAGTGCAGATCAATACATCTTGATCTGCCATTAGATAAAAAACCTATCGGGAATTAGAAGTTCCAGGATCTCAGTTTAATGACCGAGACAATGTGGGAGTATCATTTGCCTGACTCTATAGATTTAAACCTACAGTTTCATTTACTTAACAATATTAAACTTTTGCAAGGACTCGCTAAGGGAAGTTACACTATTTCAGGCAGAAAAAATATTTAAATGCTCTCTAAATTGAAGTGTGTTACTGTCGTCTGAAAAAATACACTGCAATAATGATATTAAACCAACTACTAATCTTCTATTTCAAATAAACGCTGCTGTTACAAAATTACAGTGACAGTTCGAGGCTCTAGAATTTAGATTCTTTTCATTTAAACGTTTAAACTACTATTTATTTTTGTTTAACCATATAACATTCTTTGAAACAAAACCCCAGCATCTATCCCTTAGTCTGTTACACCTGGGAAACACCGTCACGGCGTAACATCGATTTCACCTGTTCTTATACCTGCGTTTACAACTGATCTGCAGTTACATCTGCAATTACACCATGACATATGGCTGCACTTACACCTGCACTTACGCATGTAATAACATCTGCTAGTACATCTTCACTTACACCATCACAGGCACCAGAACTTACACCTGCACTTAAACCTATACGTGAAATTACAACATCATAAACATCTACAATACACTTACAGCATCATATACACCAGAACTTACACCTGCACTGACATTATCACATACGTCTACAACACACCTGCACCAACAGCCTCACTTACACATGCACTGACATCATCACATACGTCTACAACACACCTGCACCAACAGCCTCACTTACACATGCACTGACATCATCACATACGTCTACAACACACCTGCACCAACAGCCTCACTTACACATGCACTGACATCATCACATACGTCTACAACACACCTGCACCAACAGCCTCACTTACACATGCACTGACATCATCACATACGTCTACAACACACCTGCACCAACAGCCTCACTTACACATGCACTGACACCATCACATACGTCTACAACACACCTGCACCAACAGCCTCACTTACACATGCACTGACACCATCACATACGTCTACAACACACCTGCACCAACAGCCTAACTTACACCTGCACTGACATCATCACATACGTCTACAACACACCTGCACCAACAGCCTCCCTCACCCCTGCACTAACACCATCACATACGTCTACAACACACCTGTACCAATAGCCTCCCTTACACCTGCACTGACACCATCACATACGTCTACAACACACCTGCACCAATAGCCTCCCTTACACCTGCACTGACACCATTACATACGTCTACAACACACCTGCACCAATAGCCTCACTTACACCTGCACTGACACCATCACATGTCTACAACACACCTGCACCAACAGCCTCACTTACACCTGCACTTGCAATTACACCACCACACCTACCTACACATTTACCTGCACTTCTATCATCACTTTCACTGGCCTCTCTTACATCAAACGACAAATGTAACGCAGACAAAATAAAAACCACCAACACAAAACTAAATTAATTTGTGGACTCAACTAGAAAGCACATGATTCGATTCCAAGTCCTCGAGATGTTCTCTCATCCCACAAGCGACTCCACTTAGGTGAATATCTTGATTGACAAAATCGATTATAACCTATTAGTTATTTAGTTAATGTAAAAAAAGAAAAGTTACCTGCCCTTTATTAAAATCGATATCATGTACAAATTCAAGAAAAAATGTTATGAGCAAATGTATCTTTGTGCCAGGTGGTTTCTGAATTGTGGAGAATTTAATTTACATTGGAGATTTTTATATATAGCGGAAAAAAAACTATAAGTAGCTAGCTTCTTGGTGTATCCAAGTACGCTGACCTAACTATACTATACCTATAGAAGACTTACAAGTAAAGTAGCAATTATACATAAAACATTGAACCATAATCTTCAGATACAGAAACAAAATTTAATAAAATATTCAGAAAGACACAAAGATACAACATGCAAATCACTACGTATGCTAGGACAAATTTTCACAAATGCTCCTTCTTCCCCAGGGCTATTAGAGCATGGAATTGGTTGCATGAGTCAGCCAGGAAAACCAATGTCTTGGCAGAATTTAAGTCATTGATTAACATGCGTGACTAGATTGACCTAGGAACACGCGTAGGACGTAATCATCTTCTTTTTTTGAAGTAACGTCTGTATGTTATAAGATTAGACGATACCTAGACTGGAAGCACAGCCACATCTCGTGTAAGATTGTTTTGTACGTAACTCTTTTTCGATGTAAGAGAACTCGTCTAAAGAATCTTTGATATCGCTCTGCTGTCTCAGAAAAATAATAAGCTTTAGTTTTCAATGCTTTGAAATATAACAATCCTACTTCGTAAATTTTAAATAGAAGAGGCTATTAATCATAACCATATCTTCCCGCAAACGTATGATATAAAGTTTATTTCCTTTTAGTTTGTTTGTAGATAACAAAACATGCCGTGTTTCGACAATCCTCAATATTTCAAGCCTGTTGATTTTTAATCATCTTATGATTTTAGATTCTACATTTAAAAAGATATTTCTTGATCTATATTTATATTCTGGATCTAAATATTGAACGGCATCATAGTTTTAACCATAGTTTCAACATATATGGCTCCTTTTGTCTCGAAAGGTAATGGATGCGCCCAAATGAGTCACTGGTTTTGGCTTAATCTTGAGACGGGGCAGAATCTGGTGTGGCTAATCAAGCCAATTCTAGAACGGCAGACTTTGTAACAATTCATACGTGTGAATGCCTCTGATTCAGGGCTAGCGGACAGGGCAGCTTTCTTTTTTTCCCTCTTGATTAAGGCCGCTTCAATTCTTTTGTTCTCAGCAAGGGTTGTCCCAGCACGCACAGTCTGTCTCCATGCACTCCGGTCTTTGGCTATGTTTTCCCACATACTTTCGCTGATGCCTGTGGCTCTCATGTCTCGCTTGCAGACATCTCTATATGTTAGTCTTGGGCGGCCCTTGGGTCTGACTCCTTCCACAAGCTCAGCATATAAGATATCTTTCGGGATTCTACCATCTGGCATGCGGGTGACATGTCCGAGCGAGCGTAATCTTCTTTGTTTGTTCATATTGGCCAATCTCAAAACTTCCTGATTGGAGACATGGTCCCTCCAAGAGATGCCCATTATGCGTCTCAGGCAGCGCAAGTGGAAACTATTCAATCTGTGCTCTTGGTACATGTATGTTGACCAGCTTTCACTGCCATAAAAGAAAGTGCTCATAACACAGGCGTTGTAGACTAGGATTTTGGTCGCTGTGGTCAATTTACCAATTTCCCAGACGCGAGACGCGCTAGGAGAGTTTTGCCAAAGCTGTGGTAGCTTTTCCTATACTTCAGCTCGATGTCAAAGTCTAAGTTACTGACAATTGTTGAACCCAAGTAGGTAAATTCCTGCACCACTGAAAGGGTGTGGTTCCCAATTTGTATTACAGGTATTTATGCGACGTCTTGTGCCAGGATTTCGGTCTTGGAGAGACTAATAGTAAGGCTTAACTCTTGACAAGCAGCTGCTAAGGCGTTCACTAGCTTCTGTAGACCTCCTTGTGAGTGAGATACGAGTGCCGCGTCATCGGCAAACAGCAACTCTCTTATCAAGATACGACGCCTTTTCGTTTTGGCTTTAAGACGTGCCAGGTTAAAGAGCCTTCCATCGGATCTGCTATGGATATATATTCCGTCTTCCAGGGATTTAAAAGCACTGGTTAGTACAACTGAGAAGAAGATGCCAAATAGTGTAGGGGCCAGTACACATCCTTGTTTTACACCGCTCTTAATGGAGAATGGCCTGGAGGAAGAACTTTCAAACTGAACATTGCCCTGCATATTTTCGTGAAAAGCTGACACTAGTTTTCTTAACTTATTTGGGCAGCCGATTCTCTCTAGTACAGCAAACAGACCGCTTCTGCTAACAAGGTCAAAGGCCTTGGTCAAATCAATAAATGCTATGAAGAGGGGCTGCTTTTGTTCTCTGCTCTTCTCCTGTAGCTGCCGCAGAGAAAAAATTATATCTGTTGTAGATCTACCTGCCCTAAAGCCACACTGCGACTCTGGATAAACACGATCTGCCAGGATCTGTAATCGCTTTAGTAATACTCTAGCAAAAGCCTTTCCTACTATGCTAAGCAGTTTTAACATAACTCAGGTCAATATTTTGCATATTATATGTTATATTAGTAAAGTTTGAAAAACAAAACCTTTACTTCCTTTATCTACTTTACAAACCAACACACCTGTTTTAGGACATTGTTGTCTAGTGTTAAGAAATCGGCGGGTCCAGTCAAGATTTAATTTACCTACAACTGTGGTTTAGTAGTTAATTAGTAGTTATTCTATTTCTTTCACCTGATTTGGATGTTCCTTCAGATTTAAAGATAATTACATCCTAGCTCGGACAGACCACACACAAATAATAGCGGCTTTACTCCTTTCGGAGTAATCTCTTGATCCTTGTAGTGCTAGAATAGAAGAGGATACTCATAATTTTCTTATAACTTGTCAACTAAAATCAAGCTCTAACAATTAGAAAACAAACAAACTTTGAGACGTCGGTCATATTTGTCACGATTTCTCCGGAAATCAATACCACAATTATATTGATTGCAAAGATTGTATTGCTGCTTCTGTTTTAATACTTAGATCTGCATCTCGAGAATATGTCAATTGTTCTGTTTTGAAATATTATAATTGAAGATCACAATTTTCTTTTAGATCAAATTCATGGGTTCCAATGTATATAGTTAGTACAAAAGAAGTCTTTAGAAAACATTTTTAAGACACCATAGCGCCACTTTAGTAAAAAGAAATAAGCGTGGCTTAGAGGAGAAAAAAAAAGACAAAAAAAAAAAAACGCTTGGTTACCTAACAAGGGAGTTTGAGTTCAAATACCGATTTCAGCTGAGTCGCGTTTGCTGAGGCAGAACGGAGACCCTCTCTCAGATATACCCCCCCCCCTTCCAGGCCCATAGCACACTGAGCGCTACGTCAGAGTAATTTTGGGATTTATAAATGGTATAAAATGCACCCAAGGGTCTTTGAAATACCTATTCTATAGACTGCACCATATTGTACGAATTGTGCTATTGAGACGATGCTTATGGTGCGTAGCGCTGTTCAGCATGGCGCATGTACGCACGGAATATTTAGAAGAACAAGAAGAGACAGTGGATTTCCACCTAAGTGAAAGTTGAAACAGATCTAGCTCTCGGGTTGATTCGCCTAGTATTATAGAAGGGATAATGCCAAAGTGAGGAAACAGCTGATGTGCTCAGCGGGTTGTTTGGACAAGAAAGTCTCTGAAAAAAAATGAAACATTTGTTCCTGGGAATGAAAGACTTTCTAGGTGGCTTGGGAAGCCAACAGTTCGTGGGACGACCGGGAGATAGCGACACGGACTGTGAGCCTGAGACGACATAGACGGCGGCTGTTAATATTGTGGGCAATGTGAAGACAGGAGGCGTCGACAAATAACAGCGTGGACAGCCGACAACAGTAAACCCTGTAAACAAGATCTGAAGACCAAGGCTGCTCTCTATATGTGTGATGTCCTTATATCACCTGTTGACCTGTAAATAAATAGCTATTAACTTTTATAATTTACTTTTCATTGAGTTGCCTTCCTTGTCTAAAGTGTATTACAATAACATCTTAAAATAATTATTAAAAAAACTAACATTTTAAATATTTGTTTAAAAAATTATTTATTATTTATTTATTATTATTTCCAGACTTTTTTTCAAACAAAAATGCTACTTCCCTCAACCATCTTTACCTAATAATAATAATAATAATTATAATAATAATAATATACAAAAAGAACATGAAAAGCGTCTGCACCCTACGCCTTCATCCAGCTACGCTACTGCATGCCCCCCCATGTTGTAAACACGTATCAGGATGTTCTCCTCTTGGCATCGCAGCTTCATTAATTTCCCAAGACAAGCAGCGTAAATAATGTACTGGAGTAAGCGTGACGAGTGAATCGAGGCGTGCTATAAGGGGACATAATTCACCCAGTCAAGTAAAGGGGATAAGTTATCATTCTTTAATCCCCGTTTTAAAAAAAAGGGTAGTATAGGTACATCTTGCCAACTCAAACCCCGTAATTTCCAGAAAATAAACAACATTTGTCTTCTGTTATTCGTATTAAAGACATATTCATTCTATTGACATAAGAATTTGAAAACTAACGGGGGAGAGAGAGAAAGAGCGACAGAGAGAGATAGAGAGGAAGAGAGAGCGAGAGAGAAAGTGAAAAGAAAGAGAGAGAGGGGGGCGGAGTTGACATCGAGAGAGAAAGAGAGAGAGAGAAAGAGAGCGTTGATCCGAGATTGGTTGTGGGAGAAATAACGTGTATAAACTTTTAACCACACAAACAAACAGACAGACAGACAACATATAGACAGTCAGTAAGAGTAAGCTTTGTAAATACAAAAGAGCCTCCTAAGATGTCTTAGATCAGCCTATTGCTCGTAATTACACTGTATACCAAAGTCTTCAAGATCCAATTAAAAGCTTTTAAAACATACTTTTTTTTTTTAAATGCGAAAACATAATTAAATATATACGTTTTTACCTAAGAGATTTATAAATTGATTTTACTTTAGCAAGTCTGAGTCCTCGCAATTATAACTCCAATTGAACGTAATTTAAAAAGAAACAAACAGCAAAAACTGTCTTTGCAATTAGGAGTTTTTACATTTTTAGTTCATGTTAGTTTTTTATATTTTTCTGTATAAATTCTAGTAGACCTCTAGAGACTACTATGGTTTCCATGACTACTGTTCAAAGAAATATCGACGCACACATACATCAATCAAACTTGTTTTTACATCCAGACCCTTATCATGTGGTTTAATTAGGTACGCACTGGTAATATACAGGGGTGGAGTTGCTACATGGGCATTCGGGCAAATGCTAGGTGGGCCGGTATCCGAAGGGTCTCATGAATGCCACTATTTTACGCATTAAATTATTAAATGTTTTATAATATTCTCTTATTAAAGGGACTTTCTGAGCGTCGTGTTTAAAAAAAAAATATTTCACAGACTCTATAGTGTAGAGTGTAGGTCCTAATGTGAATTAAATTTAACACCGTTTCCGATATAGGCCTAGTGTAATAGCCTACATCCGTAGACAGTGCTACTTCTTTTAGGGCCTACGGACTTGGTGATTAAAAAGCAACATCAGGCTTTTTTATTTTTAATAAAGATATAGAACATGCGTACAGTTATCAAAACATTATCATAATAATTTTGAGGACAGGTATACCAATAATTGGATGTCCATCATATGATTTACAATTTATGGGCCTGATTGTATAGGAATGCCTGGGCCAATTTTGACACACAGTCCGTCCCTGCTAATTTATATGGAAACGGGGATAGTAGTTTTTAATGTAACCTTAACCATTTTATCATAATCTCTTATTCTTGAATATTGTCTTAATATTCTTGCTATATTTTCCATATTCGACCTAATCTCGCATGTGTCGCGGGGAAATGTAGCACATTTAGGCCTGGTGTAAATCGTGTGGAACTGCATTCGCTACATCTGCCATTGTTTTTCTAACCCCATTGCCTCAGTACCATATGTATAATATAATGATTTGTTGATGGGTAGCCCTGTTGCAAGCCACCCACTTTTGGTCAGGCTAAACCTCTGCCACGTGGCAATCATCATCCTCAAGTCATCTTTAGTGGTTATTTGGTTGACGTCTGCCTTGCTTCCTTCTAAAGACATTATTTTACATAAGACTAACTATTGCCTGGCTTCCAATGCTAACACAGCCCAGCTCGTGTTGGGTTTCAATCTCGAGCCACATAATAGTTGGCCAAGCGGTGTATTCCACTCAGCATTTCATTTTTAGAATACAACGACACAAAACTCAATAAATAAAATAATATTTGAAATATACAAATACATTTGTGCAATTAGAAAACGATCTACTATGAATATTTTTGTATTATAGATGGTCGTAAATATTTTGAATGATTAGAAAATGTACGTCTTAGTTTGCGACATTCAAAGCAGTGAGTTGTAGGCCCCTAGTTAGCTGCGGGAGGAACATTCAAGTCTCGTAGACAGCAGATTTGATAGTTGTGATAGTTATCTAGACATAATACCTAGGTAGGAGGACGTTGTGTGCAAGTAATTAGGCACACACACACACACACACACACACTCACTTTTAAACTCGTATACTCACACACCGACTCACCCGCACCCACACACACACGTAGCTCAACTTTTGGCTGAAGCATGAGTCCACAAAGATCGATCAAGAGGAACACACACACACACTCACACATTCTAGTTCACGCATGAGCACACACGCAAAAGGCAACGACACACACACAAACACACCCTGTTTACGCGCTCAGCTAGCAGGAGCACGCTAGATTGTTCTCAATCGGCTAATGAGCCTTACCAGGAAATGGATAACCTCCTTGTTTGCGCTGGATGTGCAAAGTGGCTAGATCAGAAAGTCAATCAATTTATTAATAGGGAATGGTCCAGAGGATCTTTAACCATTGGCTTTTATTGCTTCGACAACCCTTCCTAAGATCAGCAATTTCATGCTCACAAGCCAACAACAAGCAAAATATTTTTAAAAAATTGCTAGAAAGAAATAAACAACAAAGCTTAAATAAGGAAAGAACTGCACGTTTTACTTTTTAAAAAAACACATAAATTATCTAAAGGGAAGAAGTCATATGCAGTCATATTTCTCAATACTGTAAGATTTATTTCCCTTCTATATTTAAAACAAAGCTAATTAATTACCACTTATTAATTGAATTAATTGTCAAATTTTATTAAACAATTCATGTTTTGTTAGGGACAATGAATAATTGTGCAAAGTTTAAATACGATCCGAGACTGGGAAGTTGGAGAATACGTGTTTCCAGACCGACAGACTGACGGAGTGAATTGATATAAGCTTTTTTAAAAAAAAAATGTTCACACTTACATTATCGACCTTCAAACAGTAAGTACAAGATCCAACAATCAAGATCAAAACAGGCTACGATTTCAAGATAGAAACGATGAAGATAGATCTATGCGGTTCTACCAGTACCCAAAAACGATAACTCTTATAATGCAAGAGATAGATAAACTGACTAAAGTCCCTGGATTAAGAACTATTGTGTGAATAGTAATAGATAAATTGAATTAAGAGTTCCTGGTTGAAAAAATAATGTGTGTGTTGCAAGAAATAGATAGACTAACTTAAGAATCTTGGTTGAAAAAGTATTGTGCGAATAGCAAGTCATTGATAAATCGACTTTAAAATCCCTTATTGAAGAATTATTGTGTGTACATCATAAAGTCCCTAGTTGATTAACCATTTGTGTGTATAGCATGTAAAAGGAAAACTGACTAAAGCCAAAAAGAAATATTAACTAACTGAACTGCCCTGGTTGAAGAACTGCCTACGGCAGAAGATTGTGTTGTTCTAATTTCTCGTCACCCTTCAATAGAAATTAATTTAGAAGCGGGCAGTCTTCGGGAAAATTAATCTTTATTCACGTGTTCACTGTTCAGTCATCAACTCAAAGATGTCGCCCTACAATCTGCATCGCGCTTCTACCTTTGGAGGGATTTTGTCTGTCTGACATCTTTTATTTTATATTAAAATATTTTAAAAGGATTAATAATAGATCTCCTTGCTCTACTCAACATGCCACTCTAAGATATACCGGTATTTACAGACAATACTATACTTTGATAACAGGTATTAACAGACAAGACAGTAGATTTCAAACGATCTTTTCTTCTTCTGACTAATAATAATGATTGTCTTCGAGTAAGTTTTCATTCTTAGTTGGCACCTGTGGGCCCATTATTTGGTAAACAATGTACTATGCAAGGCATGTTTTGATGTTTGAAAGCATGATGAAAAAAAAAGTTACCAATGACGTGTTTTAGCGTCAATTGTTACTGTTACTAACTTAGTGAACTCTTAGTTTAGCAAAACGCCAAAGGAAACATTCAAGTGTGGATAGATGCAAACTATCAATACTCACAATCATGCCTTCCTATATTCACAATAAACATTTGAAACATAATAGCCCTGGCAATGCTTCTCAGCCTCACCGCGGCCCTAGTGTGGGAACGGCCGTTAGAGGAGACGGTAAGGCCAATAGGGAAGCAGAAAAAAAAGTACACCCGTTAGGGTGCCTAAGAACAGACTCCATTGCACTAGCGGAGATGGAAGAAAGCCCCAACAAAAATGTTATTATCCACCGTTTTTATGGCGGACACCTACAGGCTGCTTTGGTACAGAGAAGACATATGTGGGAGTTTCCCCGGTGTGCTCGGCCGTTGGCCTCATTTCTGATCCGAGTGCCAGAAAATATGAGCCATCGATAATAAGGATGTAATAATTTACATCTAACTGGATCTTTCCCAAACAGAAGTTTGTTAAGACAGGCGGATGGAGACAAGCTTCCATTGGGGCCATAGTTCCAAGAGTCTTAGACTCAACTCTTAGGACAATGACAAAAAAGAAAAACATACTGACATTCCATCAAAACCTATGCGGGACCCTTAAAATGAAAGCGGCAGGTTCTGCTTGCCTCATTCTTTTAACAAATTAAACTGCATTGTGGGATTGAAACATTTGTATTTCTCTTCGTTTTAAAAGTGGTGTAGTTAATTGTATAATAAGAAAAACGGTTTACAAATATTTTATTTTTTTTAAAATAAATTTAACAAATCAACAATATTGAATAAATTTATAATGAAATTTATAATATACAAATAGGCCTACATAAGTTACAAAGTACATTGCATCATGAATCCAGGTTTCTCATTCTATAGTGTTTCACATGCTGGACGTTGACCACTGGCTACATAAAACGATCATAAGAAAAAGAAAAGACTAAAAAAAAGTTTAATCTTCCTGAGACAAAGTCATTCGTCGTCTGGTGCTATGTCCAGCAAAGTAGGTCGTTTCTCCCAGGGGGGCTACATCTCAGCGTCTAGTTGACTTTCTCTGTCTCCCTACAAACATCGTCACGTGATTTAGTTATCAAATTCAACCCAACATACGCACGCGCGCGCACACAATTATCTCTATTCACATACAGGCTCGGTTAACACATGGATCTCTAGACCTGGATACCTTGATGTGGTGAAGATAGTGCAGCACAAAGACCCCATGGCTTCTTTTATTACCAAACTTATATCAACTCACTCTGTCCGTCTGTCTGTCTGGTACACATTTTGTACACGTTATTTCTCCCACATCCCATTCTCGGATCAAGTTGAAAATTTGCGCAAACGCTTGCTACAGCTTAGGGCTTAGTAGACTTAATAAAAACAGATAACAATGCCTGCCTCGTCGTGTGGTATGATCTCTGGACTATTGTCTCGATGGTCCCGGGTTCAGAACTGGCCTGCCTCGTCGTGTGGTATGATCTCTGGACTATTGTCTCGATGGTCCCGGGTTCAGAACTGGCCTGCCTCGTCCTGTGGTATGATCTCTGGACTATTGTCTCGATGGTCCCGGGTTCAGAACTGGCCTGCCTCGTCGTGTGGTATGATCTCTGGACTATTGTCTCGATGGTCCCGGGTTCAGAACTGGCCTGCCGCCATAACCCTAACGTTCTGCGGTAGGTTTGGGCTAGGATGTAATAATCTTCAATTTCGAAAGAACATGAAAAAAAGATGCCAACATGCCAGACTAGAACACCAGACTAGATTGTCAGACATGCCAGACTAGATTGTCAGACATGCCAGACTAGATTGTCAGACATGCCAGACTAGATTGTCAGACATGCCAGACTATATTGTCAGACATGCCAGACTAGAATGCCAACATACCAGACTAGATTGTCAGACATGCCAAACTAGATTGTCAGACATGCCAGACTAGATTGTCAGACATGCCAGACTATATTGTCAGACATGCCAGACTAGAATGCCAACATACCAGACTAGATTGTCAGACATGCCAGACTAGAATGCCTTGCTAGAATGCCAGACTAGATCGTCAGACTAGAATGCCAGACTGTCAGAGTGTACAATTTTTATCTTAAAATAAAGCGGATGGTTGTCTCTAGATTTTAAAAAATCCAAATCTTTTTTTTTCTGTTGACCAATTAGAATCAAACAATGTTATCATGATGTTATTGAGTTTGAGTGTGTGTGTGTGTGCGCGTGTGTTTCTGATAGAACAATGAGTAAAGGTGAGCGGATAGTTTGGTTGTTTTTGAACAGATTCTGATGAAAGTACAAGATGGTCTATCGTTATAAATAGGTCTGTGAACGTTGTAGAGAGGAGAGCAGTGGAGAGAAGTGAAACAGAATAACGTGTAATTTAACTGATTTACATCTTTTTTCATCTACAACTTGTCTTTCAACATACATCCATAGTGAACTGCATGTATTTATAAATTCAAAACAAATATCCAAGTTTGTTTAAAAAGAAGTCTGTTCTACATTATGACTTCAATACGTCTTCACCAGTTTAGAGGTACTAGCTGTTTGGAGTTTTAATCAACGACCTTGTAATAACTCATGACAATGTTCCCCATCTAAAACAAGCAAAATACATAAATTAAATTTGTAATAAGCCTCAGACGACAATCTATAAAGAGTACTAATTCAGCTTATACCACGACTTAAGTCAAGTGCTGTTTCTTACCTTGTTTGAGATACCAAAGAAAATAATTTATTACTAATAGTTTATTACTAATTTATTAATTTTTAAAAAGTGATTCTTGTGTTGTCAGGTAAAAGTGATTCTTGTGTTGTCAGGTAAAAGTGATTCTTGTGTTGTCAGGTAAAAGTGATTCTTGTGTTGTCAGGTAAAAGTGATTCTTGTGTTGTCAGGTAAAAGTGATTCTTGTGTTGTCAGGTAAAAGTGATTCTTGTGTTGTCAGGTAAAAGTGATTCTTGTGTTGTCAGGTAAAAGTGATTCTTGTGTTGTCAGGTAAAAGTGATTCTTGTGTTGTCAGGTAAAAGTGATTCTTGTGTTGTCAGGTAAAAGAGATAATTGTGCACAATTTCAGCTTGACCCGAGATAGGGTGTCGGAGAAATAACCTGTGCACACTTTTGGCCAGATAGACAGACAGACGGAAAGACAGACAGAGTGAGTTGATATAAGCTTTGTAAAAATAAAAACGAAAGCTCAGCAAGAGCTAAATAGTTAACTTGATGAATGCAGTGTACTACAGTGTACAGAAACTGAATCATATACTCCACCTTTTACTTGTGGTACTTGGTGATTGACATTCCGTTCACCACGATACCAGGGGTGAGAATAAATAATATCTGAAGGATGTCTTTGATCTTTGTCCTTTAAAGAGAAAAGATGTGTCTTTTTAATTCAGAAAGTACTTTACTCCGATGGCTTCATTGATTCTGGCGGGGTAACCCGTTTAGACATCCACAGCAGGGTCCCTGGAAGACATAACAGGACTCGACAAGCCGATGTTGATACATCTGTTCCGTCTAAGTCACACGGCGCATTCCGATGCGGATCGTGTTATGTGGTCCAAGCCAGGGTATTGGACATTGCCGTGCCGTGCTGGTACACTCAGGTAATTATCTGGAATCATATCAGATATAATTGACGTCATTACCCAGAGGCCTCGTGTTTGTTTATCGTTCCTGAGAACAGCATCCTCTTTAACCCTCTAAAAGCCAGACTTCTTAGTTCAGATCTGAGACACCGCCAATGTTAACCCTCTAGAATCTAGACTTCTCAGTTTATGCCAATAACTGGTTATGTCAATTTGTCATTTTAGCACAAAAGTGTTGTGGGGAGAGGGGGGCATCCTTTTCTTATATTATATATAAAAAACAAAGTCGACGATTCTCAAACATTCAGACATTATATATGAGCTAGCTTGTAAGGCTGTTTTTCTTTTTTATTACAAAGCTTATATCAACTCACTCTGTCTGCCTTATTGGTACAGATTTAGATCACGCTATTTCTTCAAATTTCCATTTCGGATCAAGCTGAAACTTACCACAGTTTGTTCACTGTTCCTAACAAAATAAGAATCAATAAAATAAAAATTAACCAATTAGTTAATTAAACAGTAGTATTTAATTAAATTATTTGTTTTATATCATAAAGGGCAATATATCTTACAGTATTGCTATATATGTCTGTAAATATGAACTTCTTCCCTTGGATAATGTAAGGTTTTTTGCGATAAAAAAATTAGTTTGCTTGTATCTTTCGTTCTTTAGTAATAAAGATATTTTCTTTTGATTTCATGTTTATTTTTTTAATCTAGCTTCTGATAGGGACAAATAAGAGTCTGTGTATGTCTGTTTTCTACGACACATGAGTGGCTATGAAACATCTACGACACTTTTACGAGACAACATAGCCACATCTGTGGGAAAACTAAGACAAAAAACAACAAACTCTGTCAGAAAACTAAGACACAAAACAGCCACAACTGTTGAAAAACTAAGACACAAAACAGCCACATCTGTGGCAAAACTAAGACACATATGTGGCAAAATTTAGAAGCAACATAGTCACATCTAGGGCAAAACTATCAAATAACATAGCCTAATTGTGAGGAAGCTAACACCCATCTATAACACATACAAAATCTTTAAGACACACCTACGACACATAGATGACATATCTGCGACACAACTACGACTTAACAATAACACAATTGCGGCGGAATTAGAGGTTGCTTTTATCTTATTGAATGGAAGAAATCGACTTTTGAATGTTGATAACTTTGTCTTTTTTTTTAAAGCATCAATAGCTACAGCATTCAGCTCTCTGATTAGTTTTTCCACAAAAAGATCATTGATCAAATAGATACGTAACGGACCGAAAGAAATTAAATGAGCGCTTTAATTATAGACTTTTCTCTGTCTATATCCCAGTATTATACTTAACTTTCTCGTACCTCATTTCACTCTCACCATCCACAGATTCTTAACTCTCTCGTACCTCATTCCACTCTCACCATCCACAGATTCTTAACTCTCTCGTACCTCATTCCACTCTCACCATCCACAAATTCTTAACTCTCTCGTACCTCATTCCACTCTCACCATGCCCGAACTTATACTCTCTCTAACCTCATTCCACTCTCACCATGCACGAACTTTAACTCGTTCGTACCTCATTCCACTCTCGACATCCACGAACTTTTAACTCTCTCATACCTTATTCTTTTGTCACCATCCACGAACTTTTAACTGTCTCGTACCATGCTCACCTCTGTTCAATACATATCCCCATACAGTGCAAATCATGATCAACTATACTAGGAGGGAAAGGGGGATACAGATAACCTGAAACAGATTATGGGAATATTTACTAAGAACTTTTTCGTCAAACTCAATTACAGTTTTTTCCTTTAGTTTTATGGTTCCAAAACATTAGCCAAGAGAGACTTTAGATCAGGGGTCTACGAGGACTTCCAAGGGGTCTATGGAAGTGAAAAAATAAATTGGGGGTCTATGGCCTGTTAATGGGGGTTTATGAAGGCGGATCTCATTGAAGCATGACCATTCATGAAATTGACTCGTTCACACATGATTTGTACCTTAGTTAATCCTTTGAATTTCAACCCTGTTAGTGGAATGATTTTTTTTTTATTTTAAAATTTTAACGTATTATTTCAAATACCTTAATTGTGTCTACATGAAAGTAATCATTGACATGGCCGAGTCTATAAAATAAAATGTTGACCGTAAATTGTTGGTTATTAAAAATTTGGTTTCATTCTTTCTTTGTTGAACAACTATTGCATTTGTTCTGTATTTTTATGTAACAAAGTTTGAAGCTATGTCGCTATGAAACCATCGAAGCTGGAACATCGAGAAAAGTACACATGAAATAAAATAGATTAAGATTTGAAATACTTTTGAAAACTTTTAAATTCAGAATCAAGCCACAGTAGAACAATGTTGATTAAACATCATAGAGGAGAATAGGTTTGTGAGCGTCTTACAATATATTTACTTAGGCTTAGATCAAAATCTAAAAAACTGCACACTAAAAGCAAAATATTGACTTTGCCAACCATTGAAGAGGTTTTACAATCTGTTTTACACAATCCTACATCTGATATCATTAAAAATTCCTCTAAGCAACAATATAGTTCAAATGTGTGATGGTGAAATGAGTTTTGGATAATGAATGGTTATCGTGTTATTACGATTTACGATTTACTTTTTTAAAAAGCTGGACTAGTTAACCTTGCCTGATAGTGTAGTGGTATTATTATATTTTTTTTTATGAATCAAGAAATTTATAAAGAATTGCTTTTTGCCTGAAATTGTGATCAATTGCTCCTTCACACTGAAGTATGATAGTTGTCGAAAGGCTTAACTTTGACACTATTTTTTCTGAGTTCTTCGTTGCTAAGATCCTATTTTAAAACCCAGAAATTAAATGGGAATCGGACATAGTCTATTTCACAAACTTGTTTCATAAATTGAATGAGGTTAACTTGCAGCTACAATGTGATAACCTAAATTTGATCAACACGAAGGCATAATCTCGGTGTTTCATGTGAGGATTAAATTAATGAAGCATACAATGACAATGATAAATTTTCTTACTTTCCAAATTTAAATCAGTCAGACATCATTTAATCGAGAAGATAGAATGTTAACCCGAACTAAATTGAAACCCAAGATTGACATTTTATTATCAAAGCGGCCCACCAATAGGCGTTTTTTTTTGTCGTTGTTGTTTAGTTACTCCTTGTAATGCATATTAAATTTTATTTTGCTTTGAATGTCATCAATAAATATATATCGCATAGTAATCAGTGAGAAAAGCACATCTGAAGTTAATAAATTTTCAAAAAAATGCTGGGGGGTCTACCGAAAACTTAAAAACATGGCAAGGGGTCTACGAGACAAAAAAGTCTGGGACCCACTGCTTTAGATTCTGAACATTAAAAATTACAGAATATTTTTCAAACAGAGAATATATAGGACTAACAAGCAAAGTAGGAAGAATACATGAAAACACTGAACCATAACTTACAAATACTCAAAGGTACATTTTTCTTTTTCCATTTGCTAGAGGATGATGTGGGTTGCCTGAATCGGCCAGGAAAAAAATGACTTAAAATTAATTTAAGTTTCTAATTAAAACATGAAAACGAGTAGGACGTAATAGTCTCCCCTTTTGAAAGAACTGTTATTTATAAGATATTCTATAGGATGTGACACTTTAAATATATTCTCTATAGCAAAAATGATAATTGAAATTGTAACTTGTTATGACTTGACTTTTAAGCTGGTTTTTTTTTTAATCTTTAAGCAGTTAAAATGAAAATTGATTTGTCTATTGCCATGGGTTCTATTGTATCTCCGTTTTTTTCATGTCTTGTCATTCATTCACACTAACCGCTAAATAATTCATCCAGCCCCATCGATTGCAACAGAGCTGTTTGAATTCAAACACGAAAAGTTGTCCCAGCTAAAGATGTATATTTAGGCATTAGATGTCTACAAGACTCTGGCCAGCGTAAACGAAAATTGCCATGTTGGCGCAGACATAAATAAGAAAAAAAATAGAGTGTTTCTGCAGGACAAAAAGTTACTTTTTCGGTCTTATTAGTTGCCATTTCTCTTTTCGTCCAGCATTGATTTTTTTGTGTGGTTATTTTCAATCGCATTGTGTTTGCCTTGAGTTTACAAAGAAAACGTGCCTCGAAACCCGTCCGCAGTTGGCTCGTTATGACAAGAATAAACAGAAGAAACTCCAAGTTGGCAAAATAATCTAAAAATTATAAACCATTCATAAAACAACAGAGGAAGAGCAAAGGACAGAAAGCAGCGAAGAGTCCCATCTCGTCCATTTCCTCCCAGCCCATTTGTATTTCTTTTTTTTTTAAAGCCAAAACATCAAGTGAAAAAAAAAACAGGAAGTAATCGAAAATAAATGGAAAAAAGATTTTTTTTTTCATTTTGTTTTTGCCTGGCTATCATTTGGACAGCTGAATATATTTTTTGCTTAAGGAAACGTTTATAGCTAAACAAAGAGGCGCGTTGGCTGAGTGGTAAAGCGCCTGGCTTCGAGCCAGGGTACCGGGTTCGAATCCTGGTGAAGATTAGGATTTTTAATTTCGGGATCTTTGGGCGCCCCAGAGCCCACCCAGATCTAATGGGTACTCGACATTAGTTGGGGAAAAGTAAAGGCGGTTGGTGGTTGTGCTGGCCATATGACACCCTCGTTAACAGTGGGCCACAGAAGCATCATCTGCCTTACAAATCGCAAGGTCTGAAAGGGAAACTTTACTTTTTTTTTACTTATAGCAAAACAAAGAAATATAAGTGACTAAAGCCAATTTCGAATCTTCGTGTTAAATTTTAGAATTTATATCGCTGAGTAACAAACCAATCAAGAAAGAAAGAAATGAGCATATAGATATCGCTAAGTAGTAGGCCAAATGAAAAGCGTCTCTTGATGACATAATTTAAAGATTATGGTAAAAAGTACAAAGTTAAATTCCCCTTTCAGACTTTATGATCTAAAGGGCAGATGGTGTTAAGGTCATGGATGTTGCTACCGGTCGTTGACAACTATACCGTTGTAGTCGGAATATATCTTATCTAATAAACTTACAATCACTGGTGTGACTACGTTAACAAATAATAAATAGAGCTTTATTTATAATAGTAATAGTAATAATTGTAATAGAATAGTAATAATAGAATAATGATAATAGAATAGTAATAATAGAATAGTAATAATGGAATAGTAATAATAGAATAGTTATAATAGTAATCAACTTAAGATAAAATAAATGTAGTAGATATTAGTAATAATATTCTTTAGCAAAATCTTACTCACTGCAATAATACAACCTTTCAGTCTCATGGTCTAGGGTCGTCTCCCCTAACGAAGACCAAATGACGACAATGCCATCTAATGTTGCATGATTCACAACCAACCTCTAGCCTCTTTCCACAGTCACCATAGAGACACACTTTTTTGAAAAAGATTTTTTTTCTTTTTGTAATTCTAATAATTCTAATAAGAGATATAAATTGCTATTTAGCAAAAACTTGAAGTTATAAGTCTATAACGAAACTAGCACTAGTCAAATAGAAAAGCAGAGACACTTATTCATGTGAATATTCCCATTATATTGGGAAAATCCGAAAATAAATTAGAGACTTTCCAGTGCGGATTTTTGGAAACTAAAAAAGCCACATTACATTAGATATTTTCATTTAGGGTGTATTTTTGGTGTATCTGGTAAAAGGAAATGTTCAAACGCAATGGTTTTTTAAAAAGTTAAATCTTCATTTTTGTGCACTTTTTAGCTCTGCAGAATCCAATTTTTACGCTCTTCTGTTTGTAGCTGAATTTTAGTTGTTCACAAGCTGACTCCCGTGCTACGCTGCTGTTATACATTGTTTTGGCACTCAATTTATCCTTGACATTGTTTAGTTTCTCAACACAAGTTAATAACTTACTTTTTATAAAACAAAATAAAAAAACCAATAACGAAACCCCGCTCTTAGAAAAAGTTAGAAATAAAGTCTTGGATACACTCACATAAAAAATCTTTCTGTCCACACAGCATGGAACAGATTCCCTGACTTATAATATCGATGAACTATCACAATACGTAAGATTTGGCAACATATGTAGGTCGCAGCAAGGGCTGCGTAGCCACGGGAAAAGCTGCATTCCTCATTACACCGATGGCAAAGACAAACAGACACAAACACTCTTTTGTTCCCCTGGAATTCAAATCATCAAATAAGAACAATCTGATATAAACTTTGTCACATGTAAATTATGAGTGTGTCTGGTGTGAATGTACACTTTGGTTTCTTATAGTTATAATGTTTTTTTGTTTGGTGTAATGCACAAATTGTAAGACAAATTTCCATACGGCCAATAAAGATTATTATTATTATTATTATTATTAATCTTCGGACTCGCAGACAAACCGTATATATAATTTATAATTAACGATAAAATACAATGATTAGTACATTGTTATTTAATCAATCGTCTGCCGCTCTAGAACTGCTTGATTAGCAACACTAGGTTCTTCCGGGTCTCAAAACCAAAACCAGGGACTCATCTTGTCGCATCCATTGCCTTTCGAGACAAAAGGAGCCATATATATATATATATATATATATATGTATAAGCTTTTTTTAAAAAAATAAAATGTAGCATGAACAAAAAATTAAAAAATAAAAACTTAAAATAATCTAAAATATTTATGGATCAGTTATTGGCACGTCAGCTTGTCTGAAAAGATTTCCACTCCGGAAGTTCAAGAACTTAATCGTCACGTGATTGTGTAAGGAAGATGTGCTATATTTTCCAGTAATGTCAGACATCTTGTATGTGGTGCATTCTGTCGTCTGCTGGATTTCTTGCTGTCCTGGTGAGCGTTGATGACGGTGAGGGAGAAACAAAACGTGTGAAAAGATGTGAAACGTAGCCCCCTCACCCCCAACCCCTTGTGGTTGACTTGTCTAGGTTGATGTCTGTCCGAACAGTCTAGTCTCTAACAGTGCGCACCTTCTGCACTTGCTTGGATGGCGGTGTACATGGCAGAGTTATAACAATACCATATACTTGTAACCATATATATTATTATCACGGTTAATGACATCACAGTTAAAGGGCTTGACTGCCAATGCTTGTAAGTTTCTCTCTTGTTAATTGAGCTTGTTGTTGATCTTTGCAGAATTGTCAGGGGAGCTGATATCTTGTAACCGTGATGCCGAGGATTCTATAGATGTATATCTCTAGATCTAAATAATATCTTAGAGATTCAACAATAAAATATTCAATTATACTACTAGATTTACTACAAATACAAGACTGATCTCTACACATTCTAACTAACTAAAATACGTCTTATCATTACAAGATTTACATCCAGACTGACTTTCTCTTCGCGCGATTTTCTAACCTACAATTTTGACACTGGCTTAACTAATGAAATCACTTCCTTCAACCAATCAAATTTTTTCCTGTCAAGTGTCATACATTTCATATGAATGTGTTGTCCTATTTCAGGAATGCCCTTATATTTCATGTGAATGTGTTGCCATATTTCTGGGATGCCCTTATATTTCATGTGAATGTGTTGCCATATTTCAGGAATGCCCTTATATTTCATGTGAATGTGTTGCCATATTTCAGGAATGCCCTTATATTTCATGTGAATGTGTTGCCATATTTCAGGGATGCCCTTATATTTCATGTGAATGTGTTGCCATATTTCAGGGATGCCCTTATATTTCATGTGAATGTGTTGCCATATTTCAGGGATGCCCTTATATTTCATGTGAATGTGTTGCCATATTTCAGGGATGCCCTTATATTTCATGTGAATGTGTTGCCATATTTCAGGGATGCCCTTATATTTCATGTGAATGTGTTGCCATATTTCAGGGATGCCCTTATATTTCATGTGAATGTGTTGTCATATTTCAGGGATGCCCTTATATTTCATGTGAATGTGTTGCCATATTTCAGGGATGCCCTTATATTTCATGTGATTGTGTTGCCATATTTCAGGGATGCCCTTATATTTCATGTGAATGTGTTGCCATATTTCAGGGATGCCCTTATATTTCATGTGAATGTGTTGCCGTATTTCAGGAATGCCCTTATATTTCATGTGAATGTGTTGCCATATTTCAGGGATGCCCTTATATTTCATGTGAATGTGTTGCCATATTTCAGGGATGCCCTTATATTTCATGTGAATGTGTTGCCATATTTCAGGGATGCCCTTATATTTCATGTGAATGTGTTGCCATATTTCAGGGATGCACCATAGATTTGATATGAATGATTTATCCTATTTCATGGACTTGTTCTGTACTAGACAAATCTGTCATGACTGTCTCTCCAGCAGCTCTAATTATAATTATGTTGTTTTGTTATGTAACACTTACAGCTTCATTACACCCTCCAAAACAAATGACCACCAGGAAGTCCGCTAGGCCATACAAACACAATTACAACATTGGGAGGAGGGGGGACATATGCCAGCATTGATCTGAGGATAGAGGCTCCCGGGGTGGGCAAACAGGAGCGAATTCCTCCGGTGTTGCAGAGAAGGCTATCGACGTATTCATCGCGTGCTACTATTTTTTTTAAAACGAAAATCTTTTCCATCTGCAGGCTATGACCTCCCCTATCCCGTGATGCTATGACCTCTCCCAATCCCGTGTTGCTATGACCTCTTCTTTTCCCGCGGGACAACGGGGTGGTAGAGCAAACGACAAAGTTCATTTTTATTGCAGCGTAGCGCGATGTATTCTCGTGACGAGGTCTCCTCAAGTGAGCGTTGAGCCTCATCCCAAATGTGTGTGTGGTTTAATTTGATCAATAATGTTACAGGATCAAAAGAGTATTAATATAGACAACATCTTGTATCAATTTTTTTTTTGGGAAAGATTTTAAGCAAAAAGTTGGCTGTCATGTAGACAACTGTCTTTGTTGACCTAGAGATTTATCATTGAAATAATAATCGTCATTCTCGTTTTATTATTATTATTGTGTTTTTTTAATGTTGGAGGAATTCTGAATTTTCTGAATGTTTTTTAGTGTAAAGCCTTTCAAATGCTCTTCTTCCCTAGTGCCAATAGAGCCTGAATCAACCAGGAAAACCAACGTCTTATCTGAAGTTAAAGTCTCTTATTAGCATGCAGCTCCAGATTGACACATAGATACGCCAAACACGTAATTATATTTTTTTTAAAAAGTCTGTAATTTATCAGAAGATAAGAAGATAATATTAATGAATATAGGATTTTTATTGGAGAAAGAGAGAGAAAGAGAGAGAGAGAGAGAGGATTGAGTGAGTTGTAGGACTTTACTTAACTTACTTTCAAATTTGAGGTCCATTTTTTAGATTTCACTAATTTTTTTTTTCCACATTTTTTTACAATAAGACTATTTTACTGCTTGATGACTCTCACAGATTTCAAATAACGCTACATGCTCGTTTTGGGATTGAAACTTCATTAAAATATTCACTACAACAGTAGACAAAAATACTGACCATTGGTCAGAAATCATTTCAGTACCTCTTCTAACAATTCTATAGCCATTGATCTGGTCGCAGATGACTGCCCTTGTCGACATCCGGTCAAAGAAAGTATCGATCCAATCCTTCTTTTGGCCTGACGACTGCAGCCGTGCCGCCTTCATTGTGGCTGTCCCCTCCGTCAATAGACTCTCTGGCACTGAATGGACACTGATCGAGAACTCCAACACCGAGCATATTGGGGTCATAAAGTGACCAGTAATGGCTAGCCCTCGCGGTCACTTCTCCTCGGCAGTTATTGATTGCGTTGGTCTTTTGTTACGTATCTGCATACGCCCAGGCTGGTCTGGCGTTGTTCTCACTCGATCATGAATGGCACCCCCGGGGATAGTCGAAGAAGGTTGAGTAGGTCTGTGAAATATGAATGAGGTGCCAATCATATGACTTAGTAACGTCTAATTTCTCTTTCTTTACATAATGATTAGGGTGGATATTAATCTTATAAGATATAACGAAGAGGCGGTTTAGAGCTCGAAAAATAGGAGGAGTCTACAGTTGGGGGCGGGAAAATGAATGTGCGCGTTAGCTATTTATAAAAAAAAATATTAACCAATCTTGGGATTTTATTTGTATAAAGAACTCCGTGCCATATAGAAAAACACTTAGTTGCAACTGGCTTCCGAAAGAGACACTTATAGAACTGTTCAAAAAGCCATGGTTTGTGTATTTGAGACTCAAAGGAAAACTCGCTGAAGACATTCGCAGAAGGCAATTAGCTGAAATCGACCACACAAAGACATTGGCTCTGAATACGTAAGATGTAATATAATATATATATATAGTAATATAAAGATCATCGGTTTCTGTGGCCGACGGTTAACGAGGCTGTCATGGGGCCAGTCTTTACTTTTTTCCAACAAATGAGAGCTGGGTGGACTCAGAGACGCCCTAAAGATCCCAAAAATAAAAAAATATCTCAGTCTTCACCTGGATTCGAATCCGAAACTCCTCGGTTCGTAAGCCAGGCGCTCTACCACTCAGCCACCACGACTAGCACATCTAAATTATTCTAAAGTATTCTACACCTTCCTCTGTTAAACGCGTCACTCACGGAAGACTTTTACATCTAGACCAGGTTGTGTAATGATCCTTCGCCAGCCAAGCAGATGAATTAAAGGTCGCAAAAAACCCAGCTCTGAAATATTAACACAGTGCAATGCCTTCAAACGAGCGCATGGAGAGGGTCGCATTATCGCCATATTTCTTTGTTTTACACATTTTGTTATTGAGATTCCATAGGGACAAAAGTCCCACGTGAAGAACCGTTTTGGTGGATGTCAGGATGTGGTCTGTCGCTGGCGATCCTATAATCGTGCAACTTAACTATGTGCTTTGGTCTGCAGCCTTGTGATTATCATGTTAATAACAGATGATCACGCGATAGCCTCATCTTCAGAGCAGTTCTCCAGGAACGAGGCTGATAATCAAATATTTACATTGTTTGGAGACAACATCTACTTCCCCTTTTCACGGACACACATGCAGTTTTTAGCTTTGATTATCAGATATGATTATCTTGATGATTATCTTACTGTTCCTCTACTTACTCCTTGAAGCTCAAACAGACGTCGGATGGTCAGACGTCAGATAGTCAGACCACACTGCATTAAGTAACATTTCTCTCTCATCTCTAACGTACAAGGAACTGATGATTTAAAACTGAGCTGTTTCTATGACCAACGGATAACTGCGGTGCCATGTGGCCAGCACAACGATCTGTTTCTCCCAACCAATGAACACATTTTCAGAGACTCATTTGAGTTGGTTGAACTTGAGGACCTCCCTTAAAATCCGTAAGTTCAAAATCCTGGTCTTCACCTGGATTCGGCCTTGTTAGGAAGCCAAACGTTTAACTCCTCGACCACCCACACATCCCCACACACCTTTATATTAATCTTATATTTTTACAAGTTATTGCACGTGCTGCAAGTGCCTACACACACACATCAACAACAACACAATGCCATCAAGCATCAACTATCACTACAAATAGCAATAACACTCAGTGGCGTAGCTAGCGATTTGCAATCATTTGGGGTCCCGGGGGGCTTGACCTCTATAGACCCCATGCATTTTGACATTCGACATCATAACATGAGATAATCGCATACTATTTAATATTAAATGTTAAAAAAAAATTCAAACACGCATTTGGGGGTCCCCTCTAGTAGGGGCCGGGGGAATTTTCCGAGTTCCCCCATCCTCCCCACCATAGCTACGCCACTGATAACACTGATCTAACACATAGGAGATAATGGTGTCTATTGTTTCAGTACATAAAATACGCAAAGAAATCGGATCCAAGAACAAAGTCTGGTATTATAGATTCGTTCCTCCTCTTCTATAGTTTACATGACACTATTCTTGTTACTGTCAAGTGGCCGTGGGCTAAATGTAATTTGGTGTCTGATCTGATTTGGCCCGCGGACCCGAAGCTGTGATCGAAATGAAGAGGTAAAGGTCACAAGTTGTGACGTCTGCGCAGCGCAAATGAACTATGGGTAATTATTGGTCACAGAGTACATCGGGAATAAGGTAAATAGGTGATCGAAAATTGATCAGATTAAAATCAAAGGCAAACCAATTCAAGTTGAAAGATGTTTTGAAAATTTACCTGGCAAGACTAGCATATGACATTTTAATTCAGTTTTTATTAGCCTAAAGTGTAAAATGTTTTGATCTCTCTGTCTCTCCATCTTTCTGTCTTCATCTGTCTCTCCATCTTTCTGTCTTCATCTCTGTCTCTCCATCTTTCTGTCTTCATCTTTCTGTCTTCATCTCTGTCTCTCCATCTTTCTGTCTCCATCTTTCTGTCTTTATCTCTGTCTCTCCATCTTTCTGTCTCCATCTTTCTGTCTTTATCTATGTCTCTCCAACTTTCCGTCTCTCCATCTCTGTCTCTCCATCTTTCTGTCTCCATCTTTCTGTCTTTATCTCTGTCTCTCCATCTTTCTGTCTTCATCTCTGTCTCTCCATCTTTCTGTCTCCATCTCTGTCTCTCCATCTTTCTGTCTTTATCTCTGTCTCTCCATCTTTCTGTCTTTATCTCTGTCTCTCCAACTTTCCGTCTCTCCATCTCTGTCTCTCCATCTTTCTGTCTCCATCTTTCTGTCTTTATCTCTGTCTCTCCATCTTTCTGTCTTCATCTCTGTCTCTCCATCTCTGTCTCTCCATATTTCTGTCTCCATCTTTCTGTCTCCATCTTTCTGTCTTTATCTCTGTCTCTCCATCTTTCTGTCTTCATCTGTCTCTCCATCTTTCTGTCTTCATCTCTGTCTCTCCATCTTTCTGTCTCCATCTTTCTGTCTTCATCTCTGTCTCTCCATCTTTCTGTCTCCATCTTCCTGTCTTTATCTCTGTCTCTCCATCTTTCTGTCTCCATCTTTCTGTCTTTATCTATGTCTCTCCAACTTTCCGTCTCTCCATCTCTGTCTCTCCATCTTTCTGTCTTCATCTATGTCCCTCCATCTTTCTGTCTTCATCTCTGTCTCTCCATCTTTCTGTCTTCATCTCTGTCTCTCCATCTTTCTGTCTTCATCTCTGTCTCTCCATCTTTCTGTCTTCATCTCTGTCTCTCCATATTTCTGTCTTCATCTCTGTCTCTCCATCTTTTTGTCTTCATCTCTGTCTCTCCATATTTCTGTCTTCATCTCTGTCTCTCCATCTTTTTGTCTTCATCTCTGTCTCTCCATCTTTCTGTCTTCATCTCTGTCTCTCCATCTTTCTGTCTTCATCTCTGTCTCTCCATCTTTCTGTCTCTCCATCTCTGTCTCTCCATCTTTCTGTCTTCATCTCTGTCTCTCCATCTTTCTGTCTCCATCTCTGTCTCTCCATCTTAATGTCTTCATCTCTGTCTATCCATCTTTCTGTCTTCATCTCTGTCTCTCCATCTTTCTGTCTTCATCTCTGTCTCTCCATCTTTCTGTCTCCATCTCTGTCTCTCCATCTTTCTGTCTTCATCTCTGTCTCTCCATCTTTCTGTCTTCATCTCTCTCTAATTTTCTCTTTATCCGTCTCTCTCTTTTTTCCTCTCAGTCTTGCCATCTTCCAGTCTCTTCATTTCCCACTGTCTCTCTCTATATTTATATATACATATATTTATTTATCTCTATTTTTCTGTCTTTTCATTGATCTGTTTCTTTAGGTCTGTCCATCTCTCTGTCTCTTTTAAAAGATTCACGCATACAAACACATTGTTTTTAGCGTTGACATTATTGTATCATATGTTACGCCCTCACAAGCGTTGCAAGGACACCCGAGTAACATTGCATGCGGCTTTAAGTTAGCATGTCACTAGAAGCCCCCCCCCCCCTCAAAAAAAAAACAAACAAACCAGAAGTTCATAGAAGCCTCCCTAAACTGAGCTATTGGCTCCTGTCTCTATTTACTTCTATATATCAATGTATATTGACATCTCTTCAAATGGAGAAACCTTTTCATCTTCTCTGAATAAATCATCCGAGAAATCTTTTGTCTTGTTCCTTTCGTTGCACACTCTCTTCTTTGATTCACTCCCACAATAAAATGTCAGTTATTTATAGATCTACACTCTTTCGGCCGAAGAAAAAAAAAATCTGATGGGCGATATAAAAGGGAAAGCAAGTCAATACAAAAACCAAAAAAAAAAAAAAGCTTCTGTGATCTCAGCAAACAGGTGTTTTGTTTTCCTGATCATTAAGCTTTCTCCTGCGCACATAATTTTAGTTCAGCGCTGTTTGGTAAACCCAACCCTTGGTTGGCAAACCAAAATGCTATTTATTCAGAGATGTTGTGCGCGCCCTTAATAAAGAGTCCATTCCCTAACTTATATCAGGTTAGTCTTTCCTCAAGCCCTTGTCTTTGTATTCGATCGAACGAATCAGAGAGAAAAAAAAAACAACTAAAAAAAATCGATGTCCACAAATAATTTAGTGGGGCTGTTCATTTGATTCAATTTCTGCCGAGCATGCGCAAAGTACCACCAATCGGAGCAAAGATTGCTAGGGGTTAAGAGGTCAGCCAGGGAGACAACACATGTTGCGTCACGACTCGTGTAAACGCAACGTCAAAAAGAATCGACAATGGGTCCGTTATCCCAGTCAGATTGTGAATGGACAAGGTGATAGGTGTGTGTTTGAATGGACGAGGTGATGTGTGTGCGTGATTAAACGAGGTGATGTATGTGTGAATGAACGAGGGGATGTGTGTGGTAGTTGTGATTGCCTCCATTCACATGTAGAGATCGATACAACTGTCCCCATGCTTTGAGAACAAGAAATCAAGACAATATGACACCCTGTTGGAAGTGTCTGCGTCTCTTTCAAAATACAATCATAAAAATAATTCAATACTATCGCCTTAAGCACTCGGCCCGAGTCTCAGACAAACAGCAACCTTAATTGTACCATGTTGACCCTGTGTCTCAGATGTGCTTAATAGATTTCTACAATGAGATAAATGTGTTGTTGGCGAGGTGAGTTTACAGATTTCAAGCACTCGAAGAGCAAAAAGCAAACCACGGCAAAATCTCGCACAATCTCGTTAATGTTGCTTGGAAGTGTGATTTTTAGATAACTTTCATTACAGACCCTCTTGTATAGGAAGTAAAAGAAGAGTACTAACAAAGTAGCCCCCCCCCTCCTCCTCCTTTCTAGTCAAGCTTGTGTTGTTCATTAGGTTCCACAGATTGACACCTTCAAAGCGAGGCCAGGAACTAGAAACAAAATTCACGACAGAAAAAAAAAACCCCGCTTCGTTTTCGTAAACTTTTAAACAAACTTAGACATTTGGTGAATAAATCCTAACAGTCGTTTTGCATTGTAACAATGATGGTGCCAAACTAATGAGGAATCTTTTTACCCAAAAAATGTTTGAACGATTCGCTTAAAGTAACGTGAGACTTGATTAGACGTATGGAAACGTACACTGGTGAAAGAAAATAACTTTTTAGCCAAGAAATGATTATTTCAACGTTCAGTATTAACTGTCTCTGTATAGCCACCTGAAATACGGCACCAATTCGTCATCTTCAGGCCCGAAGGCAATATTAGCTGTATATTGTATTCTTCAGTTTCAGTATAATGACGACAGACAGACGACAAAAAGATAATCTAAATCGATCACCGGTGGACAATGATTATGTCTACATCGGATGTGGCAAAATATTTAGGTCGCAGCTTGCCACGTAAAATACTGTATGACGTTGCAAATCTCTGATTCGAAGACAAGCTTTATAATAAGTACATTCTCTTAAAGTTGCTTGGATAGTTTTTCGCGAAACGAATAAAAAAAAAAAATAATTTTACAGGAAAACGTGTTATTTTAATTGTTATGTATCTTTGAAAATATATTTGGACAATATACCACTCTGTGTTATAGCTATTTAAAGAACAAATAATGACTGGTTCATAGTTTTAAACTAATATGTATATATTTTCATAAACCTGCTCGGTGTGCAGCCGAACATTCCGGGCTCACATAGATCTCACCAGTCACATGAGGAGGCATAAAACCCCAGTGCAAAGCTCTCAGCCCCCTGGATGACAAAAAGTGGTCATCATCGAACCACGATGGACGAACTACATATGTATATTCTTCACGACCTTCCAGTATCTTGTTTAGTTTGTACCATAGACTATTTATATAGTCTATGGTTTGTACAAACTACCTTTATATAATGTTTTCCTGCGTTTTGTGAAAGCGCCTTGTGTAGTGAAAAGCTAAAGTGTTTTTTTAGTGATGTTATAAGGGGTCTTAATGTTATAGTTGTTTTATGTTATAGAAAACCTTGATGTTATAGAATCTCTTGATGTTATATATGTCATGATTTTATAAATGTCTTGATGTTATAGGGGTCTTGATGTTTTGGGGGTCTTTATGTTATAGGGATCTTGATGTTGTAGATGTCTTGATGTTCTACGAATCATGATATTGAAGGGGTTGTTTTGTTACAAGGGCAGTGCTGTTTCATAGAGCTATGTTGTTTTTTAAGACCCTAAATGTCACGGTGCTATGAGGATTATGTTGAACTTAATATATAAGGGTCCTAATGAAAAGTTGTCATGCGGATCAGGGACTTATGTTTATAAAATTGTCATACTGTTATATAACACTTTCTAAGAAAACAATAACTCCTGCAGTGACTTCTGTCACGTGAAGATCTGAAGTAACTAAACTAGTTTCCACAGCTCTTGCTCTCCCTTACGTAGCAAGCGATCAACACAATAAACACACACACACACACGCACGACTAGATACACAGACAAGCAAAACGACACAATAGATCTTGAAAACTTTCCTTTGTGATCGATAAGAAACACACACACACAAACGGCTACATATACACACACTCACTACCAAAAGCAAAACAACACAATGACAACAACCTAATTTCTGAGAGTTGGTCACTTTTTTTTTTGTCCATAACTGTTGTAAAACAGTGGATCAATGGTACCACCATGTTTGCCGTTGTCAGCAGCGAAAATGATTTAATGTCATGGTAGCACTGAGATTGTCTGTTGACATTTTGCGCTGCCGTTTCTCTCTTGTCGTAGTTGTTGTTGACTGGTAGGATGAGTTATCAAACAGGTTTCGGATTTGAATTGAATTACATTAAAAGCGGTTAACAGAGACAAAAAATCTAGCAGAACGGAACCCGAAACTAAAATCAATTCTTTACGAGAGAGAGAGAGAGATTCAATTAAAGATATTCTTATCTAGCGAGATATGCAAATGAATGGAAGAACAGAGCACATAAAACAAATTAATAGAATAAAGAACAAATAAATCAAAGACAGAGATAATGTACAGAAAAACAAATAGAAGAGACACTGACAAAAGGAAAGAAAAACAGGAAAAAAAGACAGGAAAAAGAAACCTAAAAAATACAAGAAAACAAAAAAAGTATCAGAGAAAAAGTATGAGAGAAAAAGTATACGAGAAAAAGTATGAGAGAAAAAGTATGAGAGAAAAAGTATCTGAGAAAAAGTATGAGAGAAAAAGTATGAGAGAAAAAGTATGAGAGAAACAGTATGAGAGAAAAAGTATGAGAGAAAAAGTATGAGAGAAACAGTATGAGAGAAAAAGTATCTGAGAAAAGTATGAGAGAAAAAGTATGAGAGAAAAAGTACGAGAGAAAAAGTATGAGAGAAAAAGTATGAGAGAAAAAGTATGAGAGAAAAAGTATAAGAGAAAAAGTATGAGAGAAAAAGTATCTGAGAAAAAGTATGAGAGAAAAAGTATCTGAGAAAAAGTATGAGAGAAAAAGTATGAGAGAAAAGTATGAGAGAAAAAGTATCTGAGAAAAAGTATGAGAGAAAAAGTATGAGAGAAAAAGTATGAGAGAAAAAGTATAAGAGAAAAAGTATGAGAGAAAAAGTATCTGAGAAAAAGTATGAGAGAAAAGTATGAGAGAAAAAGTATGAGAGAAAAAGTATGAGAGAAAAAGTATAAGAGAAAAAGTATGAGAGAAAAACTATGAGAGAAAAAGTATGCGAGAAAAAGTATGCGAGAAAAAGTATGCGAGAAAAAGTATGAGAGAAAAAATATAAGAGAAAAAGTATGAGAGAAAAAGTATGCGAGAAAAAGTATGAGAGAAAAAGTATGAGAGAAAAAGTATGAGAGAAAAAATATAAGAGAAAAAGTATGAGAGAAAAAGTATGCGAGAAAAAGTATGCGAGAAAAAGTATGCGAGAAAAAGTATGAGAAAAAGTATCTGAGAAAAAGTATGAGAGAAAAAGTATGAGAGAAAAAGTATGAGAGAAAAAGTATCTGAGAAAAAGTATGAGAGAAAAAGTATGCGAGAAAAAGTATGCGAGAAAAAGTATGAGAGAAAAAGTATCTGAGAATAAGTATGAGAGAAAAAGTATGAGAGAAAAAGTATGAGAGAAAAAGTATGAGAGAAAAAGTATGAGAGAAAAAGTATAGGAGAAAAGTATCAGTAAAAAAGTATCAGTAAAAAAGTATCAGTGAAAAAGTATCAGTGAAAAAGTATCAGTAAAAAAAGTATCAGTGAAAAAGTATCAGTAAAAAAAGTATCAGTAAAAAAGTATCAGTGAAAAGTATCAGAGAAAAAGTATCGGTGAAAAAGTATCAGTGAAAAAGTATCAATGAAAAAGTATCAGTGAAAAAGTATCAGTGAAAAAGTATCAGTGAAAAAGTATCAGTGAAAAAGTATCAGTGAAAAAGTATCAGTGAAAAAGTATCAATGAAAAAGTATCAGAGAAAAAGTATCAGTGAAAAAGTATCAGTGAAAAAGTATCGGTGAAAATGTATCAGTGAAAAAGTATCAGAGAAAATGTATCAGTGAAAAAGTATCAGAGAAAAAGTATCAGTGAAAAAGTATGAGAGAAAAGTATGAGAGAAAAAGTATGAGAGAAAAAGTATCTGAGAAAAAGTATGAGAGAAAAAGTATGAGAGAAAAAGTATGAGAGAAAAAGTATAAGAGAAAAAGTATGAGAGAAAAAGTATCTGAGAAAAAGTATGAGAGAAAAGTATGCGAGAAAAAGTATGAGAGAAAAAGTATGAGAGAAAAAGTATAAGAGAAAAAGTATGAGAGAAAAACTATGAGAGAAAAAGTATGCGAGAAAAATTATGCGAGAAAAAGTATGCGAGAAAAAGTATGAGAGAAAAAATATAAGAGAAAAAGTATGAGAGAAAAAGTATGCGAGAAAAAGTATGAGAGAAAAAGTATGAGAAAAAAAGTATGAGAGAAAAAATATAAGAGAAAAAGTATGAGAGAAAAAGTATGCGAGAAAAAGTATGCGAGAAAAAGTATGCGAGAAAAAGTATGAGAAAAAGTATCTGAGAAAAAGTATGAGAGAAAAAGTATGAGAGAAAAAGTATGAGAGAAAAAGTATCTGAGAAAAAGTATGAGAGAAAAAGTATGCGAGAAAAAGTATGAGAGAAAAAGTATCTGAGAAAAAGTATGAGAGAAAAAGTATGAGAGAAAAAGTATGACAGAAAAAGTATGAGAGAAAAAGTATGAGAGAAAAAGTATAGGAGAAAAGTATCAGTAAAAAAGTATCAGTAAAAAAGTATCAGTGAAAAAGTATCAGTGAAAAAGTATCAGTAAAAAAAGTATCAGTGAAAAAGTATCAGTAAAAAAAGTATCAGTAAAAAAGTATCAGTGAAAAGTATCAGAGAAAAAGTATCGGTGAAAAAGTATCAGTGAAAAAGTATCAATGAAAAAAGTATCAGTGAAAAAGTATCAGTGAAAAAGTATCAGTGAAAAAGTATCAGTGAAAAAGTATCAGTGAAAAAGTATCAGTGAAAAAGTATCAATGAAAAAGTATCAGAGAAAAAGTATCAGTGAAAAAGTATCAGTGAAAAAGTATCGGTGAAAATGTATCAGTGAAAAAGTATCAGAGAAAATGTATCAGTGAAAAAGTATCAGAGAAAAAGTATCAGTGAAAAAGTATCAGTGAAGAAGTATCAGTGAAAAAGTATCAGTGAAAAAGTATCAGTGAAAAAGTATCAGTGAAAAAGTATCAGTGAAAAAGTATCAGTGAAAAAGTATAAGTGAAAAAGTATCAGAGAAAAAGTATCAGTGAAAAAGTATCTGTGAAAAAGTATCTGTGAAAAATTATCTTTGAAAAGTATCTGTCAAAAGTATCTGTGAAAAGTATCTGTGAAAAGTATCAGGGAAAAGTATCAGTGAAAAAGTATCAGTGAAAAAGTATCAGTGAAAAAGTTTCAGTGAAAAAGTATCAGAGAAAAAGTATCAGAGAAAAAGTATCAGAGAAAAAGTATCAGAGAAAAAGTATCGGAGAAAAAGTATCTGTGGAAAAGTATCAGTGAAAAAGTATCAGTGAAAAAGAAACTGAAAAAAAAAACAGATACGGACAATGAGAACAAAAAAAAAATATATATATAAAAAAACATTTTGTTCAAAAGTCGAAGCTTATATTAAGTATAATTATATCAATTAGTTTAAATCAGTCATGTCATTAAATTTGTAATACATCTAAAATCTAGACTAACAATAATAAATATGTGCGATTAGAGATATATTTACTGTTTTTGCTTAGCGAAATTTCATGTTTGAAGTATAGTCAATGAGCTATGTCCTATTGACCAGTGGAGAAAGGAGGGGGGGGGAACTCAGTGAATGTTACCGTGATAGCTTTTTAAGTGCATTTTATTTTGTAAAAAGTTGTACGACTTGAATTTGAACTTGAGGGCTCAACCTTCCTCAAGCCTCCTAAAGTCAACACGCTTACCATTGTGCCATGAAAGTGCTTATGAAAATAGAAGGTTTTATAGTTATCTTTTTTTTCCAAAATTTAAAGCTTCCTCTCTACAAAGTATAAGGGGGAGTTATTCAACATATATCACCACATCAGTCTAGTACAATTTCTTTCCATTGTTCGATACCAAACAAAAAAAAAAGTAATTAACAATAGTTAATTAAATAATTGTTTTTTGTTGTTGTTTTTTTTATTCTTGTATTGTCAGGTAAAAAAAAAACGGTTCAAATTTTCAGCTAGATTCGAGACTGGATGTGGGAGAAATCACGAGCACGAACTTTTTACCAGACAGACAGACAGACATATATAAATTTTGTAACAAAAAAAAAAGGTAAAATAAGGAAGAGGACAAAACACAGTTTGTTATAAAAAATAATTACTATCAGTAATTTGAATAGGCAATCAAGGTGTCTGACACTGGACCTAGTCTCACGAGATATGATAGCCAGACACACTGAGCACGCGGACTGTGTCGCTTGACATGACGTTGGATTGAATCAATACATCAATATCTGTTTACTAGTGTCTTGCACAGCAAGCAATGAGAACATACAATCATAAGACCTAGGAGAAATAAGAAGATAATTCATAAAGATTTTAAATATATTTTACAGATCAAAATGAGATCACAATTTATCTTTAGATTTTTTTAAAAATTATTGGTAAATATTTATATTGATTGATGTCGAATAATGGTAATACCTTCTACATCAGTGATGCCCAACCTAATTCAACCTGGGGGCCAATTAAATTTCCAACACTCGTGTTGCAGGCCACGTGACTGAAAAGATAAAAAAAAGTAAACGAAAAGATATTGTCCTAAAACAATTTTGATAGAAAGCTGTACTAACATTAATTAATGGCATATCTGAAAGATAACTTTTTTTTGGCGTCAGAAAATGGCTTTCTCTATGTAAAATGTGAGCATAATTATAGCTATCTAACCAAAGACTCATTTTCTTGTCTTTTTTTTTTTTGGTAAATATTGCCATCGATCGTCATATTCCTTGGCGTAGTTTAAAAATCTTTTTTTTATTGCTGCTCAAAGCAAGAATGCCGTAATATTTGTTTTATAATGCCGTTAATATATGCATAAAAAAAGATATAAATCAAATATGTTTGGCTTATTATCATGTTAAAATAAAATATAAAATAAAACGATTTGTTCATTTTTCCTGGTAGATTCTAAATTCCACTTTTAGTTTCAACTCATAAAAGTACAAATGTTAAAGGTCATAGTACCAATCTAACAGAGTGCCATAACGTAGGAAAGATACATCTTTCAACATTTTCATTTTGGAAGGGGTGGGGTAGTTTTCTACTCTTTGTGCGGGCCGGATGGAACCACGTCGCGGGCCGGATCTGGCCCGCGGGTCATATTTTGGGCATGACTGTTCTACATGACTGAGAAATGTAAATGAAAGGGCGCTGTTTTACCACTTAGATAAGCTTTATCTTTTAAAGGATGTAAGGAATCTTTCTTATTTTTTCCTTGTTTTCTCTTCCTTTAGATTTGTAGATAGAATTTAAAAAGAGTAGATTGCAATATAGGAATTTATGTGCACGAATAGATAGATATACGTTCGAATTAATGATCCAGAATTGGTGCTGATTTCCGCTGCTCTATACAATAATCTGCTATTCAGTATGATGACAATGTGCCTGCCGACTAGATCTACAATCTGTATATATAATTCTTTACGTCGCCCAACCATGTGGAACACCACGCACGCAAGCCGACTCTCTAACCCTCCTCCCGATGTAAACACACTATGATTGGACATACTACATGAGGCTCTGTATGGGGGATATTAAATATGCATTGATTAATAAGTTTCTTGAGCCCTTGAATTCACGCGTATAATAGCAGGTCACTAGGTCTACATCTGTTATTACAGGCTAGACTATAGATCTAGATCTAAATATATGTAGGCCTACAAGCAAATGATTTTATTTAAAAAAAGGATTAAAGTCGATTAGCTATTTTGATAGCTCCATTAATACTATTTTTACATTCTCTTTCTTATAACACTATTATTTCGTTTAATTGTTTCCAAAACACTCTCAGTGACAATATCTACAGTGGTACGCAAATTAAGACCCTCGGGCTGCGGGTAATATATGGCTAGTACCTTTATTTTTGAACTTCCTACTTGTGTATCATCATTATTATTATATATGTGTCAGACATGAGTTTCAACTTAAGGTGTGACTTCCGCCCGCTAGAGCACCCAGCCAAAGTCTTTTTTTTTCTTTCTTCTTCTCCGCATTGTATTTTTACAACTCTGTCTGTTTGTCTGTCAATCTGTCTGTCTGCCTGCTAAAAAAGTTTGCAGATGTTATTTCTCCCACATCCAATACCAGATAAAGCTAAAATTTTGCACAATTATTTCTTTTACCTGACAAAATAAAAATCAATGTAAAAAAAAACTAACCAATTAGTTAATTAACTATTGATAATTTTTTATTTTTTTTTTGTATCTCGAACAAGAAATTGCACTTGACTGATGTTGTGGTATAAGCTGAATTAGTCCCCCTTTATAGTTCGCCGGTTTAATTTAAAACAAACAGTGTATAACTATACACTCTTCTTCATTCACAAGTAAGTACCTCACTAGCAAAGTGGTTAGCACGTCGGCCCTAGGAGATTCAAACCACTAAAAGCATGAAATAGCGCTAAACAAAAAACAATTGGTAAAAATATTATTACTGGCATAGATTTAGTGTTGTTGGTCTAGATTACTCTAGATCTATAACAAATTTAATTACATGACTGATAAAAACTAATTGATACAATTACACTTCGTATGATATTTATTTTTTTAAAGTATTTTTTTAAAAAGATTTTCTTGTTTGACTTCTCTCTCTTAATCCAACGTCCATCTCAGCTCTGTCTCAGCCATTACAGTGGTTTACAAGCTCAATATTACACATGGCAAATAAATGGACAAACTAGACAAGGTCAAGGCTACTGTTGCCAACTAAAATAAATACATAAAAAATGACTATATCTACAAGCGAAAGAGCGTATACATTGCATTTTACAGTGCTAAAAACGTGCGCGCAATTGATTGCCTAACTATTATAGACGCATAGCTCATCAACACCTCATGTATTCCGTACACCGGAAACGCCAAATAACTAGCAATTCATATTTTTTCGCCATAGATAAACAATCATTCAAAATTGGATTGATTTTCTTGTAAAAAGTAACTACCATAGACTTGGTCATTACCTATAAGGCATTATTATATACAATGTTTTGCAATTTTGTTTTTGTTATCTTTTGTGGCTCTTGACAAAATGCAACAAAATTAAAAAACAAAAACATCATTTTATTTCTCATTACGTAAGATAACGTTCAGACACTTTTGAATAGCATCATTTTTTGTTTAAATACTAAAACGAGTTCATAAGCCGCTAACCAGAATCAACAACCAAAATGTTTAGTGATGTAAACTCAAAAACAAGTCAAGGCCCCGTCAAAGTAAACATCTCTACAGTCTCTGGCTTCCCAACAGTTTTGTTGTAATTGTTTCTTGCCAAATCGTTCTTCACTCCCTTGAGAGAATTCTGTTTCTTCCTCTTTCAAAATGAGAAAGAAATTTGAATGCACTTTGTTTCCCTCCAATTAAAGTGAACGCCTATAACTCTTTCTCTCCTAACTGACGATACAAGTGTTGATTCGACCAGAATGAGGTAAATAATTACAGAGAGAAAGAGTTAAAATGAGAATGAAATGTGTGGGTGTAATAGTTCTTTTGTTTTATGGAGAGTAACGTGCAAATACAATAAAAATTGATTACCCTCCCCCTTTAAAAGTCCCATTGGTCTAAGAAAACTCTTCACTGTAATGGACACCACCTTCCTTACTGTTTCTTTAGTATCAATTCACTACCCAAGTAACCAGTGACTAGTAAAGTGTTCAGAATTAATAATTGAACACGCGCGGGCGTTTCATAAACACGTTTGTATTGTGTGAGCCAAGTAGTTTAGTTTCGTAAATGTCCCAGACATCCAAGTCTTTATTGTTTTATTCATGTTTCAAAGTCTTACTGATGCTGGGTTTGTGCAGGAGGCAGAGATACGTTTCTAGGAACTACTTAACCCCCCTATGTAGCTAAACCTGTGAAAGAAATGGATCCAAGAAAAGATAGGGTGAGAGAGAGGCAGAGATGGATGGTGAGAGAGAGAGAGAGAGAGGCAGAGAGGGAGGGTGAGAGAGAGGCAGAGAGGGAGGGTGAGAGAGAGGCAGAGAGGGAGGGTGAGAGAGAGAGGCAGAGAGGGAGGGTGAGAGAGAGTGGCAGAGAGGGAGGGAGGGAGAGGGAGGCAGAGGGGAGGGTGAGAGAGAAAGGCAGAGAGGGAGTGTGAGAGGGAGATGCAGAGAGGCTGGGAGGGAGAGAGAGAGAGAAAGAAAGAAAAGCGGATGAAAGGGCGAGAGAGAGAGAGAGGCAGAGAGAGAAAAAGAGAAAGAAAGAGCGAGAGAGAAACATAGCGAGAGAGAGAGAGAGATAAAGAGAGATAAAGAAAGAGTGAAAGTTATAGAATATAATAAAAGAAAACATAGCTAGACTACAGCGACTCTACTCATGCTACATACTAACTGTAAACTGTAAACTAACATATAAACTGTAACAATGATATTGTACCATAATATAGTTGACTACAATGTGAGTGAAAATTCTAATTGTCGAGTTAATCCAATAGACTCGGTAGACCTAAGATTAGGTCCAAAGTTAAATTGACGAGTGACTGTTGTAGCTCAAAGGGAGGCACTCAGCTAAAGGGAGATGATGACAACAATAACAAACAAGCCATTCTTCGTGTCTTTGGTTAGTCCCCCCCCTAACACACACACACACAGTTCTTTGAAGGATAACCATCCATTGATATTGTATTGACTCAATAGTAAGATGCGTAGAAGTTGGGTTTAATTGGGTATTTCCTTTGACAGTACATTAAAATGTAAGAACGCAAATACATTAAGAGACAAATAACGGAAGTAAGCCGAAGAAACTGTTAGTAGTGAATCTTGACGACATGGACTGTTCCCTTTTTTGTGTAATAAAGTGTTGTCTTTAAAAAGGCCGCGGATTATCTCATTCTATACTTGACTTACTTGTTCTAAGGGTGAGCTGTATGGAAGAACTCGAGATTGGAACTAACACCATTTCAAATAAATAGTTTGTTCAACTAGATTATCAACCATTCAACAATATCAATGAAGAACTCTTCTGTCATCCATGGAGCTGAGGACTTAGCTGTGCAAATTTTGTGTCTCAGCATTTGGTTGGTGAGGGTCTTTTGTCCGATAAGATAAGCCTCCTGCAGGACAGATGTGGATTAGCACGCATTGTTTGATATACCCAGAACGTAGCTGGGAACACTGTCCTATCGGTGCATACTTTGCACACTGTCCTACCGGTGCATACTTTGCACGTTTCCGTCAGAACTTCGACTTCACTGTCACTGTGGAGAGTCTGTGGAAACAGTGTCACATATCTTGCACGAGTGTCCCCCAATTCCGAGAGTTAAAGGGTTGGGGGGAGTATCAAGAAGATATCTAGATCTGTATGGGGGCTACGAGGCACTACGTTATAGCACTACGGGAGAATTAGTCCTCTCTGCTCTGGAACAAATTTCAGTTGTCCGAAATGTTACGTTGCAAATTAGGTTCCAGCTACAATACCTTGCCACACCACTGCTGCCCCTAACTACTTGATTTTAGCAGTACAAAAATTTACCTGCAATACATTGACATGCCCTACTTGCGTGCACAGAGTACTGCAACCAGCCGATTTTAGCAGTACAATAATTTATAAATAAATAAAAGTCAACTTATACAGGGTTACAGTTTTTTTGCTGTTTATTATAAAACGTTTATTATCATAATTAACGCACTTACGTTTATGTTGAAAATTGAGAACCGCAAAGGTTTTTTTTATGACGAGACATCGTAAGCAGTGTGTCAATAATTTAAATGGTGTATGTCCCAGGAATGATTACAGTCAAAGTCTGGTGCAGGGTACAGAATGCATGGGGAGGGGCGAGTGCTTAAAATGCATTCAACTATTTTGTTTATCTACAGTCTATGTTATCTAGTTTCACTCTTATATATATTTTTAAAAAATTCCTTACAAGTAATCACTTTACGTTTACAAAATAATTTTTTCAAAAGTACATTTTATTGTTGTCATAATGTCGAAATAAGCGAATAGCACCTCTTTGATATCACCAGCGAATTTCATTCTTTGTGCTAAAACACTAACATAATCTTCTTCTAACACAATCACCTTCTGAAGCCATCAGCTTCTAACACTTCCAATTTCAAACATAACTACACAATCATCCTCTAACAAAGTCATCTTTTAGTTCTCTTTAGTTCCCTCACATCAACAAATTACTATCAAATCAACTATGTGTACACACATCACACTAAACTAAACGTAACTATGTGTACACACATCACACTAAACTAAACGTAACTATGTGTACACACATCACACTAAACTAAACGTAACTATGTGTACACACATCACACTAAACTAAACGTAACTATGTGTACACACATCACACTAAACTAAACGTAACTATGTGTACACACATCACACTAAGCTAAACGTAACTATGTGTACACACATCACACTAAACTAAAAGTAACTATGTGTACACACATCACACTAAACTAAACGTAACTATGTGTACACACATCACACTAAACTGAACGTAACTATGTGTACACACATCACACTAAACTAATCGTAACTATGTGTACACACATCACACTAAACTAAACGTAACTATGTGTACACACAACACACTAAACTAAACGTAACTATGTGTACACACATCACACTAAACTAAACGTAACTATGTGTACACACATCACACTAAACTAAACGTAACTATGTGTACACACATCACACTAAACTAAACGTAACTATGTGTACACACATCACACTAAACTAAACGTTACATCTCTAAAAGTTAGTTGGCAGTTATGGGGCAAATGAGCAAGTCTCCAGTTAAGTTTGATTTCATTATTCATCTCAGTGCTTCTCATAATTTTTCCACATCTGTCAATCCAAAATTAAAAAAAAAACTATTGTCATTGTAAGCGTTCAAACTCAATTGCAATGACCATTCGCACACTACAAGCTACGGTATTTCAAAATATGGTAATATATATACTGGGTGTCCCAAAAGTAGATTTGCAGTTATAACGTAGACTATTTGAAAATTCGACACATGGAAATTCGTTATCACTGTGAACATAAACTTAAACAATTTCAGATGCTCAAATGTCTTCCTTCAATATTGCATCATTCTTGTAATCACTCAGGGAAACACTGACACACAGTGTGCTAGTGTAATAACTATAAATCTACTTTTGGGCCACCCTGTATATGTACTGTTATTGGAATGTGAGGTAACGGTATGTATCTAGAAGTGCTATCGATTTCTGTTTGAGAAGCACTGCCCTACAGAGTACGCCTGAGTAGGCCTTTCCAGAAAAACTAGACAGACATAAACTCGTTCTGACATCTCCTAGAGTTGTCTCTCAGAGGCCTTTCCAGAAAAACTAGACAGACATAAACTCGTTCTGACATCTCCTAGAGTTGTCTCTCAGTAATAATGCTTGCCACTATTCCCGCAGTCGTCGATAGTCTAATAACCAAACATTACAATCAAATCCTGCATACCAGGACTAACGATTAATAATTTCAAAGAGTTATTAGAGTCTATATATAAGACGTACTTTATAAGATCTATATCTTCTCAATTAAAAGGAATACAATAGCTTATGTGAATCTCGTTTCATTTAGGTTTAGTAGTCCAGACAATGCAAAATATTAAGAAGAATCATGGTGGTTAATTAAATCAGACATTTAACGAGGAAAAGGTGGCCTGCCAAATCTGAACAGTTCTCAAAGAAAATGAGCCTTAAAGTTTTAGTCTAGTTAGGTACTGTAACATCTATTTTCCAATTAATGTCAGTTGTGGGCGATATTCCCTCTCTCTCACATTCTCTTTGCTTTTCTGATCCCCCCACCTCTCTTTCCTCTTACTTTCTTCCTCTGTTTCCTTCTCTCTCTATCTCTCTCTCTCTCTCTCCCTCGCCTCTCCCGCATCTCTCTTTTCCTCTCTCTCTCTCTCCATTAAAACCAGACTAACAATGTCTGACTCTAAGTCAACTTAAAACCACACAAACAAAGTCATGATTGGTACTCGGTCACTTTCTCTAAAGCAACACACTTGCCATCTTTCAATGTTAAATCTATGTCTTATCTTATCTTATCTTATAAAATACAGACGTTACTTCAAAAAAGAAGATGATTACGTCCTACGCGTCATGCATTTAGTCATGCATGTTAACCAATGACTTAAATTCTGCCAAGTCATTGGTTTTCCTGGCTGACTCAGGCAACCCATTCCATGCTCTAATAGCACTAGGGAAGAAGGAGTATCTGTACAAATTTGTCCTAGCATATGGGACGAGGAATGTGCCTTTATCTTTGTGTCTTTCTGAGTATTTTATTAAATTTTGTTTTTGTATTTGAAGATTATGGTTCAGTGTTTTATGTATAATTGCTACTTTACTTTAAGTCTTCTATCCTGAAGGCTTTCCAAATTTAGTGATTTTACTAAAGGATGAGAATGTGAATATGCGTTTGTTATAAATCTCACTGCTCTATTTTGTGTCTGTTCCAGTTTCTTAATGTTTTCTTGAGTTGTGAGGTCCCAAACGGAAGATGCATATTCTATTACTGGCCTAACAAAGGTTAAATAACATTTTAGTTTTATGTTCTTATTTGATTTGTAGAAATTTTTTTTAATAAACCCTAATGCTTTCATCAATATGGTGATCCCTTGACAGTTTTTCAGTCTGTGTTACTAGTTTACCTTGAATAACATAAGTGGAATTAATTTGTTTTATTTTTTCAGTTAATCTTAATAACTGACATTTTTCTGTGTGAAAAGACATGCCCCAATTCTTATCTTCTTATATAATACAGACGTTACTTCAAAAAAGAAGATGATTACGTCCTACGCGTCATGCATTTAGTCATGCATATTAACCAATGACTTAAATTCTGCCAAGTCACTGGTTTTTCATGCTAGCTCAGGCAACCCATTCCATGCTCTAATAGCACTAGGGAAGAAGGAGTATTTGTACAAATTTGTCCTAGCATATGGGACGAGGAATGTGCCTTTATTTTTGTGTCTTTCAGAGTATTTTATTAAATTTTGTTTTTGTATTTGAAGATTATGGTTCAGTGTTTTATGTATAATTGCTACTTTACTTTTGAGTCTTCTGTCCTGAAGGCTTTCTAAATTTAGTGATTTTACTAATGGTGTTACCCTAGTCAAATGTGAATATTCGTTTGTTATGAATCTCACTGCTCTATTTTGTGTCTGTTCCAGTTTCTTAATGTTTTCTTGAGTTGAGGGGTCCCACACGGTGGATGCATATTCTATTATTGGCCTAACCAAGGTTAAATAACATTTTAGTTTTATGTTCTTATTTGATTTATAGAAATTTCTTTTAATAAACCCTAATGCTTTGTTGGATTTTTTTATAGTTTCATCAATATGTGGATTCCATGACAGTTTTTCATTTATTATAACACCTAGGTATTTTGAGTTTTTAGTCTGTGTTACTGGTTTGCCATGAATAAGATAAGTGGAATTAATTTGTTTAATTTTTTTTGTTACTCTTAACAACTGACATTTTTCTGGGTGGAAAGACATGCTCCAATTTGATTCCCATTTCTGTAATTCATCTAATTCTCTTTGTAAAATATATGTGTCTTGTTTTGTTTTTATTGTTCTATATATTATGCAATCGTCTGCAAATAATCTGACTTTTGTTCCTGAACTAATGCAATTTGGTAAATCATTTATGTAAATTAAAAATAGTAGTGGACCCAAGACTGTTCCTTGAGGTACACCTGAGTTTACTGTTATTGGTGTTGATTTAGAGCCATTTATTATTACAGTTTGTTCTCTCCCTATCAGAAAATCTTTAATCCACTGATGCAGTGGACCGTTAATGCCGAAATATTTTAATTTTTTAAGCAAACTATGGTGGTGAACTTTGTCAAAAGCCTTGGAAAAATCTAGTAAGATAGCATCTATTTGTTCACTATTATCTAAACCTTTTGAGAAATCATCAATTAGTCCTATTAGTTGTGTTTCACATGATCTATATTTCCTAAAGCCATGTTGGTATGGGGTGAGGACATTATGTTTGTCTAAGTGGTTTATGATGTTGCTACATATTATGTGTTCTAGTATTTTACATGTGATGCTGGTAAGTGATACTGGTCTGTAGTTTCCTGGATCAGATTTTTCTCCTTTTTTAAATAGGGGGGTGACATTAGCTTCTTTCCAGTCCTTTGGTACTCTGCCCTGGTTAAGCGATGCCTGAAAGAGTATTTTGAACACTGGGGCTAGCTCATTGCTTAGTTCTTTGAGTAATCTAGCTGAAATACCATCAGGTCCAGACGCTTTATTTGGTTTGGTGTTGGCTAATAGTTTTTTAATTCCATTTTCTTGTACTACTAAATCTTCTATGTTGTCTACTTGGTTCAAATTAAGAAATATGTCTTTGTCTCCTGGGGCTGAGAATGCTGATGCAAAGTATTTGTTTAGGATGTTTGCTTTAGTTTCATTATCATTATGTATTATGTTATGTTCATCTTTTAATGGCGCTATGCCTGTTGTTTCCATTTTCTTAGACTTAATGTATGACCATAGGTTTTTGTTGTTATCTTTAGATATTACATTGTTTATGTATTCACTCTGCAGCTGTCTGCTTACTTTTTGGGTTAGGTGTTTAATTTTTATATACTTTTTGTAAACTCTTTCTGCCTTGGTTTCTTTAAATTTTCTATATAGGTTTTCCTTCTGTTTACAAAGCTTCTTTAGTCTATTATTAAACCAGCATTTATTTATTTTGTTTGATGTGTATTTAGTTGGTATATGATTTTCTATAATGCTTTTAAGATGGATTTTAATGAAATTCCAGAGGTCATCGACTGGTTGGTTAATGTCTTTTTCTAATAAGAATGTTTGTTGAAAGTTTAATGCAGCTTGGTGTAGTTGTGTTAGGTTACATTTATTCCAGAGTAAGATTTTTCTTTTGGTTTTTGTATTGGCTACTGCTTTTATCTGACTGTGTATTTTTATGATCTCATGGTCTGATAGACCAGGGATAATATCATAATCAACTACTAATCCAGGTCTGTTGGTTAAGAAGAGATCTAATGTGTTGTTTAATCTAGTTGGATTCCCATTCCTGTAATTCATCTAATTCTCTTTGTAAAATGTCTGTATATTGTTTTGTTTTTATTGTTCTATATATTATGCAATCGTCTGCAAATAAGCTGACTTTTGTTTATGAACTAATGAAATTTGGTAAATCATTGATGTCCATTAAAAATAGTAGTGGAACTGTTTCTTGAGATACACCTTAGTTTACTGTTATTGGTGTTCATTTACTGACTACATGTGCATATTCTCGGCTCTAAATTGTTTAGTTTGGCAACACATGCACTATTGCTAAGTTAGTCGATGAGGTTTATGGGAAGAGAGAAAAAAAAAAGCGTATGGGGCTCTGTTTACAAATGATCTAGAAAACAACATCAGAAATGGGGGGTGCCCACATGTTGACTCTGGGGAAATAAACATTACGTCGCTAGTCGGTGGTTGTTGTTACTGTTTTTCTCTTTTGGTTCCGGTTGACATGTACAAAATGTTGATATTTTAGCCCCAACTAACAAAAACGTTTATTGATTTCTCCAAGGCCGGACTTAAAGACCCAGGGACACCGTTATTTAAAGGTAGTTAATTTTGGTGTTGCACATAGTTAAACAATCTATTAACCATCCAAAAGTTCTCCTGTTTAAGAACAGTGCTACGTTTAAGCATTTTTGAGACCAACAGTTTAAATAGCGTGAGGAATTTCTAATAAACAATTGTGTCCCTTTTCCCACGAAAACATAAATCTATAATCTATAATAAGAAGACATGTCTTTGAGTACATAGACTAAGAAGAGTGATGTAATTCATGTGGCTACGAAACAAAACATATAGTTTGCCACCACCAATGCAAAAGGGTCTGGCCTATCAATCTCCAGCGTCTCTAATAGCAGGAGTCGATTTAAGTTCTCTTCTCGCAGTCTTCGCTTGTCAGTGGCAATGTCTTTCCTGTTGTCTATATAAAATGTGTGCGCCATTGCAGGAGTTCTCTAGACCTCTCTTTCGGAAGCCATTTGGCTGTATGAGCCATCAGATGCCTCGGCTGGTTTTTCGAAGCGTTTCTCAGCAACACCACTTTCACGCGTCCGTCCTTTAAGCTCGCCAATAAAAATTTTGATTTTTTAAATTTTGGCTTAAAATAATTGTTATGAAATCAATAATAGTAAAAGCTTCTTATAAATGAGATTACATATGCGCCAAAAAGGTTTTTGGTCTCTAAAGGAAAGAAGAACCTGACTTGCCTGATATTTCATACCCTTTGACCTATGTGTATTTGTTTAAATGGGGAACAGAAAAGAATACAAGAATATTTTCATTGTGGGACGGTGTTTATGTTCGAAAAGAGCGGAATGTTATTATTTTATCTCTAATCCTAATTTACAAAACACCCCTTGTTCTCGTTCTATTTGTTAAACTTGTAAAAGCTTTTCTGGCATATTGCTGATTTAAAAGAGAAATTCTAAATCTGGCAATAAAGGGGCCACACAAAAGCTGCCAGATTGGCCAAGGTTTAATGCTGGCGCCTGGACAGAATTGTCGCGCATACCAACACACACACGCACAGTTACAGAGCCTTTTTTTATCGGTCTCTCATTAATAGCTGTCTGAGCCAAAAGTTGTTATTATTATTTATTTATTTATTTTTTGTTATAGTTTTTAATATGACTTTTTTTTTTCTTCTGGTATATGACATTTCTGTTGTCAGAATAACAACTTTTAGCATTACAAGAACAGTAATTAGTTGTCTACTGTTTAGGAACTTTAGCTAACACATCTTTGTGTGTCCAGCAAGCTGCTGTCAATTTACAATGTGCAAATTTAAAACGTATTAGTGTATCCATAGTTTAACTTCTCTGCTTGTAATACGCTACGCTCAACCGTGTTTGTATGTTACAGTTGAAATGTAATGCCCGGCCCAGATTTGCCCAGATATGGCGTGCCAGTCTGGTAGTAAAATTCAAAGAAAGAACTTTTTTTTCTCATGCAGACATTTTATCGTAACTATTTTTTTTTAAATCCCGTTTCTGTTTTTATGTTTATGCTTTTTTTTTTTCTTTCATGTTTCATCCGAATACTGTTTAAATACAACATTCTCAAGATGTGTACGTTGGCACAATAGCTGAGTCAATAAGAATGGATTTGTGTTTTAATTATTCGTTTACATTTTACAATCAGTTGGGCCTAATTTGTGAGGTCATTCAATATGTTATATGATATTTGAAATATGTTGACAAACTCTTTGACAATGGACAACCAAATACTTCATGTGTTTATTTCCAAATAACATTAGAACAAGCTTTAGTTGATCATGATTTCAAGAAATGTGTATACCACGCGACCAGGCAATCATGCTGCGATTATATATGCCAGTGAGCTTGTTTATTTTTTACTGATATAAGAGTTAATTTGTTTACAAAGCTTCTATCAATTCACTTTGTCTGGTCAAAACTTTGTACACGTTATTTCTCCCACACCCACTCTCGGATCAAGTTGGAATTCAGCCTGAAAACAAAAACAAGAATCAATTTAAAAAACAATTACTAGTTAGTTAACTAACTATAGGTAACTATTTTTGGTTGGTATCAAACAAGGGAAAGAAATAGTACTTAACAGGTGCGGTGGTATAAGTTGAATTATTACCCTTGAGGAGGCTTGAGCCAGAGACGGCCTTGCAGTGCGCGAGGCCCTGAGCCGTAAGGGTACACTATATATATCGTACCACGTCACGCTAACGGGATCGTCCGCCTCTAACACTGAAGGAATTATTTTGGTAACAACATATACTATCTTATGTAAGTACTGTAGTATTGGCCTTTTAACTACGTCAACTCGAAGTCTTATCCATCTTAATTTCAGTATCTGAAAAAACGCTATGTAAAAGACATCTGCTCTTTGTGGCTAACATCAAGCGTGCAGTCAAGGATGACGGGAAAATATGCCATCAGGTCCGAGATACTGTCCATAAGCTCGTTTTGAATCTTATGTCCGAGATACTGGTTGTGAGCCTCGGCGTTCTTAATTAGTCGAAGATGTTCTTGTATGGTTGGGTCGAATTCGTAAAGCATCTCAACCAAGCCTAAGAACTGGTCGTTGCTCGGCGCATAAAGTTTTTCTGTTCTGCCACGAAATGCTCTGTTGTTCTTTTTTTTGTGTGCAAGGTACTGAACAATGGCCTGAGTTCTTGCTAAGACTGCGTGCCAACGCTGTTTTATCTTTTCTTATTTGTTCTAGCATCAAGTTATCCATGGCGCTTAATCCTGCCACGCTGACACATACTTATAAGTATGCATGGCTGCATGACCGTGCGGTAGGCTCGCTTGACTGTTGTCGGTCTTCTCGATTGTCCCGGGTTCAACCCCCTGCACGCTGTCATCCCCATCGTCCTAATATACACAATGTAATGATGATGGAAATATTTTTTTAAATTGGTTTCTGTTTTCACTTCTATTAGACTTTATTACATTTTCTATTGTGCAACAGGCACACCATGGCTGTAAACAAGGTAGAGAACCTTTGCCACAGAGAATAGAATTTATTTCCCCTTTTCCTTCAATTTGGTTTACTTGATAACTTTGTCTGAAGAATCTCGCGGCATTTGTCTCGTGCGAAACTCTAGCTAGAGAAAACGGGAAAATCCGATAGGATAATAAGTATGATTAGTTTCTATTGGCTTACTAGTGGAAATTGATGAAATTGGCAACCGCCTTGGGGATAATACAGAGGTTATGTTTTGAATTTGAATATCGATCTGCAGCCAACCCTGGCTGATCAACTTGGCAATGCGACACAATATTGCATCATTCTTGTTGTTTTTTTCTAGCTCACTTTTATTTTAAGCGATTCCCGGAAATATTTGATTTCTTTTAATAATCAAAAACGGAAAGATATAAAAGATATATAAGTTTCATCAACTTTAAACCAGGAGAGAGAAAACTAGACTTCTGCGAAAACAAGAAGGATATGGAAACGATACATCTTTTTTTCTTTAAATTCCAAAATGCACTTTTGAGCGACATACAAATAAGTGCCTCAATAAAAAAACAAAAAAATTGAATTTTAAGAAATAAAAAAAAACAAGGCTAATATTAAAACGTACTAAAAAGCAGAATTAATTTTTTTCTTGGTTTCACTTCACATTTAGCCCAAACATTTTGTTAGTGAAAAATAAAAAAAAATCATCAAAAAATGCTCTACAGTCCAAAATGCTCATAATTATATTTAAGTTTCCTACTGAAATATGTTCTCTTGACAAGACCTTTAGATTTTGTCAGGCGTCAAATATGCATAAAATATTCCTGCAATTGTTGGCTAAGATATTCCCTAGATGGTGCTTCTTCAACCACTCAAGTCTAAATGTTTCTCTGTTTACATAGCCATTTCCCTGAAAGCGACTCGAGTACTGCGCTACTGAAGGTTAAAATAAGAAGTCACCGGAAACTCAATGTTACTGCACATAGCAGATAGTCAACGAATAGCAGACGACAACACTTTATGCTCAACGGCTACCGAAAGTACAATACTCGACAAGAGTACTTTATAAATCTAATGAACGGTAATAAAAAAAAAAGGATGTTTTGGGCGGGACCCAAACATAACGAGAAGACTGACATTTTTTAAATGCTGCTTTTCTATGTTGTAAACAAAAAACAAACAACTCTGACTTTAAGTTGAAATTATCTTTTAAATATTATTGCTTTTATTATAATGATTCAGACTATGTCGATACAGAGAATGGCATTTATAAATCATAAGTTAAGTTGATTTTCAAGTTTGATTGTGAATATCTTCTGAATAGACAGAAGTCCTATTGCGATACCTAAGTCTCCATCTCTAAAACTATACTAAGAGAACAATTAAGAACAAACTAAAGGTATTGAGTTACTTTAATGCAAATAAACATATCATGACAGTAAGAACATAGTAACAGTTCATATTAAACAATTTCATAGCAACTGTTCAAATTGATGACCATCTTGCTTTAAACAGAGATTGCATCATTCCTTGAAACTTGAATAACATTTACAGACGACTTCTTGATTGATGTTGATTCATTCATATGAAGTTGTTTTTCAAGTTCGTTAAGCTTTGAATAATTTTTATGGAGGTCTGGAGATGTGGCCATTTCTTGGTCCTCTACGACATAATCCAACGCTTGTGGAAAATGTTGATCAAGCCTTTGTCTAGAATACTGGAATGAGGCGGAGCACCATCGTGTTGCAACCAATGTTGATTGTCATTTCCAATGAAGGGCAACAGAGCTTTTTGATTTACAAACGTGACATACTGCACTTTGTTTCACGGCTGATACTGAAGTTTTTTTTTGTTTGTTTTTTTTTTTGCTGTTGTTTTATTTGAGCTGTAGAGAAGGAGACTTAGGAATCGCACGGTGTATATTTCTTGCGGATTGTTTGTCTTCACGTAACATAATTGGACTCCAAAATGATGAGCGCGTAGAACAAATCCAAGAACATAACATTCCAACACGTAAATAAAAGCAATAAGAATAACTTGACAAATCCAAGAACATAACATTCCAACACGTAAATAAAAGCAATAAGAATAACTTGACAAATCCAAGAACATAACATTCCTACACGTAAATAAAAGCAATAAGAATAACTTGACAAATCCAAGAACATAACATCCAAACACGTAAATAAAAGCAATAAGAATAACTTGACAAATCCAAGAACATAACATTCCAACACGTAAATAAAAGCAATAAGAATAACTTGACAAATCCAAGAACATAACATCCAAACACGTAAATAAAAGCAATAAGAATAACTTGACAAATCCAAACAATAATTTAGATTCACAAATGGACGTTTGATAAGCCAAAACTAGTAATTAATGTAAGTTCAATGAACCCACAGTCTTGACTGCTAGACTGCGTCCTTCATATGATGTTTACTTCTAGAAACAAGATACGAGATTATATTCCAAACCTCAAAAATGTATGACGTCATAATTCTTTATATTTTTTTTTACTCATAATGTCGTAAGTCCAAATAGATTTTGTATTAGCCACGACACCCCCCCTCCCTTTTTTTTTTTTAATTGTGTGTTCCCTTTGCTCCTCTCTAGTCTGCGACACTCAATACTAAACGCTGGGTTTTATTACATTGCTTTTAGGTAGCGTATCTTTCATGTTTATAGCGTACTGAGTGCACTGAGGTTCAATCTCTTTTTGTAGACTTGGGGTGGGGGTATCTGGGTGAAGTTTTCCGTGATGCCAATAGGCGCTCAGTGTTGTGACCGGTCGTTGACATGTAGCACCTTGTGATCGAAGGAGATAAATGTAGTAGACTTTAGTAACAATAGTTTTAACGAAATCTAACTGACTAGAATAACACAACCGTTCAGTATCACGTTCTGGAGTCGGCTCTCCTAACTAAGACCAAATGACGACAATGCCACCTGTGTTGCATCATTCACATCCAATCGCTAACCTTTTCCCCACCATCACCATAAAAACACACACACTCCATAACACTCAGTCGGGACTTAAACTCAAACCCTCTTCGTAGCTAGGCGTTGTTGTTGTTTTTTTTGTGTTTTGATTGTTTTTTGCCACTCAGCCTTTACATCCCACGCAACTTGAAAACATTTCTCTCCAAAATGAATACGTCGTCCTCCCCCCCAGTCCCCCTTTTTTTTGTTTTCCATTGGTGAATTATTATACAATTTTGTTGTTGTTGTCTCCCTTCAATCTATTTTTGTCACTTTGCATGTAGACGGCCAAATGGTCCAAGTGTAAGGAGTGCATGTATCTTACAGAAGACTGATGGCAAGGGTTTTTATTTTTGATTCTTTCAACATGTGAGCAGGTCAGGCAGGCGCGAGTGGAAGAGACCTATTCTCTGCTGCTCAACATTAAAATTTACCAACAGTAGGCAGATGTTTGCGCTACTGGGTGGGCTCAATCTGTGCACCTCGGTATGGTGACCAAGGGGCTAGAGTCGCCTAAGTAACCAGACATACTAACCTAAACTAAATGAAAGCAAGATAACGAAATTTAGTTTAGGATAAATAAACAAAACGAAACTTTATTAACATACAAAACAATAAATCAATAAAAAAATATATACACTACAATGAAAACAACTAATACTAACTAAAACCCTCTGAGTCTACGCCACTAAAAACTAACCAAACCAACTATCTAACACAAACTGATCAAAACAACTATCTAACTAAAGAGAACTAAATCACTACAAGACAACTACTATACTAGACCTACACAAACACACTACAATAAACTAGTCTAGATCTACAATATTCTTAATTCTACTACTTATACTATAACCAACCCATAACTACAACTAAAACAAGAACAGTCTTAGTACCTTACTATTAGTATTCACTAAGAACAGAAACAGACTATAGCTAAGATTACCAAGCCACTAAGGCTACACTACAAAATCAAAATAATACTAGATTCTGGATCTACAGCAAGAGGTTACAGCAGAGTAATAGCAGTTATAATCAGCAGTTAAAAACAGCAGTGTAATTGCAGCAGCTAAAAGCAGCAATAATAGCCTGTAATACATAAAATCATATATTCTATTAGATCTAGAAAACTCAAAGCAGGACTGATGGACGCCGCCATCTTTAAATCACATGCTCAAAACATAAACTGCCAACTAGAAAATAAAACTAAATTAAAATATATCTAGCATATTTACACACAGTGTGACATAGATCTAATTAAAGAAAATATAAAATATTTCTACACTTACAGGCCGTCCCAGGTACAGAAATATAAAATAATTACACGACAGACCACAACGATCTTCGGCTGTCACACAGACCACTGGCCAACCGTACACTGAACTGTTTTAAAACAGCGTGGCATCACTTTTTATACACCCCACCCTAACCTACACAAAAAGCGGAAGTACAAATAATAAATATGGCACTAGCCTATAAAAAATAGAATACCTAAAAATATAGCTCTGGGAGCGCAAGCTCACAAACACGACGTTGAAAACTTAAACTTACCTGTTTACTTTGACACCAGGAGGAACATCCAAAACATGTAAAAAAAAAAACTTTTTTACCTTTTTGGACTTTCTACATAGCTTTTTACGACATTACACCAGACTAAACACAATTTCACTTTTTCCTTAAATTATCCTCAGATATCAACAATAAAACATATTTACCATGAAGCATATTTTCAAACCACGCATTTTTCTATTATTATATTTACCTATCATTTCTTTCAAATCAGAATTTTCAAAAACATTTTTAAAAAAGACAACATGGCGACAAATAGACAACTCTTTGAATACCGAAGTGCATTTTAATGGAGTGATCTCCCTTGGGACAAGTGGAAAGAATTTACTATTTCAAGCTTTCCATTTCCTTTCACTTTATTCCGATCCAAAGAGTTATGGAAAGAAAAATAGCTGGCATTAAAATATCTGTCTTCTCTCCGCCTGTCGTTGCCCTTTTGGTCTGCCCAGAATTTTTGTCTCACTATTTCTAATCTTGGTGGGACGTGATGTACACCCAGTATAATCAATAATATATGCAAATGGGCAACGCAAGCTGTCCAGACTTGGCAAGCACATCCAATAGTTTAACGAATCGAATAGAGCCATCGCTTTTTAACATGAGACATAAAGAAAACATTTAATTAGACAACTTTTGTGTGGTCAGTACGATAGTGTCTATTCATTTACTGCTGCAACTGTGACAGTAGTATAAGAATTTCTGAATCTTAAGAAAGCTGTATGGTGTCTACCATTATATTAAAACCATAATATATGCAATGACATCAAAACTAAAATATCTTCCATCTCACCCAAATTATAGGCTAATATTTACAATTTTACTCAAGCTGCACTGGGGACACTTAAACAGTAACATCTAACATCACCACCAAATTAAAACATCTTCTATCACATCCAAATGACAAAAATGTATTATTCGTATTTAAAGATAAATCTTACAGTATTAAAATATATTGCATTAATTGTGCAGTTCTTTTCCTTAGAAAAACGTTGCTTTTTTTAAAAAAAGGTATCTTTGTTTTCTTTTGACGTTACTTAACTTGTTGACTTCCATCGAATAACTCTTCAATTTCTCAATCATTGTTGAAGTTGACCTGGTCAGTTCAATCCTTGTTCATGTTAATGCTGCCCAAACTACGGCACGAGGGCCAAATCAGACCCTTTCAAACTTTTTTCCAACAATGCGGCCTGTAACGGTCGACGATGATATTGTGAGTATCTTGCTCAAGGGGTTTACATTTGTAACTGTAGTTTAAGTTTTGTGTTGAAGTATTGGTAAGCCAACATCTGAATACAATTACTCAAAGTGTTTCTTACTTTGACAAGATTTGATCTCAATAAAAAAATTTCCTTTATGACATTACTTGTTCTCTAACATATACGCCAATAACATATATTGAGTACACTATAGATTTTCCTCTAATTGAAAGCAATTACGGAGTCCATTTCTCTGTACCTCAAGCCCAAAACAAAGCCAGCAGAAACACTGACCTATTAATCATTCTTTGACTGTCCAGCTCTGGGAATATAAACAAAAGAGGGAGACAACAACCCGGAAAAAAATGCGTATTTGCCAGTGTTACAGTTTAATTATCTCCCATGTTGGCGATCTATGATACATAATACTGGCTTGACTTGGTATAACGATGGTGCTGTCTTAATGGCTAACCCAAATGGGACTTTTTTTTATGAAATAATGTTAACTTTTCATTCCAGCGCCAACTAATAAAAATAATAATCGATTATTGCATAATCGTTCTGTTTCCTCTCACGAATTTAGCACGGCTACGATATCTAAGCAAACGTCTGTGAAGATAGCGTGTAGCATATAGAACAGTGTTTCCCAAAGTGGTCTATATAGACCCCCATGGGTCTACAAAGACTTCCAAGGGGTCTACGAAAGTTTAAAAGGGAATTGGGGGTCCATGAGATGTGCACGGGAGTCTACGATAAAGAATCTCAATTAAGCCTGTCTTGACTTTTATTTTGACAATTGGAATCTTTTCATATACACACATTTATGATTTGTACCTTAGGAAATCCTTAAATTTGTATCATGCTGATTGCATGCAAAATTGTTTTATTTAATATAATACTAGATTTAAAGAGCGAAGTTTTGTCTAGTTATAACATTAACCAAAAGAAATGTAGACTGTACAGCGTTAAGTATTTGAAATTGAACTTCATTACTTCCTAGTCAAACAAGCGAGTGTTTTTGTGCCATTTTTTATGATGCTATGAAACCAATTAAGCTGGAGGATCATTTGAGATGATGCCACCCTGATAAAAAGATAAAGGTTTGCAAAACGTTCAAACACTCAAATATTAAGTTAAGAATACACCTACAAAATCTCTCTTTGACCTGACATTGAGAAGGTGATGATTAGTGAGCGTTTTATTATATCTCTTTTCTTATAGTAAAATACTGAAAACAACACACGATAGGCATATTATTGATTTTAACAGCCATTGAAGAAATTGTAGAAACTCTTACATGAACTTATATCATTAAAAGAATTTCATGTTTGGGTTTTGTGGCCGGTGTCTTGTTTTGTGGCCGGTGTCTTGTTTTGTGACTGGTGTCTTGTTTTGTGGCCAGTGTCTTGTTTTGTGCCTCTTGATGAAGAATGCAATTATGAAGACATGGTCGGCATTCTCTGGTGACACTCCAAAAGGCAAATGTTAATGGTCCCAATTTTGAGCTTCTGGAACATATGTTTTCTCATTATGATGTGTACTGTTCTGATGTGAAAAATTATAGGTGGTCCTATCGGGATAGTTTATAAAAGGTGTCATCGAATGAGAGCTTGTCCATTTCTCGTTTTTACAATTGACTATTAGTTTCTTCATTTCTTCCGTATAGAGTGCGATGTTGAAGTGTGTATTTTCTTCTTCTTCTTCTTCGTTCTCATTGTCAATAACATAGATGAGGTTGCGTGTCAATGTGTTTTGCGCCAGGAGGCCCATTGACTCCGACTTCAGCCTGCTTTTCTTTCTGGGTGTGCTCCCATAGCCTTTGATCATCCAAGATCATCTGCAAGGCAGCAGGTGTTTATTTATGCAGTTTTCTCTCCTAGCTGAACTGCTATCCCTAGCTAACGAGTTTCATCTACCCGGGTTTAGAGTTAGAGCGCCCTATACTCGCTTTTTGCAATCATTTCCCTGGATTTCTGAGATGTTTTTAGTAAATATTCTAACCACTGGAATACTTCATCCTCCATGACTGCAAACCAGTTGGTCCGCGGCTGTTTATTTGCTATTCACAGCTAACCCGTATATCTAAGGGTCTTTCCCCTATCCGCCACCTGGGGACGCGCTTGGTAGAAGGTGGTAGCTCCCGAAAGGAAGTGTGTATTTGTTTTCTCACATTTGGCAAGTGTGTCAGCCTTCTATTTCAACATTGGAGAACAGTGTTCTTGCTGTTGTTTAGCTTACAAGGTCACACAATTATGTTTTGTACAAAATCTTTTGGATGTTCCTTCAGATTATGTGGATAATTACATCCTAGCCCAAACCTCCCGACAGGAGATGCGAGCAGGCAAGGTGACCACCGAACGTCAGTCCAGGCATCATGAGTTGTTTTATTCAGGAGGAATCAGATTTTCTCAAGCTTTGAAGGACTATTTTTAGATTGGTCTCGAACAAAAATTAACTGTTTGGCGAACTTGGCCAATGCTCCTATTTCTTCTCTGTGGTTGTCATAGAGCTCATTAGTTACAATGAACTTAATTTTTTAATTATTTTTTCTCCATGAGGCCATTCAATGAGTATTCCAGCTACTCCGTTTGTTGTGGCTTTCTGAGAACCATCCATGCAAACTCTGACCCATTGGTTGTTAGGGTAATGGATTTGTAGAAGAGTTCACTAAATTCTTAAGCTTTGTTGGAATATAGTCAAATATTTCTTTCTTCTTATGTAAGTCTTTGCAAACGACATATTTCTGCAAACATGAAATTTCTCTATACAGCTGACTGAGTCAACCATGTCTGTTAATGATTTTTTTTTTACTTATTATGGCTCAAGAAATTTACGAAAAACCGCTCTTTGTGAAAACTAAGGCACATTTATATTTAATGTTTTAAAGAACTACTTCATAATACAGCGAATCCCTATATGAAAAATTATCTCCGTAGCAACGGATGGTGAGCTTGCAAGCGTTCATAGACAGAGAGTTTCCAATGTGTTTAGTGATTGTATGCTATACGTATTCACTGTTCTATAATGGATTTTAAGTTGTGCCCATTTAATAGATTTATTTTTAAAAATTAATTCAAATTAAATTTAGGTTTCAAATTACTTTTTCACTCCTCGTGTCACTGGTTAGAAATTATTGTAAACAAAATGTGTTCATTTGAAATTGATGAATTTTCAAAAATTTAATATAACTTAAGCAGGGGGTCTACGGAAAACCAGAAAACACGGCAAGGGGTCTACGAGAGAAAAAAGTTTGGGAACCACTGATCCAGAAGAAAATGTTTACATTTAAAGATTATTTTTTTAGAAAGTTGCATTGGTTTAGAATAAGAGATGGACGTTTAGCTGGAAGATGGTGCGGTCTTGCAAAAGTAGCCACTAGCATTTTTTAAAATACTTTTAAATACATCCTAGAAAAACATCAAATCATTACTTCGCTTCGTTTATTTAGCTTCAAATATATGAATATATATATTTCTTGGATTAAACAAGTGATGAAATAAAAACTTTAAATATAAACAAAATATTATACAATAAAAATATTTCGATTACGAGGCAATTAATTTTTATTATTAATGGTTGATGGAGTTTAATTAAGTTTAATATTTCACCAGAGACTTGCCTATATAATTGTGTAAATGTAAGAGCTATGAAAGGCACATCTGTTTTTCCTATTAAAATGCCTTGTTTGTATACATTGGATTTAGTTGTAGCTTTAGAGATTGATATAAAAACACAAAATGGACTCTTAACGGAACTCTGTTTATGACCGTATTTGATATTTTAACTAACTTCATTGATAACGAAAAAAATATGGGGGGGGGGGGGTTCCGGCCGGAAAACTATAAAGGAGAGTGTAACGATGAGCAGGATGCCCCAAAAGGGGGGGGGTATCGTTTTGTTTTGTTGGAAGTCGGGAATAGGGGGACAGGGCCGGCCTTAGATAATTGGAGGCTTTAAACGAAGTGAATTCGTTGGCCCCAAATAAATTTTTAAAATAAAACTAAAATTGCGTATTGCGGCCCATACCAATCGAAGGCCATAAGCGTCTGCCTAGTTTACCTATGACTAAGGCCGGCTCTGAGGGGGAGGGTTACTGGTCAACTGATAAACAATAAATACCAAGGGAACATATCAACAGGCGAAGCGGGTGTTTAATACTTGTTATACTTATAAAATAGAAGCAAATCCATAAAAAAACTTGCTTTTAATGTACCCAGTGCACAGAATGCGAACGTATTGATACACTATAAGTTTTAAAAGCATATAATATTAAGTGTAGCCTTTTCTTAGCACTGTACAATCCAATTAGCAAGTAATAGAAGAAATATGTTTTGTAAATCATTTCCTACTTTTAGTTCAAATATAATTCCAACCAAAAATTGTCCATGTTTTCTCATTGACAAAAAATGAGCAATAAAAAATTGGTCCGTCTGTGGTTTGAAGCTGCTACATAATAACGCGACCTTTTATCAACTTAGCTAAACAGCCAGATTACCATGTGTGGAATTTTCTAATTTTTACTCGAGTTTTTTACAAACTCAATTTGTCTATCTCCCGTCCGGTAAAAAGTTTGAACATGATTTTTCTCCCATTTCCCATTCTAGGATCAATTTAAAACTTTGCACAATTATTTATTGAACCTGGCCAGACATGAATACATCAATCAAAATTAACCAATTAGTTAATTTATTGTTGGTGATTAGTTATTTAGTTTGATATAGAAATAAGGGCAATAAGTGCTACTTAATGAGAGATGTGGATGTATATATGGATTTAATCCCCTTATTACATTTTGACTTGTCTCCCACTTTCAAGTCTCGGATCAAGTTGAAATGTTGCACTATTATTCATATTCGATGAGAAGACACGAATCAATCCAAAAATTAACCAATTAGTTAATCATTTAGTACTAATTCATCAGTTTTGTTTTATATAGCAGAATTGGAGCTAAACCCTGTACTTTTCAGATAAATGGCAGTAATTAGTGGTTCCTTCTCTTTAAAAAAGCTTTGTTGTTTTTTTTAAGTTTTCTTTTTTTTTTATTGTTTGTTGTTGTTTTTTTTACTTCTAACCAACTTCCATTCACCTTCCACCTTTGGACTTTTTACCTTTTATGAGCTAATAGAAGGAATTGAAAAATAAAAATGTAAACATAAAGCTGATTACTTAAACATGAACATTTTCTGTGGTCTTTTCAATAATGTGTCAAGATTTTTTTTCTTGAGAATCGATAACATTGGCGAAGAACAATAAACATTTTTATTTCTTGGAATCTTTTGGCTTCCATAGGAAATCATTACAGATCTATCCGAAAGAATCCCAAAAACTTCCTTTGTCTACAGCAATGGACAATGGACAACCCAATGATCGTCAAGTTTGGACAGTTTATGAACAATTTGAACGTGAACTGTTGTGTAAACCGTAAACTTGTGTGTCTTATGTATTGTTGGCAAGGTAATCCTTTCAGTACTGAATAAACATTTTTAAAAAATCTATAACAAATATAGCAAATGCAATAAATAAAGAGAGGGATTAAAAAAAAAAAAAAAAAAATTAAAAAAAAAACATTTTTTATCCAAAAATCCTAAAAACAAATGTAAATCATTTGAAGTTATTTCTGTATTTCTCATCAATTATTAAATCCTTTCTTTAAAACAATACATCAGTTGAGTAAACTATTCGTTGAAGTCTAAGTTTGGTTTAAGTTTGGTCTAAGTTTGGTCTAAGTTTGGTCAGTCTGATTTAGTCTCTCTCTTTTTTTCTTCATCTTCTCCTTTCGTCTCTATCACAGTCACCAGACACCTCAGACAGTCAGATGCTAATCTGTAAAGGGGACATAACTAAATAAGAAATGCTCCCATAATTTCTATCCCTTTTTCTCTATCACGCGATTCGGTCAGTTCTCAGAAAGCATCATCGATCAAGCCAGCCAAGAACCTAGATGGGGATTTAACAATTGAGCAAGGTATAAAAAAAACCCTATGGGATACAGGGGCGGGCTCCCGGATCTGTCTCCTTCTTAATTAACTGAATTTCCTTCCAATAAAGATTTCATATGTTGCATGTTTGCGTCATAATCCAGCCCACCCTACCCCTTCACTTTTTTTTTCTTTTAGCGGCGCCCTACCAGCCTCTTCTCCTCGTACCTCCTGTGGAAAATCTTACATCCGCATGCGTAATTTAATTTCCTTTGCAACGCAACAAAAAAAAAAGCGACCAAGTCAGCTTTGACAAAGAACATCACTCACCCTGCCAGTTATCTTCCGTGTCTTTTATGTTCCGGGATATGATTACGTATAGATAGACAATTGGTCCTAGAGATGGTTACGTAAAGATAGACCATTGGTCCTAGAGATGATTACGTAAAGATAGACAATTGGTCCTAGAGATGGTTACGCCAAGACAGACATTTGGTGCTGGAAATCATTTCTGCAACACTGAAATTTGGTCCGGGACAGTGTTTCCATATTTTTTCTTTAACGGAAGATTTCGCACATTCTGAATATTTAGCGGAACATTTCGCTTATTTTTTAGAGAGATTTATTCACGTGGTGGCCTACAAGTTAATTATTCCAGGCGTCGCGGAACACTAGGGCTCCGAGGAACAAGGTTTGGGAAACACTGGTCTAGGAAATAATTACTAATTGGGAGCAGTGGCGTAGCAGCCATGGCGTGAGGGGGCTCAATAAATCCCTGGTCAAAAGGAGCCCACAAGGAACTTAACAAACTTCGATGTAATTCAATTCGTCTTGATTACGAAGATTATCATTGAGATGATAGGAATAATAAAGAAACGTATCTTTGTTAGAGATCATTAGATTTCCAATACGATCTAAAGTTTGAAGAACTTCTTAAACAATAGAAACATTCAATAAATACTTACTACATGACCACAAAACGAGGTCAAAGGTTAGTAATTGTTGTCAGAAAAGAAAAAAAAAATTCCATTCTTCATAATTCAGTCAGTTTCTTCATCAGTTTCTTATGTTGTGTCCTGATCTCCAAAATAAAATCAATGGTTCAATTCTGGGATTTCCTTTTTAAGTTTACAGACTTGGTGAAACAAATAAGCCTAACAATGAAAATAAGCTGCAAGCCCCAAGCTATGGTAGTGCCTTAATCATTTGTGGACAGAACAATGGCCTTCGGTCTCTACCTGAACTAACAAATTCAATATGCTACAAACTGAAAAGGCCAACAGTTGGGTTCAACACCTTGAAACGTTCTATGCATTGGTGTGAAACTGTCTCCTACAACATGTCGACGAGCTGGTTTAAAAGCCATGCCATTTACATCTATGCCTAACGTGTTTTAATGTTCTTAAGGTGTTAACAGAAATTACTTTGTGTTACTGTACCGTAGAAAGCGTAATGCAACATCAATAAGAAGAAAAAATAGCAAAATTTGCACTATATATATAGATAGATAGATAGATTAGATAGATAGATAGATAGATAGATAGATAGATAGATAGATAGATAGATAGATAGATAGATAGATAGATTCCCTATATATAACAAACAATATTCAGAAAACAATTTCTAATTACGTAATGACCATGCACTTTAGGTAAAGGAATGAGGTTCAAGATATCTGACAAGTGTGGCTAATAATATAGGTCTTCATATTCATGAAATATCTGCTCTATTATTATTATTATTATTATTATTATTATTATTATTATTATTATTATTATTATTATAAAAGAACGAGTATTCATTCTCTGGCGGAGCCAGGGTCGAGTTTCGTTAACGGGAAAAAAATTCATCGTATTTATCAGTTTCCACTGAGGAATTTTCTGGTGATGTGGCAGGTCTGCAGAAGTACCGCCCTCTGACAGGCAACGAGAATGCTCCTAGAAATGCCAAGGGCCTTAAATGTATCTGCGGGGTCAGTTGTTATTATCCCCTCGGTTGATTTAACAATGGGGTTATTTGGGGTATATTGTTGTTTTAGATAATTTCCATAAACGCTTAATCTCCAAGCCAAGGTTCCCATATTTTCGTTGTTTTTCCAGCTCGATTTTTTTTTTAAATTATGAGATAGTGGTACGGCGATGTCCTTTTTTATCGATGAGCAGCAAATCAGGGCGATTAAGATCTACGGTTTTGTCGGTCAAAATAGGCCTATCCCAGTATAATAGGTGATCAGTATACTTTACAAATTTATCTGGCCAGTATCTATAATAAAGAGGAGTATCCTTATTGATCAAATTATGTATCAAAGCCAAGTGTTGATGTATTATTATTACTAAGTTCAGACATGTAGAAAGTTCTCTATAGCTAACAGCGTTTAAGAAAATGCCTAAAGTCAGTTGAGTCAGCGATATCAATATATGTGTACATGTACAACCTTTTTAAAAGACAGACAGAGTGATTTGATATAAGCTTTGTAAAAAAAAAAAGTCAATTGATTCCTTGCCTTTAAGTAGGCCTACTCTTGAGCTTACGTTTGAGTCTATAATGTTCAACTGTATCACTAGTTTTACCTTTAGGCGGTGACAATAGATTTTTAAAATGTTTGGTGCATAAGTGAAGCAAACATGGGGGCGTTTAAAACTCATACCGATGACCTAGATAATGTGCACTTAAAAATTTGCCTATTGTAGGGATGGGTCACAAACAATGTAGAGCAGGGGTGGGCAAATTACGGGCCGCGGGCCACATGCGGCCCGCCGAAGTGTTTTATGCGGCCCGCCGACACCTATAGAAATCAGGTGTGCCCACGGTATATACATATACAAATGCGAATATTAAAAATAATATCGCTATAAATTATTGAAACTGTCTCATTATAAAAGTATTAAGTAAACGTAGATTATGCTTATTGGCTATACATCAATACACTCGATTCAAGACACAATCTCTGCGTGTTGGGTAGGCTTGGAACAAGATGGCAAGTGTAACAACTGATGGAGGTCGATCTTTGACTGAGAAAAATATTGTTTTTTATAAAAAATATCCCAACCATAAATTCTAAACAGGAAAGTTTGCACAAAGCTGCATATAGTTTCGTAGTAATCATATTTAATAACCATAAGGATGTTAACCACGGGTAGTTCCAATTTATGAACACAATAATCCAATGTAACGCTAGTCTACCATGGGCAAGGCAAATGAGAAGAATATAAAATCTAAAGGAAGAAATTGTTATATTACTTGAAGGACATTGACTGTGACATTGATACCAATATTTCTAATGAAGAGTGAAAGACAGATTTCATGTCTTTTATAACTGCTATTGCAATTTCAAAGAGAACTTCCAGTCAGTACTACCACGGGAGTCTTATTGGTGCCAGAAGCTGTATTTTCAAAATTAAAAAAAAAAAACTTTGCTGCTGTTCACACTATTTGGGTACACTAACATCTGTTCTTCTTCTTCGTTCTCATATTACATTTTGGAGGGTTCAGATCAGTAATTCTATATCTGAGATGAACCGCGCAGTGGTTTCCAGATCAGGCAGTTCTCCGAATAGTCTTTGGAGAGTCTTGTTCGGGTCTCTTGATTTAGTATACACCATTAAAGGACATGGTCAGCATTCTCTGTTAATGCTCCATAAGGACAGGTTTCCCTCGTCCCGACATTTAATTTCCGGAACATATATTATTGTCTCATTCAGTGAACAAACATTTTTTTGTGGAAACTAAACAAGTATAATTACTGGTCAATGTTGACTGACTAAATTTGACAGCAGTCACAGGGGTAACAACTAGTAAGCTAGTTTCACAGTTCCGGAACATTATGCACGAGTGTAAAAAGTAAAATACTGCACATTAAGTACAACTGTATATTTGTGGGGATATTGTGATATAAAAAGACAACAGCAATTTTTAAAAAATCGTAAAATTGGTTTCCAAAATTGCTAACTCTTGTTGTAATTTTTTAACGTGGAGTGTGAAAAAAAAGAAAGAAATGTGACTATAATACAGTGTAAATAGGAATTAAAAGACATTCTACACAGTTAGCGAGCGTATCTTTCTAAGGTATAATATATATATATATATATATATATATATATATATATATATATATATATATATATATATATGCGGCCCGCCATTCCCAAACTTTTTTTTAATGCGGCCCTCGATATAAAAAGGCTACATGAAATCTCTTTCTCTTTGTTTGTGGAGGGGATGGGGGGGGGATGTTTTATACTATTGATAAGTAAAGTGTTCATGGTATCTCGACGTTTTACTGTCAGATATAAGGTTGTCTAATTAGGATTGTTTTGTGTTTTAAGATTTCTATTTTACTTTTATGAAGCTATTCAGCTAGAGATTTGTACAAATATATTCTGTGTCTCTGTTGACATTTATCTTTCCGATAGTTGAAGGTCAAACAGAAAAAAAACATGGTTCATCGCGTTATGTCAACTTGGGAGGGGAATTTAGAGAGCTGTGCGTTCAGAGGACGCTATCCGCTGCCTTTACTATAGACTCTCCCTCTCTCTCTCTTTCTCTCTCTCTCTCTCTCTCTCTCACACACATACACACACTCAGACCCACATTCACACACTCACTCGATTTGGGGGGGGGGGGTAGTTTCTCTTTTTTTTTTTATTAAATAAACAATTATTTCTGATCTAAAATTATAAAATTCAAAACACAAAGCATCCATACAGAAAGAAAACAAAACTCCGAATCACTAAATAATGTGCTGCCCTTTGTTATTGCTGTAACACGGCCGGGAAGGGGGGGGGGGCAAGATAATCACTACTGCTTTTTTTAATTCACATAAAGGTCGAGCTTTTTGATTCTCTGATCAGGTTATATATAGTTCGTCCATCGGGGTTCGATGAATACCAGTTTTGTCATTTGGGAGGCTGAAGGCTTTCCAATGGGGTTTTGTGCCTCCTCATGTGGCTGGTGAGCCCGGAATGTTCGGCCGCACACTTAGCAGGTTATTCCAGCTGGAGCTAGTGTCATTGGCCTTGCTTTTTTTCTCTGGCGTTTTTCTTCTGCCAGTGCCCAGTGGTGTTCTATTTTCCTCAGCAATTTGTGAGCCATTTTTTTACAACGCGACGCCATAATGCTTTGTCATGTGCTTCTGTCTTCCAGGTAGCTGGGTTTATGCTGAGGGTTTTCAAAGAAGCTTTGAGGGTGTCCCTAAAGCGTTTTTTTTTGTCCATCTTGTGAGCGCTTTCCTTTACCCCATTAACCCCCAAAACTTTATTACTGCATTAAATATACTTTCTATATTAAATATCAATTTTTATTGGTCAAACTAAGACATTGCTAAAATAATTTTGGAAACATTCTATATAGTAAAGATTCTGTGAGATGTACACTGGCAGTGTACGCTAGCAGGAAGTGCCCCTGTGAGGAACATTATATAAAAAAAATCTCTTTTTTACAATTGTAAGGTAAAACATAGTTAATAACATGGAAAAAGACAAAATTAAACATTTTAATTTTAAATAGTATATGTTTTAATGTTTTACTATAAAATTATAACAATCTAGTAAAAAATAAAGCATGAAATTTAAAACATTATCTGGTACTTCCAGGTACTATCCAGATATATACATTATCTGGTACTAGCCAGTACAATCCAGTTATATACATTAATTGGTACTAGCCAGTGCTATCCAGGTATACTTTTTAGTAAGGGGTTGTGGTCTATTTTTTCTGAAGAATGTATGTGCTGCTAAGATAATGTTTTCTTGTGACATCTAAACGCTAATCTTCGCGATCACCACTAAATGAGAGACTGTTGCTTGCTAAAGTTAAAGCTAACATTCACTATGCGATGAATTACTTTCAATCAGTAATTGTCCCCTTCTTCAATGTGCTCCTTGTTTACACCATCCACCGTTCTCAGTCTTTCATGTTGTCTGTTTGTTTGGCAGGCTTGCTGATGAAGTTAAGTCATTAGCAGGGATATTTTATTGGTATTCACTGTTACGATTTGGTTGGAAAAGGGAAATATATTTGCTTCATAAGACACTGACTTCTAGTCGATTCGCAGTATTCGCGTGGTGAATATACCCATCTGTATATATTTATAGATTAAAAATCCAGAAAATCCCAGTCAGCCTTCCCCAACGAAATTTTTACCCAACATAAAATGATCAAAAGTAGTAATTTTTTTATTCAAAGGGACAATATCTGTGCCTTCCTAGACTTCTACTTAAATTGTAAGAGTTTACTCCCTTGCTCTTCGCTGTTGTCCAAATCAATATAAGAAACTATATGAGAGTAAATGAAAAAGTGTCACTTCCATGATGCGTGTACTGTAATGTATGTATTTATATATAGTAGGGCCGGCCTAAAGCATAGGCAAACTAGGCAGTCACCTAGGGCCTCCAATTAATGGGGGCCTCGCATAGGACTAAAAAAAAAACTTGGATCATATCTTAAACATGGTAGAACACTAAAAGTCTATGTTCACCAGTCTAGGTCTGTCTCTACTACGGAAATTGCAATATACGAATTTCCGTTTTTTTAATAAATTTAGTAATTTCATTTTTTTCACTGTTTCATTATATTATATTTTTTTTTATTTCATTTGGGGTTTCCAAATTCATTTCGCCTAGGAACTGGAACCATCCATGGCGGGCCCTGTATCTAGTTAAAGTACAACTGTAAAAGTGAAGAAATATAATTGCTCTCCATTTGGCAAACATAGTCTTAAGATGTCGAATGTCAACATGCAGGGGCCCCTAAAGAGGCCAAGCCGCCCGGGCCCCTAAATCCCTTTCTACCCCACTGGCGCCGAAGCAACAAAAGGCTTAGAGAAGAAGCAGTCCGATCTGTAACTGACCAAAGCTACCCATGTCACTTTCAATCATGATTGGACTGTAGTCATCTTCGTGAAATGTGCTCATCTTCGACCACGAAGAAGGAGCTAGAAACAGACATTCATTCATTTAAAAAAGGTTACGTCATAAACGTATCCATGTGTCAATCAAGTCGTATATCTAAATAAAAGACGTACTCTCGGCTAAGTCTTGAGTTGTCGTGGCTGATTCACGCCGACCAATGCCACTAGGGAAGAATGAACATATGCACAAATGTGTATGTATGTCAAAATGTTAAAATGTTTTGGTTCAATATCATGGCGATGAACGACGAGGAAGTACTAAATCATAAAGAGAGGGGTGGTGAAGGGGCTGACCGAATATTATTAGCTCTGGAGGTGACTTCTGATTGCACCACTCGCTCAGTCCAGTACCTGGCCTGGGCATGTCCTCAAGTTGGATGGAATCAAGAGGTCAAAAATGGCACTTTGGGAATCAACTTAAAGTACGACGATGATTCTGACGTTGATTAGTTCGTGAGGCTGAATAAATCTCAACCTATAAGTATCACATACAAGTCTAGGGTCGGTTTTACGGTGGGGGGGGGGGGGGAAGGAGGTGAGCTACAAGAAACAAAATGGCAATGATAGAACTAACATAAACGATCTTTTGAAGTTTTAAAATAAATTTTGTGTTTATGTTTATAATTTGTATATTTAAATAATCTAATACATGGGCGTAGCCAGGGGGGTTCAACCCCAAATGAAATCCCCCCTGCGGGGGGGGGGATCGGAATTTAGTGACTGATTTTTTCCTTTGATTTTGTTTATTTTAGGTGAAATTGTAATACTAAACCATCACTTGCCCCAGCACAGCCAATGTTTTTTAGTTTAAAACCCTTTACCTGGGGTTTCTGAGTTTAAACCCCTACCAGGAGGTGTTTGCAGTTAAATCCCCCTCTTCTATAAAACAAAACAAAAAAAAGGCAAACGACAATCCCCAAATTCCAAGAGCACAGATAAGGAAGATTTTGATTTTAAAACCCTCTCCAAAATTTACGATAAACCCCCTCTTCAATATAAAAAAGCAAATTACACACTCAAAACTCTATGAGCGTAGCCAAAGGGGTTTTAAGTTTAATCCCCCCCCCTCTCCTCAGTAGGGTTTGAAGCTAAAAAAATACCTCATCAATATAAAATAAAAGCAAATTACGCACTTAAAATGTCATGAGCGTAGCTAAATAGGTTTCGACTCAGTTTTGAGTTTAAACCCCCCTTCATTGGGGTTTGAAGTTAAATAATACCTCTTTAATATTAAAAAACAAAGCAAATTATACACTTAAATTCTATTAGTGTAGTCAAAGGGGTTTTGAGTTTAAACTCCCCTCCAGTGGAGTTTGAAGCTAAAAAATACTTTTTGAATATAAGCAAATAACCAAATTACATACTCTAAAATGCTATGAGCGTTACCAAAAGGGGTTTTGAGTTTAAACCCCTCTTCAGAGGGGCTTGATGCTTAAAAAATACCTCTTCAATATATATTAAAAAAAAAGCAAATACACACTAAAATTATTTGAGCGCAGCCAAGCCAATTAGGTGTTTTTGATTTTAATCGCTTCTCCTACAGGTGGCTTTTTTTAAAGTTTAAAACCCCTCCAGATGGTTTTGAGTTTAAAATCCCCTTACAGAGCGTTTTGAGATCTAAAACCTCTATCTTCAATATTATTCTAAAGCAAACTACAGTTACCAAATTCTATGGCCGTAGCTAAATGGGATTTTATTTTGAATTTTAAAAAAACAACAACTTCCGATATTTTTTTAGTTTAAAACCCTCCAACAGATGATTTTGACGATAAAACTTTCCTTTTCCATATAAAATCTAAAGCAAACTACAGTCACCCAATTCCAAGAGCGAATTCAAGAGAGATTACACATTTCTACCAGTGGCGGGGCTCCATTAATAAAGTGCAGTGAATAGTCATCTACCGAAATTGAAAAACACTAAATGTGGCTCAACGAAGATGGCTATGACAGATTTTTGGAGTCAGCTATAGAGATCGGGTCTAAATCAAGGAAATCTATGCCGAACTGGGAGTCGACTCCCTAGTAAGATTGTGACAGTGCGTCGCATGAGGTTTGCGGGACATGTTCTCCGACAAAAGGAATTACGCATAAAAAGAGTACGATGACATCCTAGCACAACTTGGCTCCACACAATCATGGAGGTACTCAGAGCATGTGGGAAGACGCTTTAGACATTACCAGTGACAGATTTTTGTGGAAACAGCTTGACGGCAAATGCGCCGAACGGCGCGGGAGGATCTAAGTCAGTAAGAAAAGCACTTTAGGTTTTTGTAATAAAACTTTTAATAGCAGGAAAATGCACTGTAGATATCACAGAATATGCATTTTGTTGGCTTTCAATACCAGAAATCGTACTAGGCGGCGGGGCTCCGCCCCGCGCTGATGGAGCTCCTGGCGCTCCCCTCTACCCCCTTGCTAGCAATGGCGGGGAGTATACAATTTTTACACTAACTCCAGAAAGAACCTATTCTAGGGCACAATAAAGGTCTTCCGAAAGAATGAAGGGTCAGATTGTAATAAAGATTATGTACACACACACACACACATACTGTTACAAAAATGATGAAGTTGCTTGTAAGAGTACCCCATGTTACAAATTAATGGGGATTGATTCTAAAAGAGCACCCCACTCAATATAACAAAATTTTGATCAATTAATTTTACCTATTAGCGGGTATAGCTAAAAATATTCAATTAGAATTATAGCTAGATTTAGGTATTTAGATCAAAAGGTCAGTGTTAAAAGTGTGCTGGCACGTTCGTCCAGAGGTGTACTGGTCCCTTCTTGTACTGCCTAGGTTATTAGGTATAACCTCCAGGAATACAATTCAACTAATGTATGCAGCAAAAGACTTTACAAAGTCGCACGTAAACATATGTACAAAGTTTATTTACATGAGTAAAATAAATGTGTAAATAAATGGCCATCAACTCACAGGCTGACACAACAAAAAGTAAACAAAAGATACTCAAAAATAATATGGCACACAGCCCTAGTCATATGTTACATTATCGTCACATTCTGGAGAATACACATTTACATGAGTAAAATAAAGGTCACAGGCCTCAGGTCAACACATGACCACTTTTGACCATTCTGGGGTTACAAGCTTCAGGCTGACACTAGCCACTTTTAGCCAAAAACAAAACAAAAGGGTCATGATGAACTATAGGCTTCAGGGAAACCTATGAGCATACAAGCTTCATAGAATCCCACCTATAGACATCCGTTTGGTAAAGCCCATCTGATGATTCAATACAGGTTGAACCCCTCAGAGACAAGGCTATAAAAATATGTAAAGTCCATCTGATGATTCAATACAGGTTGAATCCCTCAGAAAAAGGTTACAAAAATATGTCACGTTTGGGAGTACCCCAGGATGCAGAACATCAGGGTAAAAATATACTGCCTGGAAATCATTTAAGGCTATATCTACTAATAATTATACATTACACAAAATACAATCATACTAAAGATATACTTAGCCCAAAGATCTCCAGAGCAGGGCACACTTCTCCGAGTACCCCATGACACACGACCACTAACAGGAAAAAAAATACTATTCACAACACAGGTCAAGTGGTCAAGCTGGTAACTCAGGAGCAAGTGGCAACTAAGTTTGCAAGGCCTTTTATAAACTATAAAAGGGAAATCACTCCTAACTATACAAGTAATAAAAAATAGTTAGTTCCCCATTATGTCACACATACATATAAAAAAAATTCACCGGGGGGGGGGAGAAAAAAATCCCCCCAAACCCCCCGCCCCCGAAAAAAAATACTGGCTACGCCCATGATCTAATATATATATATATATATATTTGAATGTCAGGAGTATGTATGTATGTGTGTATGTATGTATGTATGTGTGTGTATGTATATATGTATGTATGTATGTATGTATGTATGTGTGTATAAGTGTGTTTATTTATGTATATATGTATGTATGTGTGTTTGTGTGTATGTATGTATGTATGTATGTATGTATAAGTGTGTTTATGTATGTATATATGTATGTATGTATGTATGTATGTGTGTGTGTGTGTGTGTGTGTATGTATGTATGTATGTATGTGTGTGTGAATATATATGTATATGTGTGTGTGTGTGTGTGTGTATGTATGTATGTATGTGTATGTATTTATTCATGTATGTCCCGCATATAAATCAAAACAATTTGACCAATCTTTATACTAGCTGACAGAGCATTCGAAGAATATTGTAGTTTAAGAATTTTTTTCTTTTTAGTTTATAATAGAAATTAATGATAATAAATTCCGCCAAAAATTCTTTAAAATGAAAATGATTGGTCATTTTTTTTTTCTAAACTTGACAAAGTTTTAATAATAAGACTTTTCTTTTAAAGTTTGTTTTTATTTTCAGATTCTCACCACATTTGTTGTAACGATGTAAACTTGCAAATATAATGACGTCCGTCACACGTGGTGGCAGCCACATTGGAAGTCATGAAGACAAAACCGGTGGTGGCGCCTACCACCAAAATCATCATAGGATGTCAAACAGCAGCGCCACCATTCAGATTAAATCGACTTCAGCCAAAAAGGGTGTCAGGGGAGCCTCAGAGTCAAACTATAAAGCCGCAGAAGGCAATGATGCTCGCTCTCCTAGATGTTACGAACAAGGAGCTCGAGGCAGCGTGGCGAGTGGTGAAATCCCTTATGGGCGTTCTTCTAGGCATCATGAGGACATAACGATGTCTTCTCCTTCCAATGGGCACAGTTCGAATCATTACAATTCAACGACTTCGTCAAGGATTCGCTCGGCGGATCGTGATCGTGGACAGTATTCTGACAATGGGGTGTCCAAAAGAAGAGATGACGGGGCGCAAAGAACACGCCACGCTGGCGCTCCTCGCGACGATGACATTGATAGATATTTTACTTTGCAGCATGAGAGCAAAAGCAGCTCCAAGAAAGGTAACTCGTTACGAAGGTCGACATCAACCGACTATGAAAACCCTGAACATGGAGAGATGCCTTCCAGAAGATCCAGAGACAAAGACCATGATTCCAAAGACAGACGGCGCAGCAGCTCGCAGACGAGAAACCCAGAATGGACTGAGAAAGATCTAAGAGGACAGCCATCAACAGCTTACAGTGACCATAGGAGGTCATCCAAGACTGAATACGATTACAGGGACGACGCTTATGGGAGACGTTCTTCTGATATGTCGTATAGGGATACTCAGGCTCAGTATGAACGTCGACGCAGCAACACCGGACAAAGTGGTGACGGACATCGCTACCATGACGATGGTTCTCACTCGTCATTGAGACTTTCATCCAGTAGGCAGAGTTTGGAATCGGACTCTGATCGATATTACAACTCACGCCAGAAACACAGCGGGTCAACCTACTCTGTCCATGACGAGAGAGACATGCACCAAGGATATGCAACGACTGGAAGAAGATCCAGCAATGTCAAGTCCTATGATTATGCTACTCTGCCCAAAGCCTCATCCAATAATGGAATCCCCATCGAAAGAACCTCGGTAACGAACTCTGCAGTAAGTAGCACCAAAAGCGCCATTAGGTCTTCCCAAGGAAAGGACACGTTTCGCAAAGATGGAACTCAGCTGGGTGAAGATCGAGCATCGAAGGTTAAAGGCGAAGACACTCGTAGAGAAGATTCTACTCAAAGTAAAGCACTTAGAAGTCCAGCACTACAACAGCGATCGAACGAAGACAATGAAAATGTACCTGTATCACACAATGATGGGAACAGCTCAAGCAGGAAGTCATCTGCTCGGTCTAATCAAGATACTGGATTCGTTTCGTCTTCTTCCTCTTCGTCTCGCCGAGAAGAACCTCAATCTAGAACCAATCAGCATGCCTCTCCACTTTCAAGTCATTCCGATGCCGAACCTGCAAGAAACAGAAGGAAATCTCAGATTGCTTCCAATCATAATCCTGAACCTTCAACTCATGCTCAACACACCAAAGACCACTACTTGTCATCTAGCAGTAAAGGAGATTCAAGTTTAGAGGAACCTATACACGGGCATGGATCCCATTCCAAGGAAAGTCTAAAATCTATTGAAAATCCACTAAGGGATTCTTCGTCTATGAGCCGAGACACTATTAACAAATCAAATATTTTCAAAAGTAACCAATCCCTCAATGATGAAAACGCAGCATCTATCGCGGCAAAAGCAAGGAATGCCTTGCCATCAGAAAACCAAATTCCCAGGACCTCACACGTTGCCTCAAGAGCTCAACCTAAATTAGAATCTGGTACGTCAGCCCCAAAGACGAATAACTCCAGATCTTACATTGCAGGAAGCATCTCATCTTTACTGGCTCGTGCTACTGGTGGACAATCGGCCTCTTCACAGGGTAACCGAGACTTCACTTCCGTTAGCGAAAGGTGGCGAAGCCTAAAAGAAGGTATTCTGTCCGATGCTGAATCAAGTACTTCCGGTGGCAAAGAGAGTGCTGCGGCTTTATTCACAGCAGCCGCGACAAAGTTCATCACCTCTTTACCAAATTCTATTGTGAAAAACATTCCCTTACAAACAAACACGCCATCTCCTCCAGCATCAACAGCTTCCACACCTGCAGGGGCGACACCTCAAACACGCCTCAAGACTCAATCTCATAACAGAATTCCAGATTTTAGCACAGCTGCTAAAAAGGAAGATATATTTTCCATCCCCAGGTCTAAGACCGAAGAAAGAGGCCATCTTGCATTGTCAAAACCAGAAAGCAGCGTAAACACAAACCCAGCTAACGGTGACAAATATTTAAACCAAGAGAAACAACCTTCGTTTGAAAAACCGCAACATATAGATAGAGCCTCCAATATACAGAAACAAGCTAGTACAGAGAAACAGCCTACATCTAGTGATCAGCATAGCTCAGAGAAAACAACGTCCTTGGAGCAAAAACTCGGAGGAGAAAGAGGTTTAAGCTCTAAAGATAAACAGCTCAACCCCGAGAAGCAGCTCAACTCTGAGAAGTCATCTTCTGAGAAATTACAGAGTCCCGAACAAAGGGCGACCAACGATAGAAAGCTTAGTTCAGAGAGGCTGCCTCATACTGACAGGCTGTCTCACACAGACAGGCTGTCTCATACTGACAGAATATCACGTTCGCCCAAGGAGGACAGGCGGTCGGAGGTGAGCAAGGACAAAATCTATGCTTCTCGTAATGGTCTCAGCAATACTAACCCTCGAGGAAATCCTCGACCCAGCGTCGTTTCGTCCACTCTAAGCAACGGCCGTACCCATGGCTATTCCAAGCTGGACACCTCAGAGAAGCTGGACAGCCCTCAAACTGATGATAGCGGTCAAATGGTGAGTAGATGCAATATGAATTTTAGGGCTTGAGTCTCGCGTAGCAATCCTACTGTACTATTTCGACCTCTTTAAATTCTTGAAACATCTTTCAACACACATTGAAATGCGTCCGAAATCTGAAGCACTCGCGAGAGGATTTCACATGACCACTATCAACATATGACCACTATAAACACATGACCACTATAGAGTCACTATAGACACATTACCTCTATTAACAAATGATAACTAAATGATAAACACATGATAAATATAGACACTAACCACTATAAACACATGACCACTATAAACATTGATGGGGCGCGGTGGTCGAATAGCTGCCAGTCTGAGGGGTCGCGATCTCGAATCTACTTACCGAGATTCCGGACCCCCTGACTCTGACGATGTTTGCATATTTAAATTAGCTCAGTCACGACCTCAAAGAATGAATAATACAAAGTACATCAATACTGTGAGCAAGTCTTTCACAATGGGAATAGACTCTAGATACGTTTACAATAATTGACAAGTTCATATAACAACTAGTGACACCTATATCTTCTATTATCTAGTCGTGACTTTCTAAATGTAATCTCTTTTTTTAATTAGGTTTGATAAAAATGCTCATTTAATTACACGACAGTTAAAATGTATACTGACTTGATATGGTATCGTTGTTACATAAACAATACAATAATTCACCCACAGTTGATATGAGTCGTAGCTTGAATAGAATACATTAAACTAGAGGAGTACTGTACTCCCTTTACAAATCATGCGTATTGTTAGAAGTTAAGAACATGTTGGTTTATTAGCGATCATCTCACGCACAGGTATTTATTTAGATTTGTGTAAATCAAACAGTACAACGTAATCTGTGACATCCAAGCACAAATCATAAGCGTTTGTGGTTTGTGTTATTACAGTTCTTTTCAAATTGTGATACGCGTATCATTAATGGAACTTCAAGACATGCCAAGTGCTACTCGTATGGTCATTTAATTTAAACGAATCGATTACTCAATCTTTCCTTTTTCTACTCTTTTCATAAAGTCTCTATCTGGAAAGTCTCTAGACTATGTGAACAATCTAGAAAGTCTCTAGAGTATATGTGAACAATCTGGAAAGTCTCTAGAGTATATGTGAACAATCTGGAAAGTCTCTAGAGTATATGTGAACAATCTGGAAAGTCTCTAGAGTATATGTGAACAATCTAGAAAGTCTCTAGAGTATATGTGAACAATCTAGAAAGTCTCTAGAGTATATGTGAACAATCTAGAAAGTCTCTAGAGTATATGTGAACAATCTAGAAAGTCTCTAGAGTATATGTGAACAATCTAGAAAGTCTCTAGAGTTTATGTTAACAAAAAACGGAATGGTTTCTGTACTTTCTTCCTATAATTAAAATAATGCATTGGTATATCCTTATAACCACACGCTTTAAAGACCGGCTTAGGGGCCAACTTACCTTAGCTGACATAGAAGAGAGCACCTGATTGCATGCGGCCTCAGAACCAGACAGCTGGAGGTCACTTACAAAGGATGCAGGATACATATTTGAGACCAAAAGAAAATCCGCTGACGAGGACAGACCAGACGGCGTAAAGAAAATCTCAATCAATCACCTGCGGACAACGGTTATGCTTGCCCTGGATGTGGCAAAATATGTAGGTCAAAGCTGGGGCTCCGTATCTACGGGAAATACTGCATTCCTCATTAATATTCGGACTCGATGACAAGCCTTATTATTATCATTATGATTATAACTGCACACAGATAGGAAACGCCTTGAGATATTACTCCGATACTATTAATCTGTCAGTTAACCATTTATAATGGGAACTTTTTGTCAGTGAACCAATTGTCCCTGAACCATATGTAAGGTGAACCATATGTCATAAACGATTTTTCGGTAAACCATTTTTCTGAGAACAATTTGTTGTGAACCCCTTTAACTAAGGTTGATAAAACCAATATTTTTTTATTTGTTTCATGTAACTAAAAGGGAGATAAAAGAATGAAAAATTAAATATTACTATAAACTCAGTTATTTCCCTTTTAACATCTTGTTCATAATAAGTTCATATGTAGAAGAACATCGACTATCCGGACTAATTTTGAACGGGGTCTGTCAGGATAATCGATTGTTTGGCTTACTGGTTACGTAATGTTATAAACGGGTCATTTCACCAAAAATATAAAGAAAATTCATATATCGTTATCGCGTCGTACGTAAACATAAAATATTCAAGGGAATAATACGTTATAAGTAGTCGGCAGAAGATGGTTATAAGAAGATCTTTGTTTACCTTAATGATAATACATATGGATGTGATAGATCTACCAACAATTCCGTTAGATTACTTTTTTTTTAAATGATCCATTTCAATCATCACTTGTTACAACATAAACATTGATGACATTTTGAATAACAAGGCAAATTGTGGTTTGTAAATCTGCATCGATTCGTTGTACACTTAGTAGAGCATCGGGTGTAACCTTTACCAACGATCGACGATTGTGGGATCACGGCGGTACGAAGCATATAAAAGAACTTTAATTTTCTTGGCTATTATTAGCTCATATAATTATGTTAGCTTTAATACTATTGTATATTTTTTGGTATACTTGCAGTGTAACTAATCTTCTAACAGAAAAGCATGCATATAGAAAACAATGCCAACACGGGCGAGAGTACGCAACATTTGATTCATCGGTTCGGCCTTGACCGTTTTGGCGCTACGAGCTCTGACGATAATAGAAAACCAAAAATACTTGAAATAAAAAACAAAAAAGCTAATACGAAGTGTAATTGTATCAATTAGTTCAGATCAGTCGTGTAATTAACTTTGTAATAGATCTCGACCAGCAACAATTAATCTGTGCAATCAGAAATGTTCTTACCAATTGTTTTTGTTTTGCGCTATTTTATGTTTTTTGCTTTCTCAATATAAGAATCATTCTTTTTTTAAAAAGACACAATAAATGAACTTGTATAATGAGCGCCAAAATGTCCATATACTCAAAATAAAGCCGATATCAGACAAATAACAAGAAGTCACAGACGTGCAAGAGACAACACATTGGAGTAACAGAGGCGACACACAGAGGTGACATGGCGACACACAGAGGTGACAGGGGCGACACACATAGGGGACACTAACAGGACATTCTTTAAAAAAAAAAAAACAGCAGACAAACTGAAAATTATCGTACCATAAAGCCAATGAATAGTTCACAGAAATCTACGGCTAGGAACCTAGCTATGGAATTAAGATGCTATAAAATGACCGCATCACCAATAAGGAAATTCAAAACAGGATCACAATGTCAATGTGGCCCCACGATGACCTGCAAACTGGTGTTAAAACAGAGCAAACCATAACTGTATGGCCATATCACAAGGTCCCCAGGGCTCGCAAAGACCTTATTTTGGCAGTTCTTTTACCAGGGAAAAGAAGAAGGGCAGACAGAGAAAGCGGATGGGAAGACAACATCAAAGAATGGTCTGGCCTGTAACTGAAAGATGTTTTATTCAAGGCAAACGAGAGTTTTCGGTTGCAGTCACCGGTTGGGCATCTATAATCACCAGGCGCTGTTGCACTCTCACCCTTCTTTCTACTTGCTATCTGCAATCCAGGACCTCTCCTTTATGCTTGCTCGCCATTGGGACCTATCCAGTGCATTATTTTCCAAAACGTTGGGGACTGATGTGTCAATTTTGAAGAGCTTCATGTCACGTTTGCATACATCAGTATACTTTAAAAGGCGACTTGCGGCTCTCAAGTATTCTATTAGAAGAAGGTCTAGATTAAGATATTAACTAGTATTGTATGTTGTAATAAAGTGTGAGCTATTTTTCCTGTTTCATCAATCAATTGTCTTTGAAAGTGTTACTAATCTAGGATTGTACCTTTCAAGATGAAGATTTAGTAGGAGACCGAAACCCTGACAGAAAAGAATTTTTTTAAAGATTAACCTATTAGTCAGAGACAAGACTCACCGATTTTCACGATAGCATGACTAAAGCCCTGTACCATTTTTGAAAGACATTTTAGCCAAATTTAAGTTCCATCCTCTTAAGCTGTGATAATTGCAGTAATAGGTTATACCTACAAGGATCTCGTCCTGTATTTCTATGATCCAAAGTTTCAATCCTGCCGTCCCGCAGGGGATTCGAACAAATGCCTAAGGTGTGATTGCATTCATTTCTGAAGAAACATGCGAGAGTCAATGTCACGCGTAGATCTGGGTCAGTTAGTCAAACAAAAATAAACATCTTTTAAAGAAAAAACAAACAAGACAGACAAAGTTGTTAGTCACGTAACAGAACTTTGTAAATGGAGGAATTGTAAATGGAACAAGGGTAGGTAATGACAGAAGTATGTAAAATTAGCCCTTCGTTGCCTCCCTTGGGCCGACTAAAATGGAAACGATTTTCTTCAACTTGGCAAGGGAGATAACAAAGTGTGGACACACAAACTCGTTACATTGTTACACGCTCTTGACAGCATTGTTCGGGCGCTGTCGTCATGACAACGCGTGGAATCCATTCATTATAGACAACTTTATAAGGGGTTGTGGTTTATGATATACTTTCAAAAAAGGAATGCTTTATTATGATATGATTTTGTTCAAATTTTTTAAATTCCAATTCTAGAGGGTAACATCTAGACTAGCTAAAGTGTAAAAGCACATTATCTTTTCTTTGTTTAAAATCAGATTTTTACAGATATAATGAATATGATTAAAAGTAGTAAAGTAAACTTAGAAAAGAAAGATATTGAGAGATGTTATGGAAATATAAGGGGACATTACGTGTGCACATGAAAAAGAAATTTTTAGATTAGCAGAGCGTATTCAATTAAAACATGAACACATCAAGCAGTCTCACTAAACCATTAGCCTGGTGGGCCCGCTGGGGCACCTACAACAATTGTCAACCGCCCTTCTCCATTCCTCTCTGCCCTTAGCTTTGGATAGAATTGTATTCACTGACAAGCTTGTCCATTCTTTGATGTCTTCCCATCGCTTTCTCTTTCTTCCTCTTCCTCCTCTTCCTGGTACTGTTCCCTGAAAGAAGGTCTTTGCGAGCCCTGAGGACCTTGTGATGTGGCCATAGAGTTTGAGTTTACGTTTTATTGGCCGTGGTTATCAGGTCATCGTGGGCCCTGTAGTATTGAAAAAAAAGTTGAGATTTTATAAACTAAAAATTTACACTAACAATAATTCACAGTTTATTATGTTTATACTAGAGTGTAATACTTTGATTTTTCAAGAATGAATGAAAAAAAAAAAGGATAAAATAGTACATTTTTCATTTGCCCAACAGACTTCGAAATTTCTGCTTCTCGCCGGACTTCGTATTTCTGCTTCTTGCCGGACTTCGTATTTCTGCTTCTCGCCGGACTTCGTATTTCTGCTTCTCGCCGGACTTCGTATTTCTGCTTCTCGCCGGACTTCGTATTTCTGCTTCTCGCCGGACTTCGTATTTCTGCTTCTCGCCGGACTTCGTATTTCTGCTTCTCGCCGGACTTCGTATTTCTGCTTCTCGCCGGACTTCGTATTTCTGCTACCCCCTCCTTCCTCGACTAGAAAATGGCGGAACATCAAGATTTTCCTCAACCATGATTTATCACTTTATCATATCTTTCGTCGAACCCTTTACTTAACTTGCTTATCTAACATTCTGAAAATTAAACAAGAGGACCTCATAGTGGTACATGTTACCTGTATTCGGTGCAGTATGCTGCAAATTAAGTACCATCTCACTTGGTAATACACCTTTTACCTTTAAAAATAACAGCCGTAGAACAGGTCGCTCAACTCCTTAACCCTTTCTTTGCCCATTAAAAGTGAAGTTTAATTTGAATTATTATTGACGAATTGCAATAGAGATAATAGGCGTACAATAGTGTACATTGTATGATTTTAATGGCCATATTATATTTAACACGGCACCCGTTAGAAATGCCTCCACTTAAATTTTTCCGAAATGAATACAATGCATCATTTAAAGTATTATTCACTCTATTTTTATTATTTAGATAATGTTTATGCACTTAAAACCTATTCGGTGTCACAATTTAACACATCCTTAATAAACTATTCAATATGAATAGGTGACTTATCATTACACTTTACGAACCAGTGGCGTTGGTTGATTTGGGAGCCCGGGGGCTTGACCTCTTTAGGGGCCCCTGCATTTTGACATTCAACATCATGATATGAGATAATGTACTTAATAAATATATAACATAATAATATATAACTCAGGTTACTCCCTGAGAGTAATTCCGCACGGAAAGAGTTAATAATGTGAGGAAACGTACATAACAACATAAACACCACGATTGCATGGCAGTGGTGTAAGGGTTAATATTTAATGTAAGAAAAAATTCGGACACACGTTTGGGGGGTCCCCCTCAAGTGGGGCCCGGTGGGGACTTTCGTATTATGATGCCCACCCTAGCTACGCCAGTTTTACGAACGGTATCTAAAAATGACTTTCAAAAAATAGATTTGGCTGCTTTTATTTTGTTACTAAAATCGGCAGTTGGCAGTAGGTCATTGCGACCCTCTTCAAAATAGCATTAAAAAAATATTTATAGGAGCGAACAGAAGAGAAAAGTGGAGAGGACTCAATAAATCTGTTTATGGTCCCCCCCCCCCCACTGTATTCTATATGTTTTCTCTGCTGCAATCTCAACTTCGCAAGAAAGGCGGTACCCTTTCAGTTTGAGATACACCGGAATTGAGATCCATGCCGATTTCCTCTTGACTGGTAGATTAACGCGCGCTTCGGGCTGTGGCTCTGAGCCTGTTAAATATTCATTTGAAAGATGTTTTTTTTTTTTTCAAGTGCCATTCTGTTTTTCTCTTCTTCTGGGTTTTCTTTCTCTTTTGTACCAGATAATGTGAACGCTCTCAGAGAGTGTTGTCAATAATGTACACACTGTATTCTATGCAGGTCTTGGTATAGGCGTTTGAAAACGTGAGCATGGAGATCTAATTGCTATCTAAAGGTTTTTGTTTCAAGCTGGTCGAGCTTTTGTTTTGCTGAGAATTAATGAAAGGAGCCCTTTTAATGGCATTCAACACTTTCTTTGGCATTCGCTTGTGTGTATAAAGATATTTGTGTGTGTGGGTGTGTAGATAGACAGACAGACAGACAGATAGACAGACAGACATACAGACAGATAGACAGACTCATAGATAGATAGATAGATAGATAGATAGATAGATAGATAGATAGATAGATAGATAGATAGATAGATAGACAGACAGACAGACAGACATGTAACAAGAAAAAAAACTTTTTGGCGCAGCGGTTTTGGCCCTGACCGTTTTCGCGCTAGAAGTTCTAACAATAATATATAACAAGAAAAAAAAAAACATTTAAAAAATACATTTACAAAAAAAAAGCTTAAACGAAGTTGTAATTGTATCCAATAGTTTAGATCAGTCATGTCATTCAGTTTGTAACAGATCTAGACTTACAACAATACATCTGTACGATTAGAAATATTTTTACCAATGGTCATGCTTTTATCTTTCTCCATGCGCTATGATCTTATCATTTGTTTGGACCAGTTGGGAAGAGTGGGGCGGGGAGAAGAAAGAGATATCTGGGGGGATTTCACCCTAATCGTTTTTTTAAACGACATCGAGCTCATGATTCAAGCCTCCACAAGCCGACATTCTAACAACACTGCTAGTGAGGTGTGTACAAGATTGATAAAAGAAGATTGTATAGTTATGTATTGTTTGTTTCAAACTTACTTTAAAACGGCGACCTATAAAGGGGACTAATTCAACGTATACCACCACTTCCGCCAAATACAATTTATTTCCTTTGTTTGAGATAGCAAACAAAATAATTATTTACCTACAGATAATAACCTAATTGCTTAATATTTTTTATATTGATTCTTGTGTTGTCAGGTAAAAGAAATAATAGAGTAAAATTTTGAGCTTGATCCGAGATTGGGTATGTGAGAAATAACGTGTACAAACTTTTTACCAGACAAACAGAATGAGTTGATAGAAGCTTTGTAAAAAGGCTGTTTACCAAGCTGCTAATGTAAACTGTTTGCTCTATTAGTAAAGTAAACTTTGGTAAGGGCATTGCGTATTATTTTAACGTGTTCTGTTGCTTAGGTGTACTTTTCATTATTGAAGCTCCGTCATCAGTTCCAGTCTAGATTTGGCATTGAAACCGATTACTGAGAAATGCTGACGTAATCAGATTTCTTGAGAATTTAAAAAAATGTAGCCAACAAGGGGAGACTACCTCTAGCATTAGTTGAGAAAGGTACACAATTGTTGTGTCGACTTAGGTTTACAAGAAATCGATTCTGTCCTTATTTCCGATGTGCTGGCTGGCTGTGTCCATCATTTCGTACAACACATGTGTAATTTTCTTTTTAGATGCATGTGTGTTTATTTAGGTAGAGTGTTCTTATGGGTGTTTATGATTGGGTCATGATAGCCCTGAGCAGAGGGATATTTTCATCTAATATACAAGATGCCGTGGAATTTGTGAATAACACGGGACACTTTAAATAGCCAAGTTGACACATCTACCTAAAGCCGTATCCATAAACACTAAAGCAGCAAAGTCTTAGAAATACAAATGCTGATCAACTCACATAGGTGCAGGCTCAAACACATACACTCTCATAAACGAGACAATCGCAAACACAGGCACACTTACTCAAACACACACAACACATTACACACACGATCACATTACAAAACACACACACACACATTTTTTTTTACTTTATTTTAAGTTACCCATTTTCCTAGATCAGATTCACCAACAATGATAAGATCGATACTCATATTTAAACGATGCCAGCAATTCTTACAAACGAGGCCACCATATTTTCTTTCCTGGTAAATAACAAAAAAAAAAAATGTGGGACACGTGTGTGCAGTTATATATGTCAGGTGTGAGCGTGTCACTTTTCTTGTGTGTTTGTGTGTGAGTATCACTCACGCGCGCCTGTGTTCTGTGAAGCGGTTGTTATATAGGATCGATACGACGCTTCATGGCCAGTTAGCCCTGTAGGAAGCTTACCGTAAATTTCTTTCCTCTCTCTCTCTCTCTCTCTCTCACACACAGTCTCCGTATCTGTCTCCTGAACACTAATAGACTCAAATATATTTGTCAATACTTACCAGTGCTACATCCTATCTTCCAGCCTTATCACTAGACTCTTTCAACAAATTCCAACATGGATTTCTGGGTCAGATTACGACGTAATGTCATTTGGCGCGTCCTTTTTTTAAACTCTTGACTCTACGGAACAAAATTAAACTTCGTGGTACCAGAAAACTTTTGACTTGAAACTTGTTGATATTTTCTCTCACATCTCCATTGATGGCCAACAGAAGTAGGTCAGTCAGCAGAAGGCGGGAATGCGCTATGTTAGTTTATTCTGTAATTTCTTAATTTCCTGGTAAGTTGATTGTAGAATTGTAGTATATTTATTAATTTGTAATTTTTTTTAATTTCCCTTATCAGCTTGCAAATTCTTCCTCTGGACAGGTATCTTGAAAATGGTTCTAAAGATTTTCCAAGAGATTTGACAGATTATGTATATCTTTGGGAAAAAAATGGCCAACTAATTGGCGACAGGGAAAAGTCGGGTTTGATCGTTAATGTCTAGACAATCTATATCTTGAACACACATTCGCCAGCGGGTATTCCCGCAATCTTTCCAGCGTTAACTAAATAAATAGACGTTCAGGAACCTTTTGCGTACCGTCTTCTAAGACTGAATCCATAGGCCTCTATTAGTAGAATTTTATATACACAGAGTAGATTTATTTATACATTCGCTTAATCAGGAATTTTTTCGGATCTGAGGAAAAGGGGCGGGTAAAAAATGTTCCATTTTTTAATCAATCATTCATTAGGTAATAAATGTAAAATAATCGCTCTTACAAAAGTAATCGGCGTCGTATAGGGGAGATTGTCCATAAAAAAACATTTATAAAAAACATTTATGTTACTTGTTATGAATAAGAATTTAAGCATATTGCCCATGTGAAAGCTCATTTCAAAACCTTACCTAAATATTTATTGTTCTGGGCCTTGTAGATCAATATTAATCTATTCCAAGCAAGACTGTAGCCGTGTCAATGAAAAGGTCATATTACGCGTGAGATCTTGACATTTTCACCAGATTAATTAATCTTTTTTTTTTCGTGAAAACAACAACACCGCAACTCAAAAGTTCGCAAACACTGACCTGCGACGTCGCAACCATGTCGGCAGATCTGACGCCTGCTGTTATTGTGGTGGCAAAATAAAAAATGTGAATGGAATATTCCCATGTTTAACATAGATAAATCCAATCCACTAGATCTTGAATACCCACAGATCATATCCAGCTATTTACTTCAAAGCATTTCGTCATGACACTGTTATTTGTACAAGATGGTGCATGTATTGGAACGTCTATTTCTAAATGTAATGATACTCACAGGATGACTTGATTTTTTTTTTTTTTTGGGAGGGTTCAAATCAAGTTTCAAGTTTTTCTAAAGCGGTGGGGGCGCAATCAAATTCTTGAACCACCTGCACCTTGCTACGCTAATACACATACAACACATTGCATACCGTAACAACCCTGTTAAGAAGCATCTTTAGTCATTGTCGAATGGGGCTTGAAATAGAAGCCGCTCTCAAAAGTGGCATGTAAAATAAAAGTTAAGTTCAGACCTTGCAATCTATAAGGCAGACGATGATAAGGTCATCTTTTTCTTTGGCCAACGGTTAACGAGCAGAGTGTCATGTGGCCAGCACAACGACCAACCATCTTTACTTTCCACAACTAAAGTAAGGTACCCATTAGAGTTGGGTGGACTCAGGGGCGCCTTGAAAAATCCCCAAATTCTAAATCCCAGTCTTAACCGAGATTCAAACCCAGGACCCCAGGTTCTGAAGCCAAGCGCTTAACTACTCAGCCACCGCGCCCCCTTAAAAATGGCTTGGGCTTGAAATATTAGGTACTCTCAAATGTGGCATGAGGCTTAAAGTATCACAAACTGGAGAGTAGAAACCTCAAGGGTTGAATCCAAACTGGGTAGCCAGGTCAGTAGGTTAATTAGCTAAGGAATATATAAATATATTGAACAGGAAATCTGATCATTAACATTTTGACTCATTGTATTGTCAATGGTGTAGAACAATTTAAATAGCGCTCAATGTACAGGAAACAGTAAAAATTTCTAACAGTTGTTTTGCCTTGAGTTGTAGAACTTTCTAAACAAATTCTAGGAGATCACTTTCCATTGTGTGATATTTTGATTGTGTGAAATATCGCTGTCAAACAAAAGGTACCATGGAATGTCCAAATTCTTTCTTTCAAATACACCGTGCAGTTAATATGTCCATTACCGATATTCCATAAACTCTGCAATATTAGACGTTATTTTTGCTTTTATTTTTATATTCAACATTATGTAAACACTTTTCGCCTTTTTGACATAAAAGAAGATTATTATTATGCATCTTTATGTTTAGTTATGGCGTCAGGCGTTCCTTTTCGCCCTCACTGGCATAGAGGAAAGTTGCTGGCTTCAGATGGCCTCTGCAAAAGACAGTTGGAGAGCTCTCACAAAGGCTGCGGCACAATATTTGAGACTCATATAAAAGCCATTACTGAAGACAGGTGCAGAAGACAAAAAGAAAACTTAAATAGATCGCCAGCGGACAACGGCTTTGTCTGCACGAGATGCGGGAAAATATGCAGGTCGCAACTGGTCTGTGTAGTCATGTGAAAGATTGCACTCATCCTTAATCTTCTGAATCGACGACATTGCCATTCATTAATTGGAGTGCATCAATATACCGTGTAACTTTGGCCCCTGCTAAATGAAGTTTCTATGCATTCCTTAATTCTTTGAAATAAATTATCATTTCAGACGCCACCAGACCAGGGCGTCGACATGAAGAGGCGCAGCAAAGAAATGGACGGGGAGCTTACTTCCTTTCTGCCAGCCGAAAGTAAGTCTGCTACTTATGGCTAGTTAAGAAACAGGTTCGAATCTTGATGTTTGAGCAAGGAACTTTTTGTTTTATTGTTGAGAGAAAAAAATTAGAAATGGGGGGGGGGGGGAGAGAGAGAGAGAGGTTTCCAACGTATTAAGAAAGATGATGGCAGTTCGTTGTGTTTATCACAGAACACACTTAAGAACAAGTCGCTCATTGAAATAGGACCCTCCTCGTGGACTTTAATTGTTTTGTTTTTATGTATGGATAGGATGTATTCTTGCTTAATCTATCAGAAGCTATTATCAAATGGTCAAATATAATTTCATAGCCATATAAAATTGCGTACTATTTGAATTCTTTGAAAGAGCAACACATCAGGTCTCCATTTAGTTGTTCCATCTTTCCTTTTGTCCGCCCTCTTTTTTTTCCTCCAAGCCTGTTAGTGATCACCCCCTGGTCAGTACAACTGTCCTCATCTGAGTTTGCCTCCCAGTCATCTCCATCTTTTCTGCTTTATAAAAAAATTTGGTGATGTTCATATTTTTGTTATAACTCAAGAAAGAAAGAGTGTGTAACACAAACTCATAGGCGGCCCCTGCTGATCAGTTGTATATATTAAATTGCACAATGAATTAACATTAACACAGTTGTCAATTATATCGATATTGTGAAATATTTAGTTGCATGGAATGTACATATTAGTTTTTTAAAACAAAGTAGAACACTTTTAGAAGATCATGAATAGCTACTGCAGTAAAGAATGCAGAAATATTTTTTTTTATTTCTGTATTTTTTTAACAATTCATCTGACAAATATAAAAAAAACATACACATACACAGAGAGAGAGAGAGAGAGTATATGCTAACCACAATATACAGTAGAGTTATTTTTTAAGACTTTCCAGTTAAACCTTGTTTTTAAAATGGTAGGCCTTTATGTCTTTGATAAATAATAGTTTTAAAATGTAATTTTTTAAAATAAAAGAGTTCGCTTTCATAAGACCAAAAGAAGCCATTGTATCTATTTTGAAATCGATACAAGCAATAGAAAAAAATCTGGCTTTCATCAACTGTGCGACGGACAGACAGACTGCACAAAACCAATAGCTTTTAATCCAGTCCGTGACTTTAATGTGCCCAGGTTTCTCTGCACCATCTAGAATTCCTCATCTTTGCTCTGACAACTTAATTAATTTTTTTTTATTGGGGTCGGGGAAGGGGGGGGATCGTATCTATTTTTTTATTGTTTATTTCAATTCTCCTCGTCAATTTTTTTTTTTTTTTTTTTGGTATCAATTTCAGTGTCCCGAAGAGAGGAAAAATTTCACGATGCGGCCCGCATGAACGATGCCGCCCTAATACGCGCATTGCTGAAAGAAAAGGTCAATGTCAACTGCAAGAACAGCGTAAGTCCTGAATGTCATCTATGGATGTCACCTCTCCCCTTAGAATCTAGCTAGCAGTGTGTGTGTGTGTGCGTGTTCTTATGCATGTAGCTTCTTCGTCTGTAGAGCTTAACCATTCAACTAGTCTTAGTTTTGTATGTGTAGTAGATAGAAGTAATGTGTTAGTCTGATCAGTAGAGTTCTGATTTAGTACAGCCTAACTATTCAACAATTTTTTTGTTTTGCTGAATTATTAGATAGAAGTTTTTAGTCATTTGTTAGCCTGATTTTGCACATTTTCTTAAAAACTTATACTAGTCTATATATGTTAGGATATAATCGTATGCATTAGAATGCCTTTTTTTTGTCTTCTCTTCGAGGTATTATCTTAAAAGTGTAATTTATGTTTAATTTCAAAGGTCTATCTATTAAAGTATTTAAGCTATAATCCCATCTTGTAAGCTGCGGACATTCTTTCTGAATTACTGAGCTGTAGTTTGATTGGATACATGCAAATCAGAGTTTTAATCCGTTACTCTACCTATACAGACATTTTCTGGTTGTGTGTTTATGGTGACAGACTAAATCTCTTTTCACTTGTTTTTAAAGAGTATCATCATAAACAATTTTATTTTTGGGAGACTTGAAGGCTGAGTGTCATAAACCACTTGAATTCCGGAAAAAAAAGATTCTTAATTTGAAATTCTTATTTTAAACATGTGTTTTTTATTAAATAATTTTTATGATTAGAGATTAACTGTTGGTGGTTTTTCGGCACCTCCGCATATCAATATTATTAATACTATAAAGTCCCAAATATCTCTGCTTGACATGTCCAGTGTGGACCTCAGCGCACTATAAAGATCATTTATAGATTCAATATAATTTGAAACAACACAAGCTTCGTTAATGTTTCACAAATTTTAATAGTCGAAATTTTTTTTAATTAACTTTTAATAAATATACTAATGACTTATTTAGTAAATATTTCATCAAAAATCTCTCTTGTTTAGAGGCCGAGGGTTCTGTTACGACTTTGAGCTCGCCTGATGTTAATCTATCTTTCATTGCGTCTCCTCTGATTCAACATTGCTATGACATCCTTAGGTTCACGTTAGCGCACTTTGTTTTCATATGAACTCATGATTACTACATTAAAGTCGTCTTAACCTTACAGTCCAATATAAGATTAGCCTTAAAAAAAAAAAAAAAAAAAAAAAATTCTGTCCCAGCCACTGAGTTTCGCTGAGGGACAAACAACTTGAGAATGAGCTTAAACTCTTTCTCTCCTAATTAATGATACCATCGTTGATTTGACCCCATTAAATAAAATTAACTTTTGGCCTGTAAGAGGCTAGGACGTAGGCCCCCTGTAAGAGGCTAGGACGTTGACCCCCTGTAAGAGGATAGGACATTGACCCCCCTGTAAGAGGCTAGGACGTTGACCCCCTGTAAGAGGATAGGACGTTGACCCCCCTGTAAGAGGCTAGGACGTTGACCCCCTGTAAGAGGATAGGACATAGGCCCCTGTAAGAGGTTAGGACATTGGCCCCCTGTAAGCGGTAAGACGTAGGTCCCCTGTAAGAGGATAGGACGTAGTCCCCACCCCGTAAGAGGTTAAGACGTAGGCCCCCTGTAAGAGGCTAGGACGTTGGCCCCCTGTAAGAGGATAGGACATAGGCCCCTGTAAGAGGTTTGGACATTGGTCCCCTATAAGCGGCTAAGACGTAGGCCCCCTGTAAGAGGTTAAGACGTTGCCCCCCCCCCCCCGTAAGCTACTAAGACGTAGGTCCCCTGTAAGAGGATAGGACGTAGCCCCCCCCCACCCCCCAAAGAGGCTAAGACGTAGGCCCCCTGTATGTGGCTAGGACGTTGGCCCCCTTTAAGAGGATAGGACATAGGCCCCTGTAAGATGTTAGGACATTTGCCCCCTGTAAGCGGCTAAGACGTAGGCCCCCAGTAAGATGTTAAGACGTTGGCCCCCCGCAAGAGGCTAGGACGTAGGTCCCCTGTAAGAGGCTAAGACGTTGGCCTAATCATCTTCATTTCTGAAGAAACGTACGAAACTTGTAAAACCAAAAAGAAACCAGAGTTCAAGGAAAGCAATATCCCTTGATTGGGTTATCTCCCTGAAGGGTTTCTAAATTAAAGACGTTATTTTAACAGCACAATATGCTGTTCAGACGCTCAGTCGAAGCAGGATCCAATCAATAGTACTACACAAAATGTCTTAAGATTCACCATTAATAGCTTTCAAGGATTCACCATTAATAGCTTTCAAGGATTCACCATTAATAGCTTTCAAGGATATGTTCTCTACTGGGATAATTATAGAATCGTTATATCAATTTCCATGTTTGTAAAATGGCAAAAGGTCATAGGTTAATAGTAGATTCGAAATAAGTTTAAAATGCCTGAGTAAATCCTGATAGTATATTTTATCGAGATATAAGCGGATAGTTTCATTCATAGTGAGTTATAGTCGAGTCTGGGAGTCTTTTTTTTTTTTTTTTTGACTCGCAAGTAAAACTTTTAAGATAATTTAAAACACAAAACATAACAAAAGTAGACTTAGAGAGTTTTATTACTTTTTCTAAAAATATGATTGAATTTTCAACACTTATGGGGGCTATGGTGGCGTAGTGGCTGAGTTGTAAAGAGCTTGGCTTCCGAACCGAAGGGTCTCGGGCTGGAATCCAGGTCAAGTCTGGGATTTTGAATTTCGGGATATTTAGGACGCACCCAAGTCCATCCGATTTAAACGGGTACTTGACCAAAGTAGAAGAATGTAAAGGTTGTTTGTCGTTGTGCTAGCCGCATGACACGCTCGTCATGAGTCTGTCACAGAAACAGATGACTTTTGAATTATCTATCCCATAGATTGAAAGGTCTGCAAGTGGTACTTTACTTTTACTATATAGTATACTAGTATTTAGAACAGGCCTAGACAAAAATATAGAACATGTATTACCCATACAACTTTGAGCAAATGTTATTGATCCTTGTCATAATGAATTCCCAGTCTGTCTACACTTTAAAAACCTTTTTCTTGTGTGACGTTCAGTTGCTAAGCTACAGGTTTCCATTTTTCATATTTCTTTTTTAAACGATAAATGAAATATATAGTATTGTTAGTTTACATCCACTTGCGCAGAAGAAAGATCTCAACCTATTTATTAACAATTTTAATCACCGAAGGCCTTAACTACATAGGCTAATATTATATCTAGCAGGCCTCTGCTGATTGGGTGAAGCCGCCAAGAAAAGTAGTGCGTCGAAAATACGTCTCAATACTCAAAATGTCTCAAACCGCAGGTCAAGTTATTTTTACGAAGTTCCGAACTGTTTGGTTTGTTTTATAAAGATTTTTTTTTGACCTTTATCTCTCTGACAATATTTTTTTTCCCAAAAAGAAAACGCTGCTAAATTCGATTTAAAAAAAAAAACAAAAAAACAAGTATTGGGTCATTTGAATCTTTATTATTTTATGTGTCAAAAGTCTTTTATTCCTATCTCTTATAAGTTCACAATATCAAATTTTTGTATAATAAAAAGAATAAGTTATATTAAGTTTAGTTGTTTTTTTGTTTTTTTTTCTTTTACTTTATTTTCTTGGAATGATAGTTGGACAGGACTGCCCTTCACTGGGCTGCAGCCAATGGTCATTTAGAAGCCGTAGAAGCCTTGATAGAAGGTGGGGCTGACCTTGAAGCAAAAGACAAGGTAGACTGTGTTTTACTTTGTCCTTGTTCATTTGATTTCATGTTAAAAAAAAAAATATGTGTGCACTGACCTATAATTTATTAAAGTTTTCAAGGAAAAGAATTCTATTTTTAAACATTTAGATAGTTCGAGTCCTATCCTCAGCAACATAAGATTTCTAGTTGTACTGATATTATCACGTGACTTTAGATCAAAAGACAACGTTAGCTAAATGTTAAAGAAAACGAATATCAATTTTTGTTTACGCTTTGATGGTTTTAAAGACAAGGTGTCCTTAATCAGACACGTACGAACTTTGGCAATGTCATTTAGGCCATACAGAAACAGACGCAAACTTTGGTAGAATGATTATAGCCATACAGAAACACGCAAATTTGGTAGCATGATTTAGGCCATACAGACACACTAAGACAATATAGTTATTTAATTAAGTCAAGACGCCCTCAAGATTTATTTCCTGTTTAATTACAACTTTAAAACAAAACGCTATGGTCAGCACGAGATCTAAATTCATCACAATAAACGCTTTGTCCACAGTACGGCATGAGAGCAATTCTTTGGTCAGCGTGGTTTGGTCACATTCCAGTATTAAAAGCATTAATTAACGCTGGTGCCAGCACTAGGGTGACTAACAAGGTACATATCACTATCATTTAAAAAAAAACAATATATATTTGCGGTAACGATGTAAAGTGGCACTATTTCATTACAATATTTATAATGCTTCACTAATGGTATTGCTTAGCATCACATATTGTAACTTACAGTTTTATATAGAAGTTAGATCGCTTACTAAAGAGCACTATGTCGCATATAAACAATAAAAGAAAAAAACGTTATTCGAATTTGAAACACCAATTTTATAACATATTTTTGTCTCTTATCTACTTAATTAATTTACTTTTTAATTACTATCAAATAAATATACAGTATTTACAGAAAAACATGGAATTAAAATTATTTCCTGCTTAACACTATGAAAAAAATTGCTTCATACATTTCACTTTATTTCTCAAACTTTGAATGCTCCAATATGACTACCCATCCATAGTTACTATACAATAGCTTCATACATCCAACTAAGTCACTCACCATAGTTTATACTCACAACCTCTGTTACTCACCATACACCTAAAGTTACCCATCCACGGCCTCACAAGTCTACGTTCAACCTAAGCTACCCTACTATGGCTACCTCTTGGTTTTAACTCTCTCTTACAGCAAGGTCTCGGCGTGCTCCACTGTGCAGCAGAAAATAATCATGTTAATGTCATTGCCTTCATTTTCGATGCGCTAGAACCCCATGACATCAACAAACAAGACATCGTAAGTCTTGTTGATCTTTATTCCTTTGTTTGTTTTTACACACAATACGACTGAACAAGATATCACGTGATTTTAACCATGTTTGTTAGTCTTCTTTAACTCTTTCTCTCCGTAATTATTTACCACATTCTGGTGGAATAAACGCTGGTATCGTCAGTTTGGAGAGAAAGAGTTAAATTATAAACTCTAAAGCTGAACAGAGTTTAAATGTTTCGCTTTGCTGTTCTTTTGATGAGGGATTCATCTTGGAGTGGCTTAGTGTAGGTTTGAAATGATGTAACATCTATATGTTAAAATTTGATGCCCTTTGATGTCATATGCGAATACGATTCTGATTTCAAGGCTCGGCTGTTCTTAAATTGCTTATTCATAATAATATATAGGCAAAAAAATAACTACAACAAAAAAAAACAAACAGAAAACATACATTTGATGTAATACAGTGTTGTAAATAAAATAATTAAACTGTTTATAAGTAGCGAAATAGAAACCAATTTTGTTTTTTGTTACGACGCTTATTTTAGTTGTAATTTTTATATCCGTTTTCAGTAGTTTATTATTATTATTATTATTATTATTATTATTTCTATTTCATTTTTCTATTTATTTTATTTTTGCGTCAGAACAGAAATCTCATTTCCGTTAACCAGGGCCGGCCTTACTAATTGCGAGGCCCTTCTTCTTTTTTTTTTTTTTACAATAACAAGTACAACTATTAATTAGATCATTTGTTTCAATATTTATAATACAACATGCGTAGGAAGCAACACAAATGTTATAAGCGCCAGTGGATTCTAGTGACGTCATAGTACGATACACTAAATATACGTTAACCTTTTAAGTTCTACATCTTTTAAAACCTGTGACAGGAGCCAAAATTGATTGTGATATGCAAAATGCAATTTGCGGGGCCCCCTGCCAGGTGCGGGCCCCAATTAGGGAGCAATTGGTAAAATCAGCTTAAGCCCGGCCCTGCTGTTAACGATACGTCCCGTTAAAACGTGACTAGGCTAAGGTCCAAGCTCAGGAGAAAACAAAAGAGGAGTTTGTGGTTTATCCAAAGACTAGAACTACGTATGACTTGTCCTTCAAAATGTACAAGGTCAGTATCTAGCAGACACGTTCAAAACAGTTTTTCTGTCTATCAGAATGAACGCACGGCCCTACATTCAGCCGCAGAGGGAGGTCATTTCGAGTCTGTCGTCAGGTTGTTGGAGGCCAAGGCCGATTTGCATAAAAAGGACAAGGTGAGGAAACGGAAAAAACCAGCACCTATTTTTTGTGTTTTTCAACTATTGCTTTCGTTCTTGCCGTTCCAAGAATTTACAATTTGCAAGACGCTTGCGCACCATGTCTTAACCGATGTATAGTGTTGACAATGTGCCCCATTGCTTGGAGCCATGCTTGGAGCTGAAGGCTTCGTGGGCTTTTCGTCTTATATCTTATTACTATTTGGTTGTCATATAAAGATTACATATTTACTAGACGTGGTATGCAAATTTGTTGAAGATCAAATAATTAATTTTTGTATGCATAATCTTTTTTTCAGAATTATACACCTCTAACAGCAATACACCAGCCTCTTCAACCCGTTCAAATAGTGTTAAGGTTCTTTTCTAAGTTGCGCTTGGAGTACAGGTTTTATCTATTGACCATGTCATCGCCTTTCTAAATAACAATTTTATGGACAAAGACATTGAATACTATTTTGGACGGTTTGGAGAGGTGTAACATCGCTGGGAGAAGTGCATATAGGTTTAAAAAAAAGGTTATAAGATTTATGTAAACAAAAAAAGAATTGTTAGGTTAAAAAATACCCTCGCATTTATCTGTTTACTACCGCTGTCGTGGCTTCATTAGCGTAATTATCAAATAGACAGAGTCAACACTTAAAAAGAGTTCAATCTAATTGATCTATAGATCCTTAAATATAATTACGTTGTCCCGTCTCCTAATAAAATTAATCTTCACCTTTTCACACCAATGAATCGAGTCGAATGTTTCTTTTGAATTGTAATCAAATATCATTGAAAATAAGACTTGTGTACTGGAACAAAGAAATTTTAAATATGCTAAATATTCTCTAAAATCAGAAACCAAATAAAATTAGATCTGAGTTTAAGTTTATAGCGTTCTAGGAATGAAGATATAAATGCCTATGCAGGCGATAACACATTAGTTCACTAGATCTATTCTATGTTAATTTGATGTTGCTTGCTTTCTCAGTGTTTGTCACTAACTAAGCGGTTGCGTTGGTGTTGTGTTTATCTTGATGATGTTGTGTTTATCTTGATGATGTTGTGTTTATCTTAATGGTGTTGTGTTTATCTTGATGTGTTTATCTTGATGGTGTTGTAGCATGCTCACTAAAGTGTTGTAATTACACCTGGCCTTAGTAGATGTTTTGAATTATTTATAGTTGTTGATGTTGTTCTATTTTGATTATCATAAATCATTTTTAAAGATTGGAATTTTTTAAAATACAATATCAATTTAAGTATAATTACAGAGGAGCCCAGATAGTTCTAGCTCGAAGCTCTGCTTAATTCGAATTTCTTCAGTGTATTTTAATCTCCTAACATGTATATTGTATAGCTGTCAACTGGCCAAGATGGTTGGATGCGCTTAGTTAGGAATTGAAGTATTTGAAATGTGTATTAGTATGTCTCAGCTCAAAACAAACAATGCGGGTCCGTTGAATTACACACTGAAGTGAGACACTATTAAATTGATTGAAGTTTTATCTTTTCAAACTCAACATACACACAAAGTATATTAATTCTAACGTTGAAGTTCCGCTCAGACGACAATGTGTTTAACCTTCGGCGCCTACTACAACAAAAGAAAATGGTCGTCACAGAACTTCTCCATGACGTCTTCAATTCCAGCTCGGTGTTAACCACTTAGCATACGTTGCCACTTCTTTAGGTTTAACAATAGACCTCGTAAAAATGGGACGTGAATGTTTCAGAAGTCACCCAATAAAAACTACTGCCTCCCAAAGTTCACCGTGAATGAACAACCCCCTCACCGTGGCCGACAACATATTTGGGAAGATCGATATCCAAAAATGCATCACATTCAAGGGAAGTTGATAGCCGTCTTGCTAAGGCAGGTAGCGCTTGTGGACGCCTTCAAGCGAGAGTGTGGCGGAATAAATCGCTCCAGCTGCTAAAAGCTATCAGTGTCTACCACACCACACTTTCATATGACTCTGAGACCTTGGTGCCTTTATAGAAAGGGTCCAAGGCTCATCGCATAGTTCAATCAAAGGTTCCTCCGATCCATAATGGACATACGCTAGCAGGACTACATTACAAGTAGCCATGTTCTGCTGGAGGCTGGTGTGGACAGTATCAAAGTACTAATATTGTTCGACATCTGCTCTGGGTCGGTCACTAATCCCGCATGAGGAACGGCCGCATGTCAAAATCGATTATTTTTTCGCGAAAGATTAAAGGAGGAAGGTGAAACTCAGATGCCCCCTTAAGAACTAATAAGATCAACTCAGGTGCCATTTTTCCCTCACTGACATAAAGGAAAGTATCTTATCTTATAAAATACAGACGTTACTTCATAAAAGAAGATGATTATTTTCTACATGTCTCCCTTAGACAATCTAGTTATGCATACATGCTGGCAGAGGATCTCTAACGAAGGTCGTCGGACACAGATTAGGGGCCGACAGACATTATTAGAAAACGTAAACAGAACTTAAATAGACCCCGGCAGACAACTGCTTTATCTGCATTGGGTGTGAAAAATTATGCGGGTCACAACTAGGTTCACGTGGCCACGTGAAACACTGAACTTATCCTTGATCTGGCATCTTCAGAATCGAAGACATTGCCTTTATCATTCTAAACGGAATGCCATCATCATGGTCTATTTTTTTAGAGAGAAAATATAAAACAAATGAAACTCTAACGGCATAGCTGCATGACATATGCAATATAAAGCCCCAGCGAACACTTTAACGATAGTACATTAACTGTGACAAAACAAAAAACATGTCCTACCCCCACTGTTGTGAACATAACAAGGGAAATAACTGTGTGGGGTATCTGTATTGAATGGTTATTTAAATGTTGACGTGTCATTTAATTAATTAAATTTTCGATGTCCCATTCTATCCCCTGTCACTTTGTATTTGGTGGATTCCACTCTAGTTGTGATTGTTGTTTTCTTGTTATCATTTTAAATTCCTTTTTTTTTTCTATAAGTCTTATATTTAATCACGAATATATATTTTCAGCTGTTTATTTGGTAAACAAAATTCTTTTCGGGTTTTAGCAGATACATTAAGAACTAATGAATTAATAATAATAATATGGAGAGGACTAGGAAGAATAATAACAACGCTACTTATAAGACGATACTTTTAAGACGTACACAAGATGAAGGTAAAGAAAAATGAGGTGAAAATGTTTTCTTATCTCCAGGCTGGTATGACCGCAGTCCACCTAGCGGCCAAGAATGGACACATTGATGTTTTGAAAGCTTTGTTGATGCAGGGAGTTGAAGTAGACGACCGCGATGTGGTGAGTTGTGTCTTGGTCATTGTAGGAACTATAGAGAGACAACGAGATTACATGAAAGAGAGATATAAATTTTAAAAAAAAAATTTAAAAAAGCTTATCTAAGGGAAAGAACCGTGAATTACTGATATTTATCTGAAAATGACAGAGTTTAGCTCCCTTTTTGCTATACAAAACAAAGTTAATTAATTAGTACTAATTGATTAATTAATTGGTTAATTTTTTTATTGAGTCGTGTATTGTCATCGACTATGAATAATTATACTAAATTTCAACTTGATCCGAGAATAGGAAGTGGGAGAACAAAAGTGTCATAACGTAATAAGGGGATTAAATCCATATATACATCCATATCTCTCATTAAGTAGCGTTTTTTTCTCTTATTTCGATATCAAACAAAATAATTAATATGTCTTGTCTGGTACAATAAATAATTGTGCAAAGTTTCAACTTGATCTGAGAATGAGAAATGTGAGAAAAAAAAATAAGTTTAAACTTTTTACTAGAAAGTCAGACAGAGTGAGTTGATATATGATTTGTAAACAGCTATAATATAGAGACAAGTGATTGTCTGATAGAGCAGCCGAGAGTGGGAGAATTAATTAAAAGACTTAGGCTTTAGTATTTTACCTTTAAGGACATGAGCAGAAATAAACTTGGTAATTCACTCGAGCTATTGAGATCTAAAGTTGATAGCTCCACCTGTCAACGCGAATCACTTGAGTTAACTAAGCCTACAGCAGATTCACCGTATTGGGTCCAACGCCGCCTTATAAATGAGATTATTTCTGATTACTTCAGGAAGGCAAGACTGCTCTGCATTTAGCAGCTGAAGCTGGTCACAAGGAAGCCGTGGATCTTTTGTTGGACTACACGGCTAACCCAAACTCTGAAACCATTGTGAGTGCACCCTTTTAAAAGAGATTTTCACGTCGTCAAGTAATCACCTCAGTATAACTATAACTTTTAAGTAGTAGGTTGAAACAAACGTGGACGGCTATAATGTCAGGTTGAAATTTCATTTGGTTACGTCCATTGCTAAACACGTATATTTTTGTTTAAAAGCACTTTGTTTGATTCGTGAAATGTAATTGTTTCATGTTAAAATTTCATGCTGGCCAGAAAGAATTCACACCTCTTCACTTGGCAGCCATGGAAGGTCACACGGAAATGTGTAAAAGTCTGGTCAAATATGGCTGCAATACAAATGCTCAAAATTACGTAAGTTGTTTTTATCTTGATTCAGATACATAATTTGTAATCTCATTTGATTAATTGTTTGAATTAGATCTAGAATTAGATCTAGAGTTAAATGTTGGTTTTGATAAATTTCGTTCTGCGCGTGCGTGGATCCTTCGCTCTGCGCATGCGTGACCTTTCTGTCTTCTCTAATGAAGGAATGAATGAAACGGTTGTTAGATGTACGCGACTCATGAATGGAACTATTAAAATGTATGTCAACACGGCTTCGCAGCTATAGAGAACGAATGTATGAAAAATGCTTTAGAAAAAACAAATTTAAATGTTAATTTTATTAAAATATGAAATGAATGAACTATAATTAGTATGTTCATGTGTTTAAGTATAAAACTATCTTTGCGAAGAGAAGCTCTATCATCTTAGAGTTGAATTAGAGTTTTAGACCTATGAATAGAGAGATGTGTAACATTTCGGTCTTGTCTAATGTAAGAATGTACGTCCGGACTTCTAAATTCGCAGATATAAGGAACGAATTTATGTAAAAATGCTTTTGAAAGACAAATTTGTAGCTTTATTTTATTAAATAATGAAATCAATAGACTATATTTTGTAATTTTCATGCGTCAAAGTATACAACTATCTGTGCAAAGAGTAGTTTTTAAAATTAGATCTAGATTCTTTCGATCTTCTCTCATGTAAACATGATAAACATGGAAACATGGCCTAGATCAATAAAATAGGAATACTTTCGTAGAGTTGGGCAATTTTTATTTTAGGGACTTAAGTTTGTTTTATGGCCACTATACATGCGTAACGGTTCCAGTTAGTACCCAAGGAACATTTATGCCAACTTTTATTAAGATTGTTCGAACGGTTTTGATTTCTGTTCATAACATACATACATACATACATACATGCATGCATGCATGCATGCATGCACGCACGCACATACATACATACACACACACATACACACACACACACACAAACATACACACACACACACACACATACATACATACACACACACCTGCTACAGCACCACCCTCCATCCTCATTGACGATAACAAGCTGGACGCCGTAAACGAATTCTGCTATCTGGGATCCACATTTACAGATGACCTGTCTCTAGAAGAGGAGATGAAAAAACGCATAGGGAAGGCACCTCAACCTACGTTAGACTCAGGCCAAGAGTTTGGGAAAACCATAAGCTAACTACGGTGACCAAAATGGAAGTCTACAAAGAATGCGTTATGAGTACACTGCTGTATGGCAGTGAATCATGGACCACCTACGCAAAGCAAGAGAGAAAACTGAACTCATTCCATTTGAGATGTCTCCGTAGGATCTTGAATGTCACATGGAAAGAAAAAGTGTGCAATACTGAGATCCTTGCGCGATCAGGTATTCCCAGCATCTTTACAGCTCTCAGACAACGCCGCTTGCGCTGGCTTGGACATGTTCGCTGGATGGAGGACAAGCTCATCCCAAAAGTCATCTTCTATGGTCAACTCGCGACTGGCACAAGAAAAACTGGTCGCCCCCACCTCCGTTACATAGATGTAATAAAATGTGACCTCAAATCAGTGAACATCAATACTGACAATTGGGAAGACATAGCTCTAGACCGCAACAGATGGAGAGAGACAGTGACCAAGAAAGCTATGGACAGTGAAAGTGCATGGGTCTCAGATCAGGAAGAAAAACGTACAATCCGAAAAACGGCCAGCTCCTCTACCACCGAAGCAAAAGCCACCTTAACCTGCGCTATCTGTGGACGGGAGTGTCTCTCCAAAATAGGGCTCCACAGCCACATGAGGAAGTGTGCTTTGAGATGAACCATAGTCGTTCTACGACTGAAGGAGGCCAATGAACATACATACATACATACATACATACATACGCCTTACTTTCTACTTTATAGTACAGATAGTGATTCGAATAAATAATTAGTATAGATTTATATAAATTATACATGTTATTAAACTTATAGGATAAAGACTTACAACTGTTTCTATTCTTGTCTCTACCTAGCAAGGTAACACAGCTTTATTCTTGGCAGCGAATGGAAATCACAAAGAAGTGGCCAGGGTTTTAGTAGATGCTAAATGTGAAATTGACTTGCCGAATAGTGTAAGTGCAATTGACCTAGAATACAAATAGTTTTCATGTTTAAGACATTTATTTCGACAGACTAGTCCATAGTTTACATAAATACAGGGCCGGTCTAAGGCCACTGCAACCTATGCGGTCGCAATGGGCCCAGCGCTTTCATAGGCCCAGCGATAATTCTAGATGTTATCATTATATTGCAAAATATATACGAAAAATTCCTGGAAATCTCCTGAATTTATTAATATCTCCTTAAAACTCATGAAAATCTCCTGACAAATAGACTAGTAGGGTAGATTATATCTATCGTACCATGTCACGCTAACGGGATCGCCCACCACTAACGCTGTAGGCCAGTGATTCCCAAAGTGATCTATATAGTCCCCCAGGGGTCTACGAAGACTTCCAAGGGGTCTGCAAAAGTGAAAAAATAAATGGGGGTCTATGACATGTCAATGAGGGTGTACGGTAATAGATTTCATTTAAGCAGGTGGTGACTTTAATTTTTACAATTCATTAATTGTAATTTTTTCATACACTATTATATGAATCGTACCTTAGTTAATCACATAATTATTTATCCTGCTATTCAAATGAAAAATTGTTGTATTTAATTCCAATATTATTTAAAGACCTTTTTTTGTCTACATATAACAAATTTTTAACTAAAGAATTGTACATTGAACAGCGTTGATTACTTTAAATTGGGATTCATTCCTTCCTTGTCAAACAAGTAGTTGCTAAGTGCCTTATTTATGACGATATGAAACTAATTACGCTAGAGGATCATTTGAGGCAATATCCCCCTGACAAAATAGATACAAATTTGAAAAACTTTCGAACACTCAAAGATAAAGAATAGAACCACAAAATTACTCTTCAACATATAGAGAAGATTGTGGTTTGTGAGAGACTTACAATATTTCTTTACTTATAGCAAAATACGGAAAACACTCTAGATAAAACATTGATTTTACCAGCAGTTGTAGTTTTAAAAACTTTTACACAAACCTACATCTGATGTAATTTTTAAAAATTCTTTAAACAACAATACAGTTCAAAGGCCCATCGGTGGCATGAGTTATAAAATTAAAAGCTTCTTGTAATTCTTTGCAAACGAGTTTGGGATCAGCGGCGTCGCAGGCTCTGACAGGATGTGGCACTGTTTGCTGAAAACTGCCTAAGTGTCGCCGGCTCCTAATTTTTCCTCAGGATTGACCCATGAAGCTTTCCTATACTTGAGTTTAGTTGCAAGGTAGCAGAGGTTTGAATTCAGTTGGATAGCAAGCCAAGGCTAATGAGCCCTTATTGCTCAAAGCTTACTGGTTTAGAAGCCAGTTACTCACCTTCGACCCTTCTCCCTTAGTGACAACAGTGCTGCGGACTCAATCTTTGTGCCACACGTGAAAGATAAAGACCTACAAGAGAAACTGCTGTTGGCGACAAACTTTTACAATGATACTTAAGGCAAATGAATTAATAAATTAATATTTAATGTTTGAAGGACCACTTCATAGAACCACAAATTCCTATATAAAACATAATATCCGTAGCAACGGATGATAAACCGGAAAAAAAATGCCAGTGTGTTTGAGAATTCCAGCAATACATATTTGTTGTTTCTTTAATTGGTTTAAATTTGAATTTTATCAATAAAAAAGAAAGATCTGTATAACTTGATTTGTAACTTGAAAGTACTTTTTAACTCTTCAACTTACTAAAGTTAGAAAGTTTTTTTTTAATGTTGATGAATTTGCAAAAAATGCAATACAAATTAAGCATGGGGTCTATCAAAAACCAGAAAACATGGCAAGGGGTCTTCGAGATCAAATAAAGGTTTGGGAACCACTGGTGTAGGTCTTATGATTGTTACAAAACATACTACCTGTGGAAAGCGTGGTCGGGAGGCTAAGTGCGCTTGAACTTGGCTTGGCTACCTATGAAGGGGGCTCGAGGTTCGACACCCGACTCGGGCAGAGTTGTGTTGCATTATATGTTGTTGTGTTGTTTACTGAGCGCCTAAAGGCAGCACGGAAAAACCTTCTCCAAGATACCCCCTCCACAATGGTCCACAACTGAGATTGGACCAAAGCGCTCTGAGCATGCTGTAAGCATGAAAGTAGCGCTACATAAAAGACATAATTTAATTTTAATTTCATTTACCTTACGTAAATACTGTAGTCCTGGCCATTGAACTACATTAAGTTCAAGTGTTCTCAAACTTTTGGATCTGATATGTCACAAAATGTAAAAGATATCTGCTCTTATTGCTAACATCAATTGTGCAGTCTAGAATGACGGGAAAATATGCCATCATTTTGAATATTAGTTCCGAGACTCTGGTCGTGAGCCTTAATTAGCATGGTTGGGTCGATATTAACAAGCATCTCAACCAAGCCTAAAAACTTATCGTTGTTCTGCGCATAAAATTTCTCTGTTAGGTGCGGGGCCTGGGGGCGGTAGCCCCACTTGCCACCCCCCAAAGGCCGCTGCTGGTCAGAATAGACCTGACCGAACTGGACTTTAAATCCTTCCAAATGTAATTAGTATATCTGTCCTGATTAGACCATTCAGGTTAAAGCATCGAACCTATTAAGTGGGTCATTTCAGATTAAATAAGTTGGTCATTTCAGATTAGATAAGTTGGTCATTTCAGATTAAATAAGTTGGTCATTTCAGATTAGATATGTTGGTCATTTCAGATTAAATAAGTTGGTCATTTCAGATTAAATAAGTTGGTCATTTCAGATTAGATAAGTTGGTCATTTCAGATTAAATAAGTTGGTCATTTCAGATTAAATAAGTTGGTCATTTCAGATTAGATATGTTGGTCATTTCAGATTAAATAAGTTGGTCATTTCAGATTAGATAAGTTGGTCATTTCAGATTAGATAAGTTGGTCATTTCAGATTAGATAAGTTGGTCATTTCAGATTAGATATGTTGGTCATTTCAGATTAGATAAGTTGGTCATTTCAGATTAGATAAGTTGGTCATTTCAGATTAGATAAGTTGGTCATTTCAGATTAGATAAGTTGGTCATTTCAGATTAGATAAGTTGGTCATTTCAGATTAGATAAGTTGGTCATTTCAGATTAAATAAGTTGGTCATTTCAGATTAAATAAGTTGGTCATTTCAGATTAAATAAGTTGGTCATTTCAGATTAGATAAGTTGGTCATTTAAGATTTGATATGTTGGTCATTTCAGATTAGATAAGTTGGTCATTTCAGATTAGATATGTTGGTCATTTCAGATTAAATAAGTTGGTCATTTCAGATTAAATAAGTTGGTCATTTCAGATTAAATAAGTTGGTCATTTCAGATTAGATATGTTGGTCATTTCAGATTAAATAAGTTGGTCATTTCAGATTAGATAAGTTGGTCATTTCAGATTAAATAAGTTGGTCATTTCAGATTAAATAAGTTGGTCATTTCAGATTAAATAAGTTGGTCATTTCAGATTAGATAAGTTGGTCATTTCAGATTAGATATGTTGGTCATTTCAGATTAGATAAGTTGGTCATTTCAGATTAGATAAGTTGGTCATTTCAGATTAAATAAGTTGGTCATTTCAGATTAGATAAGTTGGTCATTTCAGATTAAATAAGTTGGTCATTTCAGATTAGATATGTTGGTCATTTCAGATTAAATAAGTTGGTCATTTCAGATTAAATAAGTTGGTCATTTCAGATTAGATAAGTTGGTCATTTCAGATTAAATAAGTTGGTCATTTCAGATTAAATAAGTTGGTCATTTCAGATTAGATATGTTGGTCATTTCAGATTAAATAAGTTGGTCATTTCAGATTAGATAAGTTGGTCATTTCAGATTAGATAAGTTGGTCATTTCAGATTAGATAAGTTGGTCATTTCAGATTAGATATGTTGGTCATTTCAGATTAGATAAGTTGGTCATTTCAGATTAGATAAGTTGGTCATTTCAGATTAGATAAGTTGGTCATTTCAGATTAGATAAGTTGGTCATTTCAGATTAGATAAGTTGGTCATTTCAGATTAGATAAGTTGGTCATTTCAGATTAAATAAGTTGGTCATTTCAGATTAAATAAGTTGGTCATTTCAGATTAAATAAGTTGGTCATTTCAGATTAGATAACTTGGTCATTTCAGATTAGATATGTTGGTCATTTCAGATTAGATAAGTTGGTCATTTCAGATTAGATATGTTGGTCATTTCAGATTAAATAAGTTGGTCATTTCAGATTAAATAAGTTGGTCATTTCAGATTAGATAAGTTGGTCATTTCAGATTAGATATGTTGGTCATTTCAGATTAAATAAGTTGGTCATTTCAGATTAGATAAGTTGGTCATTTCAGATTAAATAAGTTGGTCATTTCAGATTAAATAAGTTGGTCATTTCAGATTAAATAAGTTGGCCATTTCAGATTAGATAAGTTGGTCATTTCAGATTAGATATGTTGGTCATTTCAGATTAGATAAGTTGGTCATTTCAGATTAGATAAGTTGGTCATTTCAGATTAAATAAGTTGGTCATTTCAGATTAGATATGTTGGTCATTTCAGATTAGATATGTTGGTCATTTCAGATTAGATATGTTGGTCATTTCAGATTAAATAAGTTGGTCATTTCAGATTAGATAAGTTGGTCATTTCAGATTAGATAAGTTGGTCATTTCAGATTAGATATGTTGGTCATTTCAGATTTAACCTTGGTTAGGCCAATAATAGAATATGCATCCTCTGTTTGGGACCCCTCAACTAGAGAAAACATTAAGAAACTGGAGCAGACTCAAAATAGAGCAGTGAGATTGATAACAAGCGAATATTCACATTTGACTAGAGTAAAATCACTAAATTTAGAAAGCCTTCAGGATAGAAGACTTAAAAGTAAAGTAGCAATTATTTATAAAACACTGAACCATAATCTTCAAATACAAAAACAAAATCTAATAAAATACTCAGAAAGATATAAAGATAAAGGCACATTCCTAGTCCCATATGCTAGGACAAATTTGTACAAATGCTCCTTTTTCACCAGCGCTATTAGAGCATGGAATGGGTCGCTTGAGCTAGCCAGGAAACTTATACATGACTAAATGCATGACGCGTAGGACTTAAACGTCTGTATTATATATATATAAGATGATAAGATATCAGATAAGATAAATTGATCCTTTCAGATAAGATAAGTTGATCATTTCAGATAAGATTATTAGACCTATTTGTGTCTCTATCATACCTAATGATTACTGCCATAAATAATGCAACTATTTTTTCCAGCGGATGCAAACACCTCTTCACGTGGCTGTAGAATGTGGTCACTTGGAAGTAGTCCAGGTGTTGCTTGCAGGTGGTGCTAGCCTGGATACAAGAGAGAAAGTAATTTAACATATTGTATCATAATTGTATCTCTACGCATTCTTAATATGTTTTCTATAATTAATGATCTGTAGGGCTTGTATAAAACATGACATTCACACTATGTTTTGGAATATTGCCTGTAACTGTAACCATAACTAACCATAACTAACCATAACTAACCCTAACTAACCCTAACTAACCATAACTAACCATAACTAACCATAACTAACCATAATTAACCCTAACTAAGCCTAACTAACCCTAACTAGCACTGAGTTTCAGAGGCCTCTATTGTCTCCTCAAATTGTTCTCCTCATAAATTATGAGATTTGGTCGAATAAAACAACAACAAAAAAACAGGTTTCTTTCACATCTCTTTATCTCGGTCTAGATGTTGAGCACTAACCTCAATAGTAGAATTAGAGCTGAATTTGACCTCACGATAAAGCTTTTATGTTATGACTTCAGAGAATCATCTTCCATCCGTCCCCCCTTTCCTTTGTCGTAGGGGGGTACCTGGGTGCTGTGACAGTTCGCGTAACCAAATCCTTCCCCTTTTCCCGGTCAGAACCTGTTCTTAGCAGGATATCAAGATACAGGCCGGTCCATTCTTTTACACTGTCCAGCAGTTTTTCTTCGGACGATTCTTTCTTCTTGCTTCCTCCAGAGAATGGGCCCTAAAAAGTCGTATTAAAATACAAAATTACATTGTATGGTTAGCCCTGACGTTTGTCAACATAAAATTGCATTGATATGAAAGAATTTTTTTTAATACGTAAAAACCTATTCTAACACATTATTTCTCCATCCAGTCTGGGAAGAGTGCCCTTCAACTGGCCGCTAGAGGAAATCACGTGGCTGTAGTGGACATGCTGATCAAGGCTGAGAGATATTACGCTTACACCCGAGTGAGAAAATATTTCTTTGCCATATGTTCCTTTATGTATTTGTTTTTAATCCATTATTTTATTTGAACTGTGATGGGAGATAATCCCCAGTCCATAAAATTGTGTGTTGATAGGATTAGGTGCCTATGACATGGTTCAATGTGCTGCTAAAAATAATTCATCCACGTCTATATATTTTTCATTATTAATAGTAAGGGCAGGGAGACAACTCTGATATTCTTGATACATATTTTAATAATAACAAATATTGTTAGCTCCCTCCGTAAGAAAAGGTGCTATTCGTTTTATGTTGTCTTCCTCTTTCAAGTTACAGATTCCAAAAACTAAAAGTGTTATTGAAAATCTTATTTCAATACTTCCAGAAGTCGAATATAGTTGTAACAGTTACTTTTAGTCTTCTGTTACCTAATTCTTTTATTTTAATTATTATAAGTAGGTGTATGTCTACGCATCTTGATTATTTTCAAAAAAAGACTTAAATACGTCACAATGTTTTACTATTAACAGGTGACAATCTTCATAAATAAAAAAAAAAAAGAAACAAATTCTTCTTGTCTCCTCCATTTTATTTCTATATAAAACTATACAATGTCTTAGGATTTGTAAATGTGATGCATTTGTTTTGAGATATTACAAAGGTAATCCAAGGCTGCATAGCTACTTGTGATCTTCAGAAAGCCTCACTTTAAAAAAACAACAACACTAAACATAATGAATGCACATAAATATAAACTTATTTCAAAACAAAATTTAAAATGTATAGATTTTCTGTGCCATAGCCGATATACACATTGTCACACCTCGGAGGTTAACTACGAGTTTGTAAGTAGCATAAACTCCACTTTCACGTTTTCATTAAATTGATCAAAGTGTGCTGTACAACACAGAAACGTTGTTACTTTTGAAAAAAAAAGTATAATCTGAATAAATAAAACGAACGCTATGACTTAATCATGCTTTAAATGAACTCGTCAGGAGTATCATGATAAAGATGTCGGCTACTTAGATCCTGACACTTACCTCCGAAAAGCTCAACACCCTCATGCCTCTCAGATGAAAGATGTTCTGTGGAAACTTGCAACCAAACAGCTAAAACCAAATGATTGGAAAAAACTTGCCTACCATTGGCACTTCACAGCAGAGCATGTCAAAGCTATTGAACAGGAATATACAGGTACTTGTAATGCTAAAAATAGTGTACTTTTTCCCGCTTTTATTGAAAACCTTAGTAAATATAAATGTATACAAGTATCTAAATGTTTGAAAGATTCCTATGAAAACCCAGAGGTCTCTTTAATCTAAAAGTGCAGGATAATGGACTTGAAGACATTTCTTGTGGTTTCTGTTTCCAAAGTCTGCAATATGTCTTTTTTTTTAAATATTACTAACATTTAAATGCTGGAGGTTGTTGTTTGCTCCATTCTTAGGACTCAATTAAATTTAAAATTTAAATTCAAGGGAGTTAAGTAAAGATAAAAATAGTGAATCGTGAATATTTCGTAATAAAGTTATATCTAGAGATGGGACGTAAGTCTGGTCTGAGTGTGATAATTGAACACAATTTTTACAAAGCTTATATCAGCTCTGTCTGTCTGTCTGGTAAAATGTTTGTACAAGTTATTTCTCCAACACCCAATCTCGGATCAAGCTGAAATGTTACACTATTTTGTCTTTTACCTGACAAAATAAGAATCATTTTAAACAACTAAAACAGAATGTACCATACTTTTGGTAATTAATTATTGTGTTAGGTATCTTGAACAAGGGAATAAAATTGTACTTGACTGAAGTAGTGTAACAATGGAGTTGGTATATAACTGTTTTGACATCGGAGATAGTCTGTAATAATAAAGTTGATATATAACTAGTGCTCTATATGGGTGCGCAAAAAATGAACACAGACATAAACATTATTTAATGATCTGACATTAATGTAGATTTCAGTTACACCAGAGTTGTCAACATTCCTGACATTCAACAAAAAAACAAAATTGAAACTTAGCTAACCAAACCATGTCTGTTTGTTTTTTTTCCTAGGTGCTACAAGCTACAAGGATCATGGATTTAGATTGTTAAATATTTGGCTGCATGGGGTTCGGAAAGACGAAAATGTTCTGAAACTTTTATATGAAGCTTTAGTCGCCATAGATAGAAAACAATTGGCAGGTAAGTAGTGATAGACAAAAGTGAACTAAAATGTTCTGAAACTTTTATATGAAGCTTTAGTCGCCATAGATAGAAAACAATTGGCAGGTAAGTAGTGATAGACAAAAGTAAACTAAAATGTTCTGAAACTTTTATATGAAGCTTTAGTCGCCATAGATAGAAAACAATTGACAGGTAAGTAGTGATATATAAAAGTGAACTAAAATGTTCTGAAACTTTTAGTTGAACTGAAAAAAAAAATTAAGGCCAAAGTTGAACTAAAACAAAAACATTTTAGAAAAAAATCATACTTTAATTAATTTTTTTTAGTTATAAACTATAAAGTTTAATTAAAATTTGTAAAACTTTCCAACGTGTGATAGCGGTTAAAACGCACATACCTGTTTTCTGGTCATGCGATATCAACAACTTTGATTATCAAAAATATGATTCAGCTAACAACTAATTTGTGAGTCTGCATTGAAGATGTTAAAGTAAGATGCTGGTAGAAGTTATGTTAGTCAATATCTGTACTTGAAAGTAGCAGTGTTATAAAATGTTTGTTCAACATGTTTTGCAATATTATGAATGGAGTTGTTCCGAATTATTTGTGAGCCACATGATGGTATTAAATTTCTGTTTTTATATCTAGTGGGAATCTGATAAGCGTGTTAGGTCAATATTTAGTGGTTTTAATAAATTCATGTGTAGCAAACAATAATTTATTTACTGCAGGAACATGAAGGACAATCTTTTTTATGTCTTAAACTTAAATGAAGCTGAAGCGTATAATAGATTCTAGTCTTTTATAGAGATCTAGGTCTAAATCTACAGTAGGCCTAAATATGATCTAAAAGCGTTAGAATAACTAACTCTAGTAAAAAAATAGTCTGTTTCCGACTGATTTTAACAACATGATCAGCCAGACGTCGACATGCAGGCCTACTGTACCATACATGTTTAGTCGATGACACTACAAGACCACCATGTGGTTTTTTCTTATTGCGCATTAAGCAATTGTTTGCTTTATGTTGAGTGGTCAGACAAGAAAATAACATACTGGTACGGTTAGTCAAGCATTGCGTACATCTATCTTTACAGTAGAACGTCGTTTATCCGAACGTTTATTATCCGGAGCGTCAAATATCCGGACCAGTTTTTTTTTTTGTTTTTTTTATCAACCACATGTACTGTGATGCACATATACTGTATGAATACGAAAAATAAGTGATTATTTTCCACAATAAAGGTAAAATTGCGACATTTGTCACCTATTTTGCTCGTTCTTCATGCACGTGTCCCGCATGTGATGATTTTCAATATTCGTATAGTGTCCGGTTGCATATACTGCATGGATCGCTTCGGTTTTCGGTTATCCGAACCATCGCGTATCCGAACGGTGTCCGGTCCCAATTGAGTCGGATAAACGACGTTCTACTGTACTTTAAAATAGTTACACACACTCCCTGCCCAAAAACTTAATTGAGGCCTACATGTGTCAGACTGATCTGAACAGCCTGGTCAGATAGACATACACAAGTAGGCTTAGTGCGTTTAACGGTTATACAATAGTGTTAGTTGTATGGTGAGTTGTCAAACAAGAAAATAACACATTCGCATGGCTAGTCAAGCATGCATTTTCACTAAAATAGTTATGCAGGTCAAATGTTTATAAAACTTCAACAATTTCGTTTCTATATATTCTCTGGTTACTACATCTCAATGTGAAATTCTAAATCTATTTTATTTAATGAGATTTTAAACTTTACGGGTATAAGTATAATTTTCCATTACATAATAGGTCAATATACTTTTAAACAATTCAAGTATCCTTCTACTCTAAAGGTTTTAATTCAAAGCTAAAATAAAGCACACATAGTTATTTAGACTTTTTTTTTTCCAGTTTTATTTATGTGTGCAATAATGTATATGTAAGAAACATCTTTCTTATTACTGATTTTATGATGGAGAAAAATGTCTACAATGTTAAAAGAATTAGATCAAACTGTACTCAGGCATAAAGTCAGATAATTACCTAGATCTAGATCACCCCCCCCCCAAAAAAAAAAAGTTATGAAAAGTTTGTATAGTTTAATTAATTTTTAGCGGCCCCCGTAAGGGGAAAAAGCCGCTATAAGGTTTGTGCAAAATGTCCGTCTGTCCATCTGTCCGTCTGTCACACTCTGTGACTCGCATTTAAAAAGGAATATCTTGATTTAGATCTAATCTAGATTTTTTAAACTAGATCTAGATTTTTATTACAGTATATCTAGATCTGGATTTATATTCTAATTAAAATTATTTTAGTCTAGATCTAGAATTTCTAGATCTAGTTTAGACTAATATAGACTACATTAAGATGTAGAATTTCAATTTCTAGACTTAAAGTATAGATTTTGATTTCCAAACGTTTTGATCCATATTGCAATGTTATAATAGACTAAAACTAATCTATTCTTTTTAAATTTAATGTTGCATTCAGTCTATTGATAGATTATCTAGGATATTGTTTTTACACAAATCTTATCTAAATTACAGCTTCATTATTCCAAGTTCATATTTTAGATCTAGATCTAGTAGATATAGATCTTAAGAGTGCTAAATCAGAAGTTTAATTTAGGTAGATCTACATCCTCATTCTAGTTTTATTTTTTTTTAAATGCCGATATCTCTGTTGATAGGCCTAACTGTGCTGAGACATCGAAGTAAAAGCACGATATATCTGTTCTTTTCTTTTTTTGTTTTTTAATTACAAACCTCCCGTAGGACGACGGGGGAAGGGGGGCATGCAGGGTTTGAACCAGGAACCATCGATAAATTTAGTTTATTTCTTATCACTACAGGTAAGTAACATTAGTTACAACAAAGTAGAGTAGTGGTACCCAAACTCGGCACGCGGGTCCTATCCAGCATCTCCAAACCCTGCCCACATAGCGTAATAAAGTCGTATAGGATCGGCCCCATTGGTCGTGATGATTTTTTGAGGCTCGTGTCTCTAATTTTTTTTATATATCCAGGCTCCCAACATAATAAGGGTACCGGTTATGTAAAAGATATATCTGACACCAGGATGTAGAGGTTGTGTCTGACACCACTGATGTGGCAGTTGTGTCTGTCACCACTGATGTAGAGGTTATGTCAGTCACCACTGATGTAGAGGTTGTGTTTGTCACCACTGATGTAGAGGTTATGTCTGTCACCACTGATGTAGAGGTTATGTCTGTCACCACTGATGTAGAGGTTATGTCTGTCACCACTGATGTAGAGCTTCTGTTTGCCACCACTGATGTAGAGGTTATGTCTGTCACCACTGATGTAGAGGTTGTGTCTGTCACCACTTATTTAGAGTTGTGTCTGTCACCACTGATGTAGAGGTTATGTCTGTCACCACTGATGTAGAGGTTGTGTCTGTCACCACTTATTTAGAGTTGTGTCTGTCACCACTGATGTAGAGGTTGTGTCTGTCAACACTGATGTAGAGGTTGTGTCTGTCAACACTGATGTAGAGTTGTGTCTGTCACCACTGATGTAGAGGTTATGTCTGTCACCACTGATGTAGAGGTTGTGTCTGTCACCACTTATTTAGAGTTGTGTCTGTCACCACTGATGTAGAGGTTATGTCTGTCACCACTGATGTAGAAGTTGTGTTTGTCAACACTGATGTAGAGGTTGTGTTTGTCACCACTGATGTAGAGGTTATGTCTGTCACCACTGATGTAGAGGTCACGTCTGTCACCACTGATGTAGAAGTTGTGTTTGTCAACACTGATGTAGAGGTTGTGTCTGTCACCACTTATTTAGAGTTGTGTCTGTCACCACTGATGTAGAGGTTGCGTCTTTCACCACTGATGTAGAGGTTATGTCTGTCACCACTAATTAAAAGTTGTGTCTGTCGACACTAATGTAGAGCTGTGTCTGTCACCACTGATGTAGAGGTTGTGTTTGCCACCAGTGATATAGAGGATATGTCTGACATTTATTTAAAACTTTACGTGTAACATATTTAGGTCTTTTTGTACCTTTTTTTTTATTATATGACTTTTTGTCTTTTATCTGTCCAGAAAACATTAGGAAAAAAGTGAATTTGCTTGCTGAGAAACCTTGTTCCCCGACACTCTGCTCCGTGTCCTAGCAGGAAGAGATGGACTACGCAACACTGTAATTAGCTAGCTAGTTTTATTCTATGCAATTCCCAAGTCCCTATAGAAGGACTTTATCAACGGCTTTGGACAATCGCATTATTGATCAAACCAAACTGGGTTGATTCTAGCATGTTTTTATACATAGGTCTAGGTTATTGAATATGGCTGACTTTATTTGTAATTAGAATTATTTAATTTTTACTGTCTTTTTATATAGTTAAGTGATGTTGTAGAGTTATACTCATTACCTGTATGCAAGGGTAAATAATCTGTTAACATGTAACTTGCCAAAAAGCTTTAAGCTAATTGACAATTATTGATTTTAAAATAATGCATTGTTTTACATTTTATTATTTTATTTATTGCTAAAGTAAGTAGGATATGCAAATTTTTAAAAATATTTGAATCTTTTCTTTTCTAATATTGAACAATGATTTTCAGAATACATTTACATTTACAAGCTTATATCGACTAACTCTGTCTGTCTGTCTGTCTGTCTGTCTGGTAAAACGTTCGTTCACTTTATCCACCCCACACTGAATTAAAAAATGGAGGCGCTGTGGCTGAGTGGTAAAGCACTTGGCTTCCAAACTGAGGGTTCAGGGTTCGAATCCTGGTGAAGACTGGGATTTTTTTGAATTTCTGGATTTTAGGGTGCCTCTGAGTTTACCAAGCTCTAATGGGTACCTGGCATTAGTTTGAGGAAAGTAAAGGCGGTTGGTCGTTGTGCTGGCCACATGACACCCTCATTAACCGTTGGCCAAAGAAACAGATGACCTTTACATCATCTGCTCCATAGATCGCAAGGTCTGAACGGTCTACTTTACTTTTACAATTTAAAAAAATACAATTGATAATTAATTACTTTTTTCGGTATCGAACAAGGGAAAGAAATTGTACTTGACAGAGTGATAGTATAAGTTGAATTAGTCCCCTTTATATTTAGTGTACAGAATTAGTTCGTCGCTTAAACGTTTGAAATTGACAATAGATAACCATAAAACCTTCTATTTTCATAAGCTCTTTTTGGCACAGTGTTTAGTGTGTTGGCTTGAGGAGGCTTGATCCCTTGAGTCGTAGAACGTTTTTTTTTTTATAGAATACATTTTTAAAAAGCGATTACGCTAGCCTTCTCTCACAGATAACCCCTACTTTCTTCTCCCACACCCCTTTTTCCCAACTGGTCCAGACAAGTGATAGGATCATAGCGCATTGAGAAAGCTAAAAGCATGAAATTACGCTAAACAAAAACAATTAGTAAAAAGTATTTTTTTGTTTATTTTTTCTTGTTTATAGTTATAAATGTTTTTACCTTTTGTGAAGTGTTTACAGAGCTTTGAACATTTTCCTCTTTGTTTATGTCAGGGTTGTTGTTTTCTTTTCACATAAAATGAGGTGAATAGATTACAACAGAAAATTATTAGAAAGTATTTTCTGTTACAGTTTAAAAACAAACTTTGCCAATGTTGTCTGATGTTTTCCATTCACACACACACACACACACACACAAATTGTTTGTAGTTGTTAAAAATAAATTGACCTACACTAATTTTTCTAATTCAACCGGTGCTTTAAATTTGAAATAGTGTTTTTGATTTCCTGTGATAATTATTTATGAAAAATGTCTTTTAGAAACTATTTTTGCTTTGATTTGACATACTTAGGTCATTTTTAACCTCTGTCAATATCACGACTTTTTGTTTATCTTTTCCTTCAGTTTGGATTGAAAAGATTTTGTTCCTAATATGATTTCTAGCTTTTTTTTAACTATAATTATATAGAAAGTAGAATAGGGTGGGGGAGGGGTTTGTTTCAAAGTAATGTCTGTAAGTTATGCCGTAACTATTACAGAAATTTGTGAAAGTCCGGGCATGGTAAAATCCCGCTAGTAATTTTATAGCTAATACATGTGTAAAGTGTGTTTCTCTCATAGTTAATGTGTAATGTTACTTTTTATATTATAAATAATTTGTTTTGTTATTTCAACCTAACAAAAAAAAATCCTGTTTTTTTCTGCTCTCATTGTTACATAAGTTCACATTTAGCTTATCAGTAAGTGCTAATAGATGTCAATAGTATAGCCAGATAGATCGAATCGATCAATGAGTCCTAGTCTAGATGTTCACTCTAAGTTGTCATCATTTCTTAGAGAAACACACTCTAATTACAGCAATCCCCCCACCCCCCCACGACTCAGTAGATCTAGTCATTCCTCTTCGTGTCATTACCTTAGTATTAGTTTCTTCATAGCCATTAAATGTATCTAATGTTATTAGAGAACCAATATTTGTACAATGACAAAGTATTGAGTGCTTTGCTATGAGAATGTTTTCACACAGATCGTCTGATCTCATATTAAACAAAATAATGAGGTTAAGTTCACGCTACCATTAATTGTAAAATATACTTGGTAATGTTAGGGCTCAAGGATTACTCAGATAAATGCAGACTGGGATGTCTGGAACTTGTGCTCATTGAGATAACTAAACTGTTCATTTAAACCCTAATCGGTCCTGACCATACAATTATTCTGAGATTTATGTAAGAGTCTGTTTGGCTGAATTGCATCTTTTTGGAGGTCTATGCAGAGGCCTTTGGGGACACGTATAATTGTATGTGTATGGTTTCTTATGCTTAATGCAATCTAAGTTACAGTTTTATGAATAATGTCATTATCAGTGAGCAAAATATAAATACTATAAATATTGGAAATAATTATAAACGAGACGAAGAGTTGCCAACTAGAGAAAGACATTTTTTTGATGAGGCGACTTAACTGTAAATGTAAATTTCAACACAAGACAGAGTCAAATTCAGAGTTGGCAATATTTTGAGGTGATGTATCATAGCTTTGCATTTATTACTTCATTTCTTATGATACAAAACGATTGTGTACATAGGATTTGTTATTGTCATTATGTTATGACTTGAAAACTCAACTCTTATTTTTGAATTTCTTGTCAATGTGTGATAAATAATGACATTTTACTGACATTTGTGATAAAGGCTGACATTTTTACTGACTTTTTCAACATGTGATAAAAACCGACATTTTATCGACATTTTCAGCATGACATTTTATTATTATTGCATTTCTTCTTTTGTTTAATATAATAAATGCATTGAATCAAATGAAATTATCTTGATTTTCTTTCTTTCATGTCCCGCATTAAGATATATTGATAGAAAGTCGCTAACATGACAAATGGTAAAACACTTTGAGAGATTGAAACTAAAAAACCAAGTTGAATTTTCTTTATTAAAATTTTAATGTATGGAACAATAATGTACATGGAAGGTTATCTGAAGAATTTGATGAAACAAATATATATATATATATATGTATAAACATGTCTTTAGTGTATTCACATTTTCAATCTACAGACAGTATTTTAATATATGTTCTGGCTACAAAATCATGACAGAGATCAAACAAGAGACAAGGGCAATAATTCAATTAAAGGACCGCAATCCTAAGCATAATGAGTAATGTAGAATTTTGAATAAGACGTTTTAACTATCGAGCCGAAATCAGTTTAAATCAGTAATTCTAATTTCATTCACGTCAAATAGTAATCTTCTTCTTATATAATACAGACGTTACTTCAAAAAAGAAGATGAATACGTCCTACGCAATATATTGTACAGCAATTATTTTGTTTCACTTTTAAACAATTATTTGTTATGTTAACATGACTTTGCTAGTAAGAAAACTAATGTAGCTACATTTAGAACTCTGACCTTTTAATGAAACCTGAACGGAAAAGAACGATTGTTTCCATAAATGAAATCCAACTAAGGAATATACTCGCTATTCTAGTGGGTACAAACAGGGCGATACAAATTGTATTGAGGTAAGATATAATGAAATGTAAGTGCGGATAACTCGGCTAATATATAGTTTGTTCGCCAAAAGACATTTTAATTTTGTGCGCATTCCTCAACACATGAATGAAACTCAAAAGTTCAATAACTTTTCTTTCATTCTTCTGCTTTGCATTATTGGTTCAACCATGATATGAATTGGCGGGGTAATAGATCTAGATCTAAGTATCATGTTTAGAAACGTTTTCAAGGAGTTGCAATCGAGAACAATCCATACACTTCCTTAACGTACCCTGTCACTACACATCCTTAACTTGCTCTGTCACTACACTTCTTTAACGTGCCCTGTCACTACACATCCTTAACTTGCTCTGTCACTACACTTCCTTAACTTGCTCTGTCACTACACTTCCTTAACTTGCTCTGTCACTACACATCCTTAACTTGCTCTGTCACTACACTTCCTTAACTTGCTCTGTCACTACACTTCCTTAACTTGCTCTGTCACTACACTTCTTTAACTGTGCCCTGTCACTACACATCCTTAACTTGCTCTGTCACTACACTTCTTTAACGTGCCCTGTCACTACACTTCCTTAACTTGCTCTGTCACTACACTTCCTTAACTTGCTCTGTCACTACACTTCCTTAACTTGCTCTGTCACTACACTTCCTTAACTTGCTCTGTCACTACACTTCCTTAACTTGCTCTGTCACTACACTTCCTTAACTTGCTCTGTCACTACACTTCCTTAACTTGCTCTGTCACTACACTTCCTTAACTTGCTCTGTCACTACACTTCCTTAAGGTGCCCTGTCACTACACATCTTTAACCTGCTCTGTCATTACACATCTTTAACCTGCTCTGTCACTACACTTCCTTAACGTGCCCTGTCACTACACTTCCTTAACTTGCTCTGTCACTACACTTCCTTAACTTGCTCTGTCACTACACTTCCTTAACGTGCCCTGTCACTACACATCTTTAACTTGCTCTGTCATTACACATCTTTAACCTGCTCTGTCACTACACATCTATAACGTGCCCTGTCAGTACACATCTATAACGTGCCCTGTCACTACACATCTTTAACGTGCTCTGTTACTCACATCTATAACTTGCTCTGTTACTACACATCTTTAACTTGCTCTGTCACTACACATCTATAACGTGCCCTGTCAGTACACATCTATAACGTGCCCTGTCACTACACATCTTTAACGTGCTCTGTTACTCACATCTATAACTTGCTCTGTCACTACACATCTTTAACTTGCTCTGTCACTGCACATCTATAACGTTCCCTGTCACGACACATCTATAACGTGCCTTGTCACTACACATCTATAACTTGCTCTGTCAGTACACATCTATAACTTGCTCTATTACTACACATCTTAAACGTGCCCTGTCACTATACATCTTTACCTTGCTCTGTCAGTACACATCTATAACTTGCTCTGTCAGTACACATCTATAACTTGCTCTGTTACTACACATCTATAACTTGCTCTGTCAGTACACATCTATAACTTGCTCTGTCACTGCACATCTATAACTTGCTCTTTCACTACACATCTATAACGTTCCCTGTCACTACACATCTATAACGTGCCCTGTCACTACACATCCTTAACTTGCTCTGTCACTACACTTCCTTAACGTGCCCTGTCACTACACATCTTTTACCTGCTCTGTCATTACACATCTTTAACCTGCTCTGTCACTACACATAAATAACGTGCTCTGTCAGTACACATCTATAACGTGCCCTGTCACTACTCATCTATAACATGCTCTGTCACTACACATCTATAACGTGCCCTGTCACTACACTTCCTTAACGTGCCCTGTCATTACACATCTTTAACCTGCTCTGTCACTACACATCTATAACTTGCTCTGTCAGTACACATCTATAACGTGCCCTGTCACTACACATCTATAACTTGCTCTGTCATTACACATCTATAACTTGCTCTGTTACTACACATCTATACATTTCTCTTTCACTACACATCTATAACTTGCTCTGTCACTACGCATCTATAACTTGTTCTGTTACTACACATCTATAACTTGCTCTGTTACTACACATCTATAACGTGCCCTGTCACTACACATCTATAACGTGCTCTGTCAGTACACATCTATAACTTGCTCTGTTACTACACATCTATAACGTGCCCTGTCACTAAACATCTATAACGTGCCCTGTCAATACACATCTTTAACGTGCTCTGTTACTCACATGTATAACTTGCTCTGTCACTACACATCTTTAACTTGCTCTGTCAGTACACATCTATACCTTGCTCTGTCAGTACACATCTATACCTTGCTCTGTCTGTACACATCTATACCTTGCTCTGTCAGTACACATCTATACCTTGCTCTGTCAGTACACATCTATACCTTGCTCTGTCAGTACACATCTATACCTTGCTCTGTCAGTACACATCTATACCTTGCTCTGTCAGTACACATCTATACCTTGCTCTGTCAGTACACATCTATACCTTGCTCTGTCAGTACACATCTATACCTTGCTCTGTCAGTACACATCTTTAACCTGCTCTGTCAGTACACATCTATACCTTGCTCTGTCAGTACACATCTATACCTTGCTCTGTCAGTACACATCTATAACTTGCTCTGTCACTACACTTCCTTAACTTGCTCTGTCAGTACACATCTATAACTTGCTCTGTCACTACACTTCCTTAACTTGCTCTGTCACTACACATCTATACCTTGCTCTGTCAGTACACATCTATAACTTGCTCTGTCACTACACTTCCTTAACTTGCTCTGTCACTACACATCTATAACTTGCTCTGTCACTACACATCTTTAACTTGCTCTGTCAGTCCACCAAGGCGAACTCGAAATGTTCTATGATGCCACTTTATGATGTGGGGGTTGAGAAGGGCGACAACCAGGATATAAGTTGCCGAGAGTTCTCTAACTAGCCAGCATTTCAGAAACTCAAATTTAGACAACAGCAATGGTTCATTCTGAAAACACAATATTTTAATGTGTTACTTAGACATCTTAATTAATCAAACTTTTTACTTTTTGGTTTAAATTATATTTTAAAATACGATTTGAACTAAATAACCCCCCCCCCCGCTGAAAGTTAAGGCGATGGAAAGATGGAGAAGACAATAACAACAATGAGAAAGGAATCTTCAGTCACTCATTTCTTGATTTATTTCCACTTACTGTTAAACACATCGTGACAACTATTGCCTCGTCACTATTCTTTTATAGCTTCGCTCACTATTTAAATTGAATAAAGCCAGTAAGTTCCCTTATTTTCAGCCAATAGGTTTCTAGATCCTAGGTTCCCTTACTGACAGCCAGTAAGTTTGTAGAATGTAGGCCCTAGGTTTCCTTATTGACAGCCAGTAACTTGCAGTAAGTCAGTAGGCCCTAAGTTCCCTTACAGACAGCCAGTTAGTTTGTAGGCCCTAAGTTCCCTTATTGACAGCCAGTAAGCTAGTAGGCCCTAAGTTCCCCTATAGACAGCCAGTAAGTTTGTAGGCCCTAAATTCCCTTACTGACAGCCAGTAAGTTAGTAGGCCTTAAGTTCCCTTATTGACAGCCAGTAAGTTAATAGGCCCTAAGCTCCCTTACAGACAGCCAGTAAGTTAATAGGCCCTAAGCTCCCTTACAGACAGCCAGTAAGTTAATATTCTTATAGATAGGCTAATCAGTAACAAACTGAAAATGAATGAATTTTTGAACTGTTTTATTTCCCTGTATATCAGTTTTTCGTTTACATCGTGAAAAGAAATATTAGATGAAAAATAAATATTTGTAGATTGACTTATAGGCCGAACTAAACTTTTTTTTAATTGACGCTTTTAAAATATTGTTTTTTACAACGCATAAAAATTATTATTATAAGCGCGCGCGCGTTCGTGGGTGCGTGGGTGCGTACGAGCGTGCGTGCTTGCGTGTGTTTGTGTGTGTGTGGTGTGTGCGTGCGTGTGTGTGTGTGTGATGTGGGTTTTTTTGTTGGATAGTTGAAATAGAAAGAGGGAGATTGCATATATCGTAGAAGATAGTTAATCTTGTCTAATGAATATAAATTAATTACTTATTATAATTAATACATTTGTGCAGGACTTGACTGTGTTATTAAATCAAGTAAGGGGCATTGTAGACATTGACAATATTTTAAATACACACACAAATACATAGTCTAGCTCAACATAGAAAAGAAGTACGCAATCCAATATTAGTCACAAACATACTAAATTACCTCAACGTAAAAAAATAATGTAATCCAGTAATATCCACAAACACACACTCAACTTACCACAATGTAAGAAAGAAGAATGTAATCCAGTAATTCCACAAACACACTCAACTCACCTCAATGTAAGAAAGAATTATGTAATCCAGTAATATCCACAAACACACTCAACTTACCTCAATGTAAGAAAGAATTATGTAATCCAGTATTATCCACAACAAAACATGCGCTAGGAAGAAATTGTAGGGATTGATGGCTAAGAAATGATGCAAGGTCAAAGCCGAAATGATGCCAAGATGAGAGCAATAACTAAAAGATTCTAAAACTTCCACCAAAGGCATCATGTTCAGACGTAGCTTTGACCACCTGCAAAATAAAAAAAAAATGATTTCCGTCTACATAATTCAGAAAATGAGTTGAGTTTAGTTTAGTTTAGTTTTCACTCTTGCTAGCTCCTCTTCCACCAAAGCGAAAGCCACCTTTACCTGCAATATGTGGACAGGAGTGTCTCTCCAAAATAGGGCTCCACAGCCATATGAAAAAGTGTTCGAGATGAACCATAGTCGTTCTACGACTGAAGGAGGCCAATGAATTCAGAAAAAAATATTCTAACACTAAGTATTTGACAAATGAGGAATGCGTCAGCTATTTTGTGTTTCATATAAAAGAGACAATGTGTCCCAGTGGCATAACTAGGCATTTAGGGGCCCCGGGGGGGGGGGGCTTAACATCTTTAAGGGCCCCTGCGTTCGACATCATGACATGAGATATTGGTGTAATATTTAATGTAAAACAAATTTCAGACACTTATTTGGGGGGCCCCAGTATGATTTTATTATTTGGAACCCCGTCACCCCAACCTAGCTACGCCACTGATGTGTCTCTTATGACCTACAATTCTCGAGGGGTCTCTAATCTTTGGAAAACACAGAATGAGCATGTCTGACATAGAGAATGTCTGTATTCACTACAGAATTATGAAACACTGACGTCCTTTTTTGTTTGTTTTTAAGACCTATTGGCACAGAAGACTAGCTCAACGGAATTAGTTTCATTAAGGATTTTATAGGGCACTTTTACATTTAAATTGATAAAGTCATAATAACGACCTCAGATCCCGGAGTTCTTTCAAAAATGGGGTCTAGAGTTACCAACCAATTTGACAGCCTCATATATCGCTTCTGAGTAGTGAAATAGTTTAATATTTGGCTAAAATTTACGCATTTATTCTTTTTCAGTATTTTATCAACTAATGTCATAATCAGAAATGTAACTGTAATCTATTTAGGAGATAAATCGATTCAAATGGACCTTTCTTACACCAATACATTGTCTCAAATGAGTTTTATTGTGAATATATTATGCATCGTCCATCTGGGTTTGGGTTCTATTTATTCCATTAATTAAGACTTAGCAAAAATGCTACATTTCTAATTGCTTGCAACTATTTAAAGCACCGTTACAAATCGATCTGCTTCCTCATTTAAATTTCTCGATATCATTGACACAAGAATGAAAGTAGAAAATAGATTCAAAGTGGAAAGATTGTCAGTGTAGCATTCCTTCAATGTGTTCTTTCATTACCTGATTTGTCGATCTGCGAAACCTCTCAGAGTAGTCTGACCTACATTTTGTTTGGCTGGGTACGTTGACAATACTAGACGACCCCTGAAATCATAAAATCATTTTTGTAACGTCAATCTTTTTTTAAAATCAATTATATTATCTATTTTTAATGAGATAATAATGACAATAGTAACAATAATAATAATAATAATAATAATAATAATAATGGAGACCTGCCACATCACTAGAAAATTCATCAATGGACACTTAAGGGCACTTCAATGAATTTTCTTTTACACTCAAGGCGATAGCCGACAACATTAGACTGATGAGACTAGGAAAAGATAATTTCGTGTTTATTTTATAGTCTTTTTCATTTATTTGTAGCTGACGAAGGCCTTGTGACCCAAACATCTACTATTTTACATGGTCCTGCAGAGTCTGTTGTATTTTATTATTCTAGTTACTTATAATTATAATAGTCCAATAATAGGCTATTCGTAATAATAATAATAACCTTTACAATAAGAAGCTATAAAAAATGTAATATATTTGCTACTTAGGCCTATCGAGTTCAGATACATCGCCTGGGATATTTGTTACTAAATAACAATCCTACCTAGATCTAGGTATGTTTCCTACCTTTCGTGTAGAGCTGTTGTAAGGAAGTAATCTTCAGCCAGATAGCGTCCATACCAGGCCAACCCATTGACCTGGTCAAGTAAAGTTTTCTTAAGCATGTAAGACATACCTGTGACACAGATGAAACCCAACATATTGAAGGCTATATAGAACTTGGCATGGAAAGCACCAAAGTAAATCTGAAAGGAAAAGTCGATTGTAGGGATAGCTTCGTCTCAAAATAACATGGAATATTATACGGCTCTTGAAATAACATGGAATATTATACAGCTCTTGAAATAACATGGAATATTATACGGCTCTTGAAATAACATAGAATATTATACGGCTCTTGAAATAACATGGAATATTATACGGCTCTTGAAATAACATGGAATATTATACGGCTCTTGAAATAACATGGAATATTATACGGCTCTAGAAATAACATGGAATATTATACGACTCTTGAAATAACATGGAATATTATACGGCTCTTGAAATAACATAGAATATTATACGGCTCTTGAAATAACATGGAATATTATACAGCTCTTGAATAACATGGAATATTATACAGCTCTTGAAATAACATAGAATATTATACAGCTCTCGAAATAACATAGAATATTATACAGCTCTCGAAATAACATAGAATATTATACAGCTCTCGAAATAACATAGAATATTATACGGCTCTTGAAATAACATGGAATATTATACAGCTTTCGAAATAACATAGAATATTATACAGCTCTCGAAATAACATAGAATATTATACAGATCTCGAAATAACATAGAATATTATACAGCTCTCGAAATAACATAGAATTATATACAGTAATGTACTTTTGTTGACAGGTGTAGGGAAGGCTTTTTTGCGAGTTGGAAAATTAATTAAGGAAGAGTGAAACAGTTCACGTGTATACGTAGACCAAGCTCTGACCTACATATTTTCTCTTCCAAATGCAGACAAAGTGATATATTAGAAATTTTTTTTTAAATTATATAAATGTTTCACTCTGTAATTTGAACTATTTAAACTTTATAAAAGTAACCCAATTTCTTCGTTTAATTAATTGATGTCGTTGTTAAACTGCAGTACAATGTAGCATAACAATCGAAAAACTAGGAATTTCATATTTTATATTTACGTTATAACACTTTCTGTAAATTTCTATAAAGCATACATCAACTCACTCTGTCCGTCTGTCTGTCTGGTACAAAGCATACATCAACTCACTCTGTCCGTCTGTCTGTCTGGTACAAAGCATACATCAACTCACTCTGTCCGTCTGTCTGTCTGGTACAAAGCATACATCAACTCACTCTGTCTGTCTGGTACAAAGCATACATCAACTCACTCTGTCCGTCTGTCTGTCTGGGTACACATTTTGTACACGTTATTTCTCCCACTTCCCATTCTCGGATCGAGTTGAAACTTTGCGCAATTATTCATTGCCTATGACAACACATGATCAAACAAAAAACGTACAAGTAAATGTATAAATAAGTGTTAATTAATTAATTAATTTTCTTTTATGTAGAAAAGAGAGATAAATATTGCAGTATTGATGTTATGTGGCAGCAATTGTGCGGTTCTTCCCCATATATAATCTTTTAGTATTTTTTTTTATACTTTGTTTGTTTACATACTCTCTTTTTTTTTTTCATTTATTATTTGTAAGACAGTTTTGATACGTCCAATTTTGGTATGACAAAACGTATTCAAGTGAAAAGCAGCATTAAATCCATAAATTTTGTGGATAACTATCTGCCCACATGAACCCAACAAAATCATTCATGTGTCCCTCGAGACAAAGTGTTTTGAAAACCCTGCTTGAAAGTTACAATTTCATGTGTTTCAAGCTATCAATATTTGAACAGGCTACTTGCGTAACATTTTGCAATCCAATGTAGTTTCTTTTGAATTTAACCCAACAAAAAAATGATAATAGAAGCTGTTCTCCTTCTAAGTGGCTAATGGTCTAGATAGAAATTTAACGAGAGTTAACACGTTTCTGACAAAGGTTTTGAAAGGGTTTCGTGTAGTCAGCACAATGAATATTTCCTTGTCAAGTTTTTATTGGAGTTTGCTGGACACAGGAAATGGGAATATTTTGTTTGATTCAGCTGCCAAGCACTTTACCATTCGACCTCAGTTCCATTGATCTACAGACCTACTCACTTTCTCAATATTTGATCCAAATCCATGGCCGCCTGTGATATACGGCATTTGATGAACAAGCGCCACATTTAATATTTGTAGCTTGCTGATCATATCATTTAAAATAGCATCAGAGGCTGAAAAATAAAATGATATTATTATTTGAAAAAAAGCCCAAACATGTAAATCAGATGTGAAACTAGAACTTAGAAGGAAAAAAAATGACCTAAAATGTGTACGGATTGTTATTGCCCAGCTACTTTTAACTCTAAAAATGCATTTTGTGAATCAACAAGGGGGTGCCACTCTGATAACATTTTTATTTTACGTTGTGCTTCTCTTTCCCGTAGAAACCAACTGAGAGAATCGATTAACACATTTTCTGAATGCATTTGGTAGTAATTAAGTCTCAGCAATGCATATTTTATGCATTAAAATATTTTGTATCATTATTAACCCAGTTCTCTGGCTGGTAACAAACCACAACCTTATTTAAAACAAAAATATTGCATTTATCTTCTAATTCTCTTACCATTTAAATCGCCGTAAGGCCATGGTATAGTATAAAAAAATGTAATTTAAAAAAATATATATATATTTTTATTAATATTATTATTATTTTTACCTAATATATTCATGAATGAGACGTTCAGAGAGAACGGAAGAAATATACTAAGTGTCCTGCAGGTTAGTTATAAACACTCTGTTAGAATTATTTAGTTTTAAATCCAAACCATAAAGAAATACCTGAGAACCGGAATAAGAAATTACTTCTGCCTGTGAGAAAACCTAATAAAAAAAGACTCTCAGAAGATTTCAAATGATGTGGACAAAAAGCCCTTTTTAGTAAACTAATCTTATCCAGTCAGTTTATGTTCTATACCTAATATATATATATATATATATATATATATATATATATATATATATATATATATATATATATATATAATTTTCTTCTTACCTCAAGAGTTTGAACGAGAAGAAGAAGTAAAGGAAAGATCACTCTCTTATTTCTGCAATTTTTTTTAAGTTTTCAAAAGATTTTAATAACTTCCGGATATTTCTTATCTTATATAATACAGACGTTACTTCAAAAAAGAAGATGATTACGTCCTACGCGTCATGCATATTAACCAATGACTTAAATTCTGCCAATTTCCATGACTTTTTCGTATATTTTGTTATGTTATAAAATGGTTTCATTTAATAATTTATACCTAGAATTAGCGCGGGTCCTTTGAAAGTGCGGGGCACACTGCGGTCAGATAGGGGCCTAAGGCGGCCCTGCAAAATAACGGCGTATGCTACGTCGTGGGTCGAGTAGTAGTTATTTAAAACAGAGTGAACTCATACCTTCAATGCGGCTTGAGCTTATCCAAACAAACTCATACCGTGCAGCTTCATAAGCAGGAGCCATGTTCTGTACCATGGGATTCACTACTTCCTTGGCTCCACCTTTGAAATAAGTATTCAGAATTTGTTTTAAAAAGTGGGGAAAATGGTCTTCAAGAATGTGTTTCAAATATTTCTGTAACATATTACCTCGTTACAGAAGCGTAGCCAGTTTTCCATGGTTCCAAGTCCAAGAATATGATGATGCCCCCCTCCCCCAATACACTTTGGTATATATAGAGTGCGACAATAAGAAAAACATCAAAAACATAACTTTAAACCAAAACAAAAATGTTCTATGTATTGTAGCTGTATCAATGAGTTTGGATCAGTTATGTCACTCAATGTGTACTAGATCTAGACTAGCCAATGATACATCTGTGCGATTAGAAAATATTTGTACCAGTTGTTTTTGTTTAGCTCTACTACAAGCTCACTACGCTATGATCCTAGCACTTGCCTGCATCAGTTGGTAAGGGGCGAGGAGGGGGGAAGAAAGAAAGGGGTATCTGGGTTATCGCATTTTAAACGCATTTAATTTTTTAAAAAGTGAACGACCTGATTTCGAATTCGATGGCTTAAGCCTCCTTGGCCTCCTCAAGCAAATATGCTAACCACTGTGCCAGGGAAGCGCTAATGAAATAAGGTTTTATAGTTATCTATTGTTAGTTTCAACTTTTTTCTACAAAGTATAAAGGGAACTAATTCAACTTACACAACTTTATCAATCAAGTACAATTTCTTCCCCTAGTTCGAGTTACCAAATAAAAGAATTAATTACCATAAGTTAATTAACTAATTGGTTAGTTATATTTTTAAAGATTCTTGTTTTGCCAGAAATAATTGCGCAAAATTTTAGTTTGATACTTGATTGGGTGTGGTAGAAATAATGTGTACCAAATTTTTACCAGACAGACAGAGAAGCCAGTTGATATAAGCTTTGTAAAAAAAAAAAAGAAACTAAGTCACTACCTGTATGTATCGGTACATTAACAAACAAGACATTCCATTTTACGTACAACTTTTTACAAGTAAAAAGTGTTTATGTGTGTGTTTCCAAGGTAACAACGAGGAAAGGGGGCGTTAGTTTTTGGTGGTGTTGAAAGATGAAGCCGTAAGCTGGTCAGTCATAGTTTATGTTAAGCAGTCACGTGGTTAAGTAGTCACGTGGGTGATAGTTGAAGGAAAGACCAATCAGAAACGTACGAAAGTAAAGAATTATTTTTGTAGTGACTTAGATTTTGTTTAAATATCATTTCAATTCGTTGCAACTAGATCTCAACTCCAATTGAGCTTATATATCATTAAGGTTTGTTTAAAAAGAAGCCTTTTCACGTTGATTTCAAGCTCTAGACTAAGAATTTAATTTGTCCACATCGATGTAGCTGTACTAGCTACAAACCAACGACCGAATATTAGTTAGTGCTCTTACACTCAATTCAATTGCGACTACTTTTTACAAGCAATACCCCAATACCCAATGCCTGTATGTTTTTCTGTGGCCCCTGTGGGCCCCATTTAGTCATTGGCCCCGTACGCAGTTAATCCCTACGAGCGATGGTCACTACTCTATTGGAGCTATGTACGAATCATAAAAAAAAAACACTTAAAATAGGTCAGTGTTTCCCAAAGTGGGGTACGCGTACTCTCAGGGGTACGGGAAGACTTTGGAGGGGGTACGCGTTGCACCTCATTAACTATGCTATTTTTTTAAATACCCAGTTTATTATTTTCTGTTAATCAATTGAAAAGGAGGTGGAGAGGGGATGAGGGGTACTCTGCATTACAAACATTATAAAAGGGGTACACATCGGTCAAACGTTTGGGAAACACTGAAATAGACGATGAACTGCACTTACCTATCAAAAGTTTCATGTCTACATGTGGGTAACGTTTGTGTAGCTTGTTCACCAAAGGTATGGCGCCATCTTGGTCGTCATGACAACAAAACAACAACTCAAACTGCAATATTTTTTTTTTATGTAACAATTAAAACATCAGCGGTGTTTTTCTGAGACAATGTTACAGTAGTTACTTGTCACAAGAAAGTAATGATTATGATGAAACAAAGACTTGCATCAAGTCAGACGTTTGTGGCACAACGTGAAACCCGCCAGAAGAACGTGTTACATTCAACTTTTTACACTTTATTTGTTACATAGCGCTTATCAATTTGCACGTTACATTGTATTTGGTACATTGTATTTGTCATGTTGTATTTATTGCGTTGTATTTGTTACATTGTATTTGTCATGTTGTATTTATTGCGTTGTATTTGTTATATTATATTTGTCATGTTGTATTTGTTGCGTTGTATTTGTTATATTGTATTTGTCATGTTGTATTTGTTGCGTTGTATTTGTTACATTGTATTTGTCATGTTGTATTTATTGCGTTGTAATTGTTACATTGTATTTGTCATGTTGTATTTATTGCGTTGTATTTGTTATATTGTATTTGTCATGTTGTATTTGTTGCGTTGTATTTGTTACATTGTATTTGTAACGTTATATTAGATACATTGTATTTGTCATATTGTTTTTGTTACATTGTATTTATGATGTTTTTTGTTACATTCTATTTATGTTGTATTTGTCATGTATTTGTTAAGTTATATTTGTTACATTGTATTTGTCATTTTGTATTTGTTACGATGTATTTGTCATATTGTATTTGTTACATTAAATTTTCTGCGTGGTATTTGTTACATTGTATTTGTTATGTTGTATTTGTTATGTTATTTTTGTTACATTCTATTTATGTTATATTTGTTACTGTTATGTTGTAATTGTAATGTTGTATTTGTTACGTTATGTTGTACTTGTAGTCGTTACCTTGTAGTTGTTACATTGTATTTGTTACGTTGTATGCGTTACGTTGTATGTGTTATGTTGTATGTGTTATGTTGTATTTGTTACGTTGTATGTGTTATGTTGTATGTGTTATGTTGTATGTGTTGCGTTGTATGTGTTACGTTGTATGTGTTACGTTGTATATGTTACGTTGTATGTGTTATGTTGTATGTGTTATGTTGTATGTGTTATTTTGTATTTGTTATGTTGTATGTGTTATGTTGTATGTGTTTTGTTGTGTTTGTTACATTGCTCTTACGTCTGTGCATGGCTTCTAACATCCTGCACGTTCTGGATCGTTTAATGAGACCAGTTGTTTAGTATGACATAAATTATCGCATACCACTAAGAGCCTTAGTCTCCGGAGAGTGAGAAAGAGAGAAAGAGAGATTTTACTTTCCTGAAACATATGCACACATATGCTCACAAAACAGCTTTCACTAATAACGAGGTGGTTTTTGTATATAAAATATGTTGTTTCGACCTGCACTTACCTTAGGATACGCCAACTTAAAATGAGATTTTAAATTATATTCTAAAAGTGGATCAACTCCCATAAGTGGTTTAATGATGGACACACCAGGCACCACATCTCCCATCTTTAGCATACCAGAAGGTTTGTGTAAATACAACTTGCTGTCAAGATATAACAGGAAATGACGTCATTGTTACATTTCATCTAATGGATACGTCAAGAAAGACAACACTTTAATGCATGTCCTTTTATCTAGAACATGTCATACTATTTATAATCTCAAGTATCGATACGATTATCCAAAAATTTATATAACCTGTGATTTTTGGGGGATTTTCATAGTAAACGTTAATCACATTACTCTGTTCTGTGTTAGCTCTTTAATTGTAAGATTCCTGTTTAAGTTTATTAAGGAATCAAATACAATAATAATAATAACATTAATCTTTATTAAGGGGGGTGGGGAAGAATGGGAGAGATTTCAACAAAATAGACAAACAAGCAAAATATTTTTATTCAAAGATTAAATAAGGGAATGCACAGCACAATTTATGTCATTGCCTCTAAGTAGTGCAAGATTTATCAATTTATATAATAATAAAAATTAATTAAGCAACTAATGGGCTTTTTTTTTGGGGGGGGGGGGGGTTGATTCATGTGTTGTAATCGACAATAAATAATTGTTTATATTTGCAACTTAATCCTAGAATATATACTAGTCAGACAAAGGTAGTTAACATAAGCTTGGTAACAAAGTTAATGACGCCATATTGAAAGCTCACTGTGGCCAACAAAAAAAAATAACAAATTACTTTGGGAACTGGTGAAAGAACTTAGAACTTAGATTCTAGAGTGATGAGAAGTGCTTACAAAATTATTTTATGGTTTATTCAAATACTTCAATTATCAATGTTTCCGTTTTCTGTACACCGGATACACCAAAAATGTTTGCTATTAATGGATCTGCCAAACTGTATGTAAATCTCTACTAAACTCAATCAAACAGTAAGTTGAATATTCTTACCAAGCAGTTAGCGTTATAGTGGTACATAACAAAACTATGGAGTACTCAATGAACGCAACACCGGCTAACAACATCCACAGCACTTCAAAGGTGTCCACATGGTCCAAGCTCCACTTCTGCAAGGAAATAATATATATTTGTATTACCTCTTATACAACTTAAATAGAAACATTCAACAACATCGAAACTGAAAAGATTATTACTCATGTGAACATTGTATGAAATAAAAATCACTACACTATATATTTTGGTTAAATAAATAAAGTTTATAAAAAATATCTCTCTTTCGCGAGCAAATTTATTTACTTTTTTTTTTTATTTGGGAGGGGGGGGTCAAGTAAAAATGGAATTGTTTTTCTGACGAAAAATGTGCTCTCCTTAGACTTAAATATTATTTTGAAGTAACATCTGTATTATATAAGATATTATATCTAGAATCAAGACTGGAAACCAGAAACAAGTTCTTATCCTCGATTGATCGATTCACGGACCTATATTTATATATATTAATGTACGTAACTATTTTCAAGCTCTAAGGCAGCGGTTTTCAACCTTTTATGCTCGGCGACCCCTTTTTACAATTCCCCCACTCTGCCGCGACCCCCACACACACATACACACACACATACAGCAATAGAATAATAGACAAAACAATCCATATTTTTGATGGTCTTAGGCGACCACAGGTTGAGAATCCCTGCTCTAAGGGAAGTCGCCCCAATCAATCTTTTCTGTCTTAGAAAAGTAATGATCTTTTGATTTCAAAGTTTAGAAATAATGCAAACTCAATTCTCGGATTTTCTTTGGAATATGCTATTAATCACAGAACTATATATTCACGCTAACATATGAAACAAAGCCATTTCCTGTTAATTTCCATTCAGATCATGTTTCAAAAATCCTTGGTCGAAATAATTCATATATGTTGATTTTAATCATGTTATGTACATTTAAATAGATTGACTACCTAAATATTTCTAGATTATGTGTCTAAAAATTGCAAAATAATTATTATTTTTGATGTTCAATTACTAGATCTGATCAAAAAATTAATTAATATGTTACATGGGTTAGGGTTGGAAAAAAATACTTCATATAACTACTTTACAAAACAACGCCTTGTTTCAGCTTTAAAAAAAAAAAATCGTGACATTTTTTTGTAGTTTTAAAAGATCTCCATGTCCAGTCTAGATACAATATCTCTCATTGGCCTCCTTCAGTCGTAGGACGACTATGGTTCATCTCAAAGCACACTTCCTCATGTGGCTGTGGAGCCCTACTTTGGAGAGACACTCCCGTCCATAGATAGCGCAGGTTAAGGTGGCTTTTGCTTCGGTGGTAGAGGAGCTGGCCGTTTTTCGTATTGTGCGTTTTTCTTCCTGGGCTGAGACCCATGTACTTTCACTGTCCATAGCTTTCTTGGTCACTGTCTCCACCTGTTGCGGTCTAGAGCTATGTCTTCCCAATAGTCAGTATTGATGTTCACTGATTTGAGGTCACGTTTTATGACATCTATGTAACGGAGGTGGGGGCGACCAGTTTTTCTTGTGCCAGTCGCGTTGACCATAGAGGATGACTTTCGGGATGCGCTTGTCCTCCATCCGGCGAACATGTTCAAGCCAGCGCAAACAGCGTTGTCTGAGAGCTGTAAATATGCTGGGAATACCTGATCGCGCAAGGATCTCAGTATTGCACACTTTTTCTTTCCATGTGACATTCAAGATCCTACGGAGACATCTCAAATGGAATGAGTTCAGTTTTCTCTCTTGCTTTGCGTAGGTGCTCCATGATTCACTGCCATACAGCAGTGTACTCATAACGCATGCTTTGTAGACTTCCATTTTGGTCACCGTAGTTAGCTTATGGTTTTCCCAAACTCTTGGTCTGAGTCTAGCGAATGTCGAGGCAGCCTTCCCTATGCGTTTTTTTCATCTCCTCTTGTAGAGACAGGTCATCTGTAATTGTGGATACAATATATATGTCTATATAAAAGCCTATGGTGCTCTCCTTTGAAGAGGATTGAACGAATCTCAAATTGGATTCGTATTATATTTTGACCTGGAATGTCAATCGTAACGTTACCGTCACAAAAGAGATACAAGACACCGATAGCAAAGACAAACAGACACAAACACTCTTTTGTTCCCCTGGCAATCAAATCATTAAATAAGAACAATCTGGTATAAACTTTCTCGGCAATTCCAGTACCACCTCATCGTGGTTGTCGGGTGAACATTCCGTTATAAGGAGTGGCTAAGAGTATTGGTTGCTTGCCGCTGATGTATGAGCAGCGGCAAGTGTAAAAGGACACAAAGGGGTTATGTCCAGCCTCCCCCCCCCTGTGGGGCCCCGGGGCAACGGTGAGTAAGAGACCTAACGGGTTCTCCGAAAAGCGGATAGCGCTGGACACCAACTCGAGGGTTGGTCGGGTTCTCCTGGGACTCGGCTGATTCGCGGGTCTCTCTTTGGGCAAAGACTGGACTGACTGGCGCGGCCTTAGCGGGCTGCGTCGGGCGGACTGGTTGGCGTCCACGAGCTAGGCTCTATCTAGCCCGTTCCCTGGCGCGCTAGTGGAGGAAACCGCCGCAGCCAAAGGTAATTCTGACACTGTGAATATCGAGAAACGCGTGCCACCCCACTCCTGCCTTGCAGGAAACTTATATGCCAAACTGTGGTGGTGATTGCTTGGACAGGTTCCTACCTTGTCCTTAGTGGCGACACAAGTACAGGCCATGCACGCTGCTGCATTAGAGCAGTAACTAAGGCCGCCAACGGCCTTAACCATACAATCATGATAGGCACAGACACGAGAAAAAGCGGGCACGAGCAGACCCGAACAGGCTCCGTGCGCCGGGTAGTGGGCGTCAGGCCCGGCCACGAAAAGTCCACTACTAGTCGCCCCGCGGCCTCGATGAAGGGGAATTTGTCAGGTCGTGAAAAATTGGCTAAAATTCCTCCACCAAAGTCCTCTTCTCAACGAACACTGCATTCGTACCTCCTTCGGAGGTCCGATCCGAACAAGGTTGATGGAAGTCTGCCACAACCTCCTGCCGACTTAGATACACGGCAGGCAAATATGACTGGAAGCGAAATAGTGACGGGAGCCACCGGCCCCCAAACAACCCAAACTGACACTAGTGGGACCCAACCCACCACAGGGACTAGGCCCATAAACACTAGATCCCTCCTGATCTTACAAATTAACATCTGTGGGGTAATACCCAAGGTGTTAGAGCTCTCAAAACTCCTCCACGAGAGGGCTATAGATGTGGCTTTATTACAAGAGACTCTAACGGGCAAACGCAATGCCAGTATCACCGGTTATACAGCATTTAAGTGCAAATGCACAGACTGCCAGGGGATCATAACTTATGTACGCAACAACCTGATTGCTACACAAGTCCCCGGTTCACGAGTGCACGGGCGTACCGACGCCATCACCCTCGAAGTACACAAACTCGGGCGTAAATTCACGGTAACTAATCTGTACAACCCTCCCAAGCACGAAATAAGTCTCGAATATGACTGTACCAATATCACCTCTCACAACGTCATCACAGGAGACTTTAACGCTAAGTCTCAACAGTGGGGCTATGATTCAACCGACTCGTCGGGACATAAAGTCCATGAACTCCTCAATAATTCTAATTTGTTCTGTCTGCAAAATAAACATACTCCTCCAACCTTATATCAGACTGGAAATGGCAGCCAATCTAGGCCTGACCTTACTTTAATCACAGCCAATTTAGAATCTCACACACAATTCCAAGTCCTGGACGACATTGGGAGCGACCATAGACCCATATTGGTCACAACAGCCCTCTTAGAGGCCAGTGGTGTAACCCCAAAAATTCCGCGGAAGTGGAGTTACACCAAGGCGAACTGGCCAGCGTACGAGGCAGCAGTCGACACTGCCCTTATGAATTTAGCAGTGGAGGATAGTGACGTTGATACCATATACGGCGAATTAACAGCAGCTATGTTGGGTGCGGCCAAGAGGTTTGTCCCGCGGACTTACCCCGGCGTAAGGCAGAAACGTGTGTGGTCTCAGGAATTGAATAAGCTGGTCCTGAGACGTAAGCGAGCCCGGAGACTTGCTGAACGGAGGGGTACCCCTGAAATCCTGCGGGAGTACAATCGGCTCTGTAGAGCCACGAGTGAATTGGCCCGACGCGTCCGGTCGGACCATTGGAACACTGCCTGCGCCGGGATGGATCTTCGGGACTCCTCGAAAGCCTGGCGTCTTCTGCGAAACCTAGAGGCCAAAGACACAGCGCGGACGGCTGCCCCTCTATTGTCACCCAGAGGGCCCGTCTCTACGGTAACCAAAATGGCCGGCTTGTTGAATCGATATTTTGCTAAAATCAGCAAGCCCGAAAAGAAGTCAGCCATGTCCAAAGCCCTCAACAAAGAACGTAAAAGGCTCGAGAGGGAGCCAGATGAGCCTGAAAGCCAAGCAACGCGCAATGCGCCCTTCTGTCGTGCTGAGCTGGATAGAGCGATTGCAAAATGTAAAAACAGAAAAGCTCCAGGGCCGGACAAGGTTACCCCCGAGATGGTAAAACACCTTGGGGGCATTGCAAGAGGTAAACTCCTGGAGTTTACGAATCGAACCTAGGCAGAGTCCAGACTGCCCGGGGCCTGGAAGAGTGCTATCATTGTACCAGTCCTTAAGAAAGGAAAAGACGCGACTAACGTGGAGTCCTACAGACCCATTTCACTAACCTCAACGCTTGGCAAAGTTGCTGAGCGAATGGTTAACGAGCGGCTAGTGTGGTCCTTTGAGAGTGCCGGTATCCTAGCGCCAGAGCAGGCCGGCTTTAGGGCAGGCTTGAGCCCGATCGACCAGGTCACAACATTCGCACAGGAAGTGGCCGATGGGTTCCAGAGGTCCGAGAGCACATACGCAGTATTCATAGACCTAAAACAGGCTTACGACCGTGTGTGGAAGCAAGGCCTCTATCTAAAGTTAAGAGCCATGGGTGTGCGGGGCAAGATATACAATTGGATACAATCCTTTCTGTCAGGGAGGAGCACACGTACAAAATACCAGCACTCACTTAGCAAGCCAAAATAACAACTTAATGGCCTGCCTCAGGGCTCCGCCCTGTCCTGTACACTTTTCATGGCCTTTCTGAACGATTTGCCCAGCTCACTAAGGTCAAAAAAGCTGCTATATGCTGATGATATTGTCCTCTGGTCAACCGGGAAGAAAGCCGACCAAATTCAGGCGGCACTTCAAGCAGACCTCCAAACCATATCCTCGTATTGCGACAAATGGCAGATTCAGATAAACGTTGCCAAAACGACCTGGTCCCTGTTCAGCCTAGGGATCGACATTCTTAAGGCTCCATTCGAGCTTCAACTCGGTGGGCTGCGACTCTTACGTGAAAATACGCCAAAATATCTAGGGGTTACCTTAGATAGAAAACTGTCAATGCTCCAGCACGTCCAGGATGTTGAAAGAAAAGCCTCGGAGAAGTTAGCGTTACTAAGAAAGCTGGCCAGCACAAAGTGGGGTGCCAAAGCTGACATGCTACGCACATTGTACCTCGGGGTAGTCAGATCACAAATTGAATACAGCTATACAGTTCAAGTATACGCTAGTAAGACTGCCCTCGAATCACTCGACCGTGTACAAGCACAGGCTCTAAGGTTCATTAGTGGCACCTTTCGGACAAGCCCAACAAACGCTGCTGAAATATTTACAAACGTGGCGCCCCTATATCTTAGGAGGGAGAGGGCAGTACTCATGGCTTACGAGCGCTATAAAAGGGGCGACTCTAGGCTACCCACCTCTATCTTAGTGCGTCAGTGGAGAGAGAGGAACCGCATCAAAATGCGATCGTTCCTCCACATAGCGGCCAATTTGTCAAAAACAGCTGGACTCTCCACCGACAGAATACCTATTAGGAGGATAAGTGCGTGCCCCCCGTGGAGGAGATTGCCGGCCCCACAAATAAATCTGTCCCTTTTAGGGCAAGAGGGAGCCACCAAGAGGCGATTAACACCAGCCATACTAAAAAATTTGGCATCTATAACAATTAAGTCCTACCCATCGGATGCCATTTTCTGCTACACTGATGGGTCGGTAATGAGGGACCCCGATAGATCGGGGTATGGGGCCCTTATAGTATACCCCGACCGGATTGAACAAGACAGACTCTCTGGTCCTTCGCGACGCTGCATGCTCCATGGACGCCGAACTCACAGGGATAACTAGAGCGTTCGAGGCCATTAGGGCCCGAATGCTCCAAAAAGAGACTAGCGCCACTACGGTGGTGCTGGTCACCGACTCTCGCTCCAGTCTCCTAGTTATGGGTGGCGGCGGGGGAGGGTCACCCGTAATAGAAGAGGCAGTCGGCGCCGCAGATAACATCCGCCGGGCTATTGGAGCTGTCGTTTTTATGCAGTGGGCGCCTTCACATTGCGGCGTGAAGGGCAATGAAACGGCAGACGCCCTCGCAAGGGAGGGTGCAATGGCAGCCACACACCTCGAAGCACCAAGCAGGTACTTACAAGCAACGGCACAAATCCGAGCACTCATTCACGAGAAGTGGTTAAAGTCCTGGGAGGAACCGACAGAGCACGTGGTGTCTGGCAGCACATGCGTCACCCAGATCGCGACGATCCATGGTGGCGACTGAAGAGGTCAGAGCAATCGATCATTGCACAATGCAGAACGGAACACTGTCCTATAGGGGCATACTTTGCCCGGTTCCGCACGAACTTTGACTCCCGATGCCGCCACTGTGGAGAGAGCGCTGAAACATGCGCATGTCTTGTACGAGTGTCCCCAGCTCCGCGAGCTAAGGGGGGACCTGTCTGTGCAGTCACTCGAACTGTATGGTAGCTATGAGGCACTACGCCGGACGGCTAAGTTTCTTGCCAGAGCACTACGGGAAGATTAGTCCTTCCTGCTCTGATTTTCAATAGGAGTTCATCTCATGTATAAACTTTGTCACATGTAAATTATGAGTGAGTCTGGTGTACACTTTGGTTTCTTATAGTTATAATGTTTTTTGTTTGGTGTAATGCACAAATTGTAAGACAAATTTCCATACTGACAATAAAGATTATTATTATTATTATTATTTCTCTTGTTCTTCTACATCTGGATATATTTTCAAAATACTGTCAGTTAGGAAAATACCCATTTTATTTTTTTTTATTTTGCTTTTATAATAAGGTTTGTTTTCAAGTCCGAAGATTAACCAAGGAATGCAGTATTTCTTGTGGCTACAGATGCAACCTACACATATAATCACATAGCCTTTATATGTCTTAACGGACCTGTCTCAGTACAATATAAAATTTTGTTATTTGACTAATAAAAGTAGTTAAGAAAAAATAAGAAATATTAAGTACTAGCCTAAGTCCCGTCAGTGACTCGCTTGTACATTCTTAACCGATAGAACAGCAGTACACTAGATGGTACACTACCGTAAACATTTTTAAAAAACCAGGGATGTATAAAAAAACTTTTTAAAAAAAACTTATCTAATAGGAACATCTCTGCACTTACAATGATATCACTCAGTGACTCAACAATGTTGAAGTTATTTCCTTTGTTCAATATCAAACAAAGTAATTAATTACCAATATTTTATTGACTAATTGGTTCCATTTTTTTTTTATTGAATCATGTTTTGAGAAGTATTTTAAAAAATTTAAATAAGTGTTTAAAGTTTCAACTTAATCCGAGAATGGGTGTGGGAGAAATAGAGTGTGCCTGACTAGATTGACACATGGAATGCGTATGACGTAATTATCTTCTTTTTTGACGTAAATTCTTCTTCGTTCTCATTTGACATGTCGGAGGGTTCAGATCAGTCATCCTATATCTGAGATGAACTGCGCAACGGTTTCCAGATCAGGGAGTTCTCCATATAGCTTTTGTTCTATAGAAGGTTTTGGGGCCAGAGTCTTGTTCGATTATCTAAGGCAATGATACCCAAAATACGGCCCGTGGGCCTAATTTGGCCCACGATATAGTGTTATCCGGCCCGCACAAACATCTGAAAAAAATCACACAAAAAAAGGTTAATAAATGTAGGCCTATCTGTCCCTATATTAGGGCTATCACTCTTTCTTCCATGGATTTTTATTCTTTGCTTTTCTAATATTTATATTATTTTGTTTCATTGTTATAAGAAAAAAAGTTAATGTTTTAATTTTTAGGCGACATTAATCTTCAGTTATTTTTAATTCTTTGAACTGTCCACTGCTGTCATGAGCTAGCCTTGTACGTGGCATCTTGTGTGTGCAACACAGGGCATCATTTTAGATCGCCTTTAGGTATCAACGCAAGTGGTACTGCACTCTTTAAATAATATGTGTGTAAATGAAATGGGAGATCCGAAGAAAACAGATGTAGACTCTGAATGTAAAACTTTGAAAAAAAAAGTGGAAATTTATGGTTGGATGTCACAACGGCCTTGTAATAAGTTATCCGAAAAGTTGTCAATTCATTTTTGTTTTCTTTTCCTTGATTTGTACCACGACAAGAGTTGTCAGAAATAAAAATGGCCTGAGGGTCAATCTAATGTACTGAATTCACGAGCCTATTACAAGAATATTTATTACGCTGATTAAAATGTTTTAAATATAATCTTGTACATATAATTTATAATTTAGACTTTTTATGAAAGTCATTTTTCAAAATAAATTCAGACTATGAGACGCTATTTTACAATTAGAATTGGATAAATATAAATTTTAAAGTTTGGTCTTCCAGTGCTCGCGGACATACAGATAGGCTGCAAGCACTTCTAAAGTAATGCTAATCAGAAAGACTTGGTCAAAAAAAACTTTCTTCGAATGTAAAGCGAAACAAAATGTATCACTGTAAAAAAAACATTTTAATGAACCAAACCCTTGACTCTGATTATGAGATAGGCATTAAGGCCTATTAAATGAATACCACAGATAAGTCGTAACACTATTTTAAAAGCTACTGGTGTTCCTCTTAAGAGGATATTAAAGTCAAATTGGTATCCGTTGATCTATTCGTACATGATAATTAGAGACTTTAACTGGTTTTCTTAACTACCCCTAAGAACGAAAAAGCACTTACACACATTTGTCTCAGCTTAGCAAATAAGAAATGTGCCTTAATCTTTGTGTCCTACTGAGTATCTCCTTACATTATGTTTTTGTATTTGCAAGTTTTGGTTCAGTGCTTATTACAATACCTCCATTCGTGTCAGAACTTAAAGGAAATTGGAGGGTGGGCATAGAATAGAACCTGGACACGGATCTCTAAAATGGCTCTTACGATTTTCCTAGAAAATTAACAGTTGATGTATATTGCTGAGAAAAGAATTACTAGCTCGTATGCCACAAGAAGAACAATCTAGTTTGAAGTTCAGTTTGAAAGTTATAATTCTTCAAAATGAAAAACAAAATTGGCTATTACATAAAATAATACTTTTAAAAAATACAGCCTTTATTAGGCGTAGTTGTATAAATTAGTTTGGATCTGTCATGCAATTAAATTTGTAATATATAGAGACTATTCTAGATTTACAATAATAAATCTGTGATAACAAATATTTTTACCAACTGTTTTTGTTTAGCTCAATTTCATGCTTTTAGCTTTCCCAATATACTATGATTCTTTCGCTAGTCTGGACCAGTTGAGAAAGATGTGGGTATCTGTGTGAATGTTACCGTGATCACTTTTTAAAGGCATTTTTTTTTTGAAGTTGATAGACTTGAATTCGAACTCGAGGACTAAAGCCTCCTCAGGCTTTATAATAATAGCAATAATAATTACCATTAGTGATTAAACTAATTAGTTTGTTTTTTTTATTGAATCTAATTGTGCTAAATTTCAACTGGATCCGAGATTAGATGTGGGAGAAATAACGTGTACAAACTTTGTATCAGACAGACAGAGAATGAATTTATTTGAAACAGGATTTAAAAGGCAGTAATGTGAATGTGCAAAATGTCTATGATCCCACAAGCAGTAGTGTTGCCTGGTTTACGAAGACGGCCGACGTAGGGTAGAGACGGTTTGATATTTAACAAACTTGTTTCACTTATCATGAAGTTTATGTTATTTTTCAATAGGAAACAAGAATAAAGAATTAAATCTTAAAGATAAGCAAGATTTTTAAAGACAATACCTCCTTTATGCAACTTATTGAGCGATTGTTTGTTCTCTTAAAAATTAATGAATGTTAGTAGGGGCCTATTGTTAGATTAAAAACGTTTTGCACCCCGCCCCTTTCCTCCTGAGAAAGAATCCTGGTTATCTTATGTTATATAATACAGACGTTACTTCAAAAAAGAAGATGATTACGTCCTACGCGTCATGCATTTAGTCATGCATATTAACCAATGACTTAAATTCTGCCAAGTCACTGGTTTTCCTGGCTAGCTCAGGCAACCCATTCCATGCTCTAATAGCACTAGGGAAGAAGGAGTATTTGTACAAATTTGTCCTAGCATATGGGACGAGGAATGTGCCTTTATCTTTGTGTCTTTCAGAGTATTTTATTAAATTTTGTTTTTGTATTTGAAGATTATGGTTCAGTGTTTTAGGTACAATTGCTACTTTACTTTTGAGTCTTCTGTCCTGAAGGCTTTCTAAATTTAGTGATTTTACTATAGGTGTTACTCTAGTCAAATGTGAATATTCGTTTGTTATGAATCTCACTGCTCTATTTTGTGTTTGTTCCAGTTTCTTAATGTTTTCTTGAGTTGAGGGGTCCCAAACGGTGGATGCATATTCTATTATTAACCTAACCAAGGTTAAATAACATTTTAGTTTTATGTTCTTATTTGATTTATAGAAATTTCTTTTAATAAATCATAATGCTTTGTTTGATTTTTTTTTTAGTTTCATCAATATGTGGATTCCATGACAGTTTTTCATTTATTATAACACCTAGGTATTTTGCGTTTTTAGTCTGTGTTACTGGTTTGCCATGAATAAGATAAGTGTTATTAATTTGTTTTAGTTTTTTTTTTGTTACTCTTAACAACTGACATTTTTCTGGGTGGAAAGACATGCTCCAATTTGATTCCCATTTCTGTAATTCACTTTGTAAAATATCTGTGTCTTGTGTTGTTTTTATTGTTCTATATATTATATTTTTTAAGCAAACTATGGTGGTGAACTTTGTCAAAAGCCTTGGAAAAATCTAGTAAGATAGCATCTATTTGTTCACTATTATCTAAACCTTTAGAAAAATCATCAATTAGTCCTATTAGTTGTGTTTCACATGATCTATATTTCCTAAAGCCATGTTGGTATGGTGTGAAGACATTTTGTTTGTCTAAGTGGTTTATGATGTTGCTACATATTATGTGTTCTAGGATTTTACATGTGATGCTGGTAAGTGATACTGGTCTGTAGTTTCCTGGATCAGATTTTTCTCCTTTTTTAAATAGGGGGGTGACATTAGCTTCTTTCCAGTCCTTTGGTACTCTGCCCTGGTTAAGTGAAGCCTGAAAGAGTATTTTGAACACTGGGGCTAGCTCATTGCTTGGTTCTTTTAGTAATCTAGCTGGAATACCATCAGGTCCAGACGCTTTATTTGGTTTGGTGTTGCCTAATAGTTTTTTAATTCCATTTTCTTATACTACTATATCTTCTATGTCTACTTGGTTTAAATTCAGTAATATGTCTTTTTCTCCTGGGGCTGAGAATGCTGATGCAAAGTATTTGTTTAGGATGTTTGCTTTAGTTTCATTATCATTATGTATTATGTTATGTTCATCTTTTAATGGCGCTATGCCTGTTGTTTCCATTTTCTTAGATTTAATGTATGACCATAGGTTTTTGTTGTTATCTTTAGATATGACATTGTTTATGTATTCACTCTGCAGCTGTCTGCTTACTTTTTGGGTTAAGTGTTTTAATTTTTATATACTTTTTGTAAACTCTTTCTGCCTTAGTTTCTTTAAATTTTCTATATAGGTTTTCCTTCTGTTTACAAAGCTTCTTTAGTCTATTATTAAACCAGCATTTATTTATTTTGTTTGATTTGTATTTAATTGGTATATGATTTTCTATAATGCTTTTAAGATGGTTTTTAATGAAATTACAGAGGTCATCGACTGGTTGGTTAATGTCTTTCTCTAATAAGAATGTTTGTTGAAAGTTTAATGCAGCTTGCTGTAGTTGTGTTAGGTTACATTTATTCCAGAGTAAGATTTTTCTTTTGGGTTTTGAATTGGCTACTCCTTTTATCTGACTGTGTATTTGTATGATCTCATGGTCTGATAGACCAGGGATAATATCATAATCAACTACTAATCCAGGTCTGTTGGTTAAGAAGAGATCTAATGTGTTGTTTAATCTAGTTGGCTTTTTAATGATTTGATCTAGGATGTGTAAAGTTTCTATGAAAAGCTCATTTATGTCCTTAAGGTTTTGGTATTTATCTATGGTTAGTGTTTTCCAATTTATATCAGGTAGGTTGAAATCTCCCATAATCCAAAAAACTGCATTTTTATTTGTCTCTTTAAGTGTAGTAATCTGATTACATAGTTCCTGCGTGTATTCTAAACTAGAATTTGGTGGTCTGTAAATGCTGCCTATCATTAGGGATGTTGAGGTGGTATTAATTTTACAAAATGTTGATTCTATATTTTTTGAGTTAGGTAAGGTAATTTCTTCTGCTATAAGAGTGTTTTTTATTGCTAGAAGAATTCCTCCATGATTATCAGCCCAATCTTTTCTAAAAATTTCATAATTACTATTGAAAATTTCTGCATAAATTTCAGGATGTAGCCAAGTTTCTGTTCCTGCAATTATGCATATTATGCCTGAGCTAGCCAGGAAAACCAGTGACTTGGCAGAATTTAAGTCATTGGTTAATATGCATGACTAAATGCATGACGCGTAGGACGTAATCATCTTCTTTTTTGAAGTAACGTCTGTATTATATAAGATAACATATAAGATGTCTGGTTTCTCACATTCTAATAAAATTTCTAAGTCTGCTGTTTTGTTCCTAATGCTTTGAAAATGTATTACTAAGGTTTAAGGTATTTTGGTATTACTTCTTTAGTATGTTTGTTTAGTGAGGCTGTTGTATTGATTTTAGTAGATTTAGGTTTAACAGGAGTGGATCTGGCTAGTGGTTGGTGAGTTTGGTTTGGGATGGTGTTTAGGATATTGTATGGGTTAGAAGTGTCTGCATCAAAGGAATCAAAGAGTCCTGATGTAAACTGAGGTAACCCACACGGTACACAGTGCCATGATGCGTCTTTGTTGCCTAAGGCATAATACACAGGTGTATTCATATGGAGACATGATGCATGGTACCATTCATCGCAGGTGTCACATTGAATAGCTTTCTGTTTCATGGTGCATACTTTTTTGCAGATGTTGCATCTATCTTTAGATCTAGGCCCTGGATTTGACTCTACATCTCCTGCTATTAATATTAACAGTGAAAGGTATTTATTTCTGCTGTGTCTGATTGAGAACTTCCATTTGTGATGGGTGATCTTCTTTAATGTTATGGATGTGTATGTTAGGTTATTTTTGAAGTTGCATTGATCTAGAGTGTGATGATTGATTATGACTGTTGTTTCCTTTTTAAGTTTAGTGTTGACTAAGGTAGATCAAGTTCTATGTTCAGCTAGTGTGTATTTAGTAATTATTAGGATAAATAGCCAGAGCAATTTCATGATGACTGTTGTTGATTTTAGTTTTTAAAGGTCTAGTCTAAATCTAGTTTAAGGTTTACAATGCCTAAGTTAAGTCTAAGTCTAAAGTGAAAGATAATTTACAATGACAATTAAATCAAATCAAATGGTTTATTAAATTCAAAATATGGACCAAGACTAGATCTAATTCTAGATCAATATATTTACGTGTATAACTAACTATATAGAACTATATAGGTTAGTAGAGCTAGACTTAGAAGACAAAGCGCAAAGTTCTCCTGAACATTAATTTATTAAAGTCTTGAATCAATGAAGTCTTACATTCGAAAATTCCCGAACGCTATGGTCCTTTCAAAACCGATGTAGAATCTAGACCTAGTAGGTCTATATATATATATATATATATATATATTTTAAGTCTCTAGCCAAATTTACACTTATTTATTTTTATTTATAAAAATTAAAACGGTCAAACTAGAGTTTTCCCAAAGTGGCCAACGAGCTAGTAATTCTTTTCTCAGCAATATACATCAACTGTTACATTTCTAGGAAAATCGTTAGAGCCATTTTTGAGATAAGCGTCCGCCCATCCCCCATAAACAAGTGACGTGATATTGTAAGAAAAATATTTAGGCTTACATTTTTCTTACTATGTTTCTAGTTTTAGCAACATTAGAGTTCGTCCTATTATTGTTTAGTTGCCTGTTGTTTTTTTGTTGTTTTTTTTTTGCTGAATTAATAAGACATTATCTTTTTATTAACTATACATATCTAAATTACATCTATATCAATACAATGCAACGGCTAAATAGACTTATGTTGATTCATAGCAACTATCGCGAACTGCTTCCCGGCTATAAAATCATTACATGCATTAGGCACCTAGCAAAGCGTTTTCCAAAGATATATCTTTTTTTTTTAATTCTTAGAACTACTCAATCAAAGCTTTTAATTAACTTTATCTCAACTATTAAATCTGACAGAAACATGGAGAAATGTACGAAGCAAGACAATTTGTAAACATATATAGAAATAGTCAAACATTAAATGTGTTGATTTGTATGTAAATTTTGTTGATTTTTTTACTCACTATTGAAGTATCATTGAACAGATCTATAAAGAATAAATCAAAAGAAAATCCGGAGTCCATAATCTCTGCTATGGTTCAAAATTTTTTACTCTGCTGTTTTCAATCTTCATCTCTATCTAAATATCAACTGGTTTGAGTGGGACTGCTCGGAGTGCCAAATGGTTTTAGTTGATCTACTCTGAATGCTGTTTTTTTTTTTACCTTTATGAAAACTCGAATTGGTCTCGCTAGTGTACTTGTTACGGTACATAACTATTGACTTGGGAGGGGGGGGAAGGGGAGGTTGAACAAGGAAATACCTCTCAATTTTTTTTTTGGTAACTATAAGCCTTTTGATACTAACTGGGACTACGTTTTGAAATGCACAACACAGAATCTATGGAGTAGATCTAAGTTTTTACACAGTAGCGCATCCAAAGAGTAACTTATCACACAGAAGATCAAACCCTGTTAGTCAACATAAAGATTAGTATCTTATCTTATCTTATATAATACAGACGTTACTTCAAAAAAGAAGATGATTACGTCCTACGCGTCATGCATTTAGTCATGCATATTAACCAATGACTTAAATTCTGCCAAGTCACTGGTTTTTCTGGCTAGCTCAGGCAACCCATTCCATGCTCTAATAGCACTAGGGAAGAAGGAGTATTTGTACAAATTTGTCCTAGCATATGGGACGAGGGATGTTCCTTTATTTTTGTGTCTTTCAGAGTATTTTATTAGATTTTGTTTTTGTATTTGAAGATTATGGTTCAGTGTTTTATGTATAATTGCTACTTTACTTTTGAGTCTTCTGTCCTGAAGGCTTCCTAAATTTAGTGATTTTACTAATGGTGTTACTCTAGTCAAATGTGAATATTCGTTTGTTATGAATCTCACTGCTCTATTTTGTGTTTGTTCCAGTTTCTTAATGTTTTCTTGAGTTGAGGGGTCCCAAACGGTGGATGCATATTCTATTATTGGCCTAACCAAGGTTAAATAACATTTTAGTTTTATGTTCTTATTTGATTTATAGAAATTTCTTTTAATAAACCCTAATGCTTTGTTTGATTTTTTTTTTTTATAGTTTCATCAATATGTGGATTCCATTACAGTTTTTCATTTATTATAACACCTAGGTATTTTGCGTTTTTAGTCTGTTTTACTGGTTTGCCATGAATAAGATGATGCAGTGGACCATTAATGCCGAAATATTTTAATTTTTTAAGCAAACTATGGTGGTGAACTTTGTCAAAAGCCTTGGAAAAATCTAGTAAGATAGCATCTATTTGTTCACTATTATCTAAACCTTTTGAAAAATCATCAATTAGTCATATTATTTGTGTTTCACATGATCTATATTTCCTAAAGCCATGTTGGTATGAGGTGAGGACATTATGTTTGTCTAAGTGGTTTATGATGTTGCTACATATTATGTGTTCTAGGATTTTACATGTGATGCTGGTAAGTGATACTGGTCTGTAGTTTCCTGGATCAGATTTTTCTCCTTTTTTAAATAGGGGGGTGACATTAGCTTCTTTCCAGTCCTTTGGTACTCTGCCCTGGTTAAGCGATGCCTGAAAGAGTATTTTGAACTCTGGGGCTAGCTCATTGCTTAGTTCTTTGAGTAATCTAGCTGGAATACCATCAGGTCCAGACACTTTATTTGGTTTGGTGTTGGCTAATAGTTTTTGAATTCCATTTTCTTGTACTACTAAATCTTCTATGTTGTCTACTTGGTTCAAATTAAGAATTATGTCTTTGTCTCCTGGGGCTGAGTATGCAAGTTTATGAAGAGCAATACTCTTTGAGTGCCTTGACATAGAATGTAACTTGTCACATAAATGACCATGCAACTCTAAGGACTCACATTTCTTGACCTTGAAGGGGAAGAGAGTGACCAACTCTTCTCTAGATGGTTTAGAGATAATGTGAGAATCAGTGGAGTTTGTTTTTTTAATTTAAGAAGCAAACAGATATTTAAAAGTAAAACATTTTTTTCCTTCCACAATATCGTCCCCTGGACCAACATTATTCAAGTTACCATTGACCCAATTAGTACCACAATCACACCTCAGGTACTTCATAAAAGGCTGAATTATCTCCCCATCCATGAAATGAACACTGCGCAAACCACATTCATTTTATTATCATTGTAGTAGATTTCTTTAACCATGGGGTGGGGGTGCATACATTGTTTTAATATCATTATAACCTTCTTAAATCTTTCAGGGTTTAGGATAACCTTCTTAAATCTTTCAGGGTTTAGGATAACCTTCTTAAATCTTTCAGGGTTTAGGATAACCTTCTTAAATCTTTCAGGGTTTAGAATAACCTTCTTAAATCTTTCAGGGTTTAGAATAACCTTCTTAAATCTTTCAGGGTTTAGGATAACCTTCTTAAATCTTTCAGGGTTTATGATAACCTTCTTAAATCTCTCGGGGTTTATGATAACCTTCTTAAATCTCTAAGGGTTTATGATACCTACTTATATTAAACATAAATAAATAACAGCACCAGGGACCAAGTTTTTAAGAGAGAAAGTAGTGAATTAAAATGCAACGAAAATAAGGGCATGCGCCGACCGAGGGTAGAATCCGTGACTCTGGATTCGACACCACCGCCTAGCGATAACGCACCAAGCGAAGCGAAACTAACCTCTAGACCATCGGAATGTCCAAAAAAACATTCTTCTGATCCAGAGTCATTTCGCCCGTATGCAAATTACCACCCCGGTGGTCAAAGGTCACAAACCCCAGCTGGTGCTGTTATTTATTTATGTTTAATATATGTATGTATCATTTGTTTCAGCACCTAGTTTCAACTCTATGTTTGGGTTTATGATAACCTTCTTAAATCTCTCAAGATTAAGTTGAAAAGACTATCACTTTTACTCCAAGTTGCTAGTACCCCTGAGAATATGTAGTCAAACTAGTACCCCTGAGAATATGTAGTCAAACTAGTCTAACTATATAAAGGTGTGTCAAATCAGCACTCGTACTTCTATAGTGAGTGTGTTGTAGAGGGGAGTGGAGGTGCGTACGTGACAGACTAACCCAAAATAAATGATGCGTAGCGCGCGAACTAGATTCTAGGTAATGGTATTGTGAGCTAAGAATGAAGTCCTTTATATGAAAAGTTAGTAGTACTACGGGTATTACCAGTTTCGAATCGTGTGGTAAAAAAAATCATTGTCTATTGAACGGGGTGAGAGTCTTTGGTAAGGAGATTTTTTTGATTTGCAAATGTATTTTCATAAACTGTTAGATGTATTTTACTGTGCCGAAATTCTAATTCACGTGAGAAGAATTCAGACATTGCATCACACACTCACACATTGCATCACACACAAACTCCCTTTGTAATACACAAACTCATACATTACACCACACACTCACACATTACACCACACACTCACACATTACACCACACACTCACACATTACACCACACACTGCCTCACATGTAAATCACATTAACAACAAAACCCATGAATCGAATGACACCATTATTATTATTTACAGGCTATAAAACAAAACAAAAAAAATCTTTGTCCGTTTGATATTTAAAACATAAAAATACTGCTCCACCTACAGACATTCGAACTAGACATTGTGTCTCTAGAGTAGGAGACGTATGCTCTGTTTACAAATAAGCAGAAACAACAACAAAAAATGTACAAAAAATGGCAAGAAAAGATATTATGGATTGTCACTGAGAAGAGTAGCTGGTGAACTAAAGGTCAAAGGTTACTAATAAAGCTTATAGTGTTCAACAATGTTTAAATCTCATCGTTCCAGTAGTTCTTTGTTTAGAGACACAATTTCACAGTCTCTGCATTAGTCCATGAGATTTCTTCCTATCACTCCATTGTGAGAACTGGTACTCACAAACAACTTTTGTAGCCAATGTTTCAAAGCAGAGAAATAGAACTTAAAAAAGGTTGTTGTTTTTTTAAACAAAGAGGCATGGTAGTGTTGCATTGACTTTCGAGAGAAATGTAATCTCCACATTAAATATAACAGCTCTCTAACAGACCAGGGATAGCAATAATGATAACTCACTTCACAAAATCATATTTGACTCATTGAGAGTTCAAACAAAAAAAAAATAGTATCCATTTTTATTTGCAGAATGACTAGCTCCCAATGTGCCATAAATTAAACATGCAGTATACAGAAATAGTTCTTTTATTTCATTTCAATGAAGTCCTGGTTACTACAATACTGATCCTATGAAGTAGAAAACAAAAAATGTCTAATTGTATAATACAGTTTGGTAGAAATCAATCTTGAAATGTGTCCTACACTGAGAACTGTGAAGCAAAATATATACCGGTATGTATAAATCTGAATACATTTTACATTAGGCATTACATTAAAAATCATTTCCTGTTTTTGCTTATAATGACATGAACACATAAAATGCAAACATTCTAAGCTCTACTGAAGGTCTAAATGTTTTCTGGACTTGGAATGAATTGATTTAGAAATGTTGTGGCTGCTAGAAGATGGAGACAGCAGAGGAGATGCAATGAGTGTCCGTAAGCCATTATGGGATAGCATGGGTGAGAAATGTTTCTTGTCTGGGTTGACCAAGTCTGACTGAACAGTGGCAGCTTTAGGAGGAGTGTCTGCAGTCAGCCTGTCAGTTTTAATACATTGATCTTGTAACTGGCTGATTGGCAGTGCAACAGGAAAGCCTTGACTTCCTTCATCCGCAGTCGCTGAAGAGTTGCGTGTCATTCGTTTGACAGGAGTCATTACACAGTGGACAAAGCCTAAAGACTGGGAGAGAGAGCCGCCTGACAACTGGCTGGATTGGGAAAATACTGAAGAAGAACAGGGCTGAAAGTCTGGCATGTAAGAATCATTGTCTTTCTCATCCTCAAAGAGCTGGGGACTACTCCCTGGGTTAAAAGTTATGGTATCTGTTTTCACAAGTGATGTTGATTTGGGAGGTGAGCCTTCTGCAGACTTCTTGAGCCTCTTGCTAGGAGACTCTACCACCTCATCCGAGAGAAACAAACTTCTTTTTCTGGCATGTTTAGGTGCAGTAACAGACCCTGATTTTTTAGGGGTGTCTTGTGGCTCAGTATTTGGCATCTCTTTTAAAGCATGATGTGGGTTTGGCAGATACAAAGAAGTACTCAGAAAGGATTTAGCTTGAGATGATGCCGAATTAGATGGAGGGGAGTATTGCTTGGTGCTGCACTTCTTCCTACGAGCCCATGTGTTGATGGAGTCCGACTTTCCTTTGCACCTCGGTGAAGGTGTGCGTATGGTTACAGCAGCAGGAGCACTACCTCTTCCAAAAACATCTTGAGATCTGCTTGGAGAAAAGGATCTCCCAGCCTCAGGTGAAGCACAGCCCTGTTCTAGTGGGCTAAAGATTTCCAGTTTTGGAGTTTTGTTCTCTGGCTGGCTTCTCTCTGCAAAGGTAAAAGATTTCAATGGTGTGGTAACAGCTTGAAGTTCAACCCTACGGGCAGCTTTGGCAAGTTTCTCCTTCATTAGTGGGGAGTTTTTGAGGATGGATTTTATAGGTGTGGCTGTTTTTGTTCGAGGTGGAATTCTTTCAAATGTGGGGCCAGCAAGCTCAGTGCTTGAAAATTTAACTTTACTAGGAGTAGCAAGCTTGTCTAAAGAGGTGTGGACAAGTGCACGCTGCTTTTTGGGAGTAGTATGTTCATGGGGTCCACCTTTCTTTGAAGTGAATTGAAAGCTGGACATAGGAAGTAATCTTGCTGTACTTTTAGTTGGGCTTGATAGATGATTACTAAGTGTTATAGAATTTGCAGAAAAAGTTGGTCCAGAACCTTTAATTGGTGTGGAAAATTCGCCTGTTATATTCTGTTTTCTTGTTGGGGTCAAACGTAAAACCATATTTTTAACAGGAGTTTTTGTTTCTGCCTGCTGCCTGTCTTCACTTTTTGAGATGGCATTTTTAAATCCCAACTCATCAGCAATACAAGATGGTTTTTTATCAGGAGTTACCATGAGTGGAGGGCAAGAAGCAGTGTCCCATTGAAGCATCTTGTTCTGTTTCTCTGGAGTCTTATACCCTGTGGCTCCATAACATCTCCTCCTTGTAGGACTAGTTAACAGATTAAAGTCATTCGCATTTTCCCCATCAAATATCAAATGGACATTTTCAGTACCGGTACTTGCTCTGCCACCTGATTCTTTGAATTCTAATCTCTTGGCTGACTTTCGTGGAGAGCGCCGTAGTAAAGATTTTGTCTTGTGTTCAGGGGAAGGGGAAGCAAAGAAAGATTTTATAAACCTTGTCTTTGGTGAAATGTTGGGCGAATCTCCTCTTAAAGCACTGGACAGAGTGCCTTGGGACCGTGATAAGAGGAACTGGCTTTCTGCAAACAGAATACAAACATATTAGAAGTAGCTCTTAATGAGAGTTAAAGATACTTTAGACCAGCGGTTCTCAACCTTTTAAGCTCGGCAACCCCTTTTTACTATCCCCCACTCTGCAGTGACCCCCCCCCCATAACATACACAGCAATAGAAGAATACACTAAATACAATCCATATTTTTGATGGTCTTAGGCAACCCCTGACTAATCGTCAATCGACCCCTCAAGGGGTCGCGACCCACAGGTTGAGAACCCCTGCTTTAGACAAAAAAAACTATGTATACTTTACCTTGAGAAAGATTGATTTGATTAGAACTTTTCTGTGAGAGTTCGAGGGAACGACTGAAATTTCTGGATGGCTGTGAGCTGGAGGAGTAAAATGATTCTCTTAATAAATGTCCAGCTGATTTAGTGAGAGCAGATGCAAGGGATGGATCATCATCAGCTACACATGGAAATAGACAAAGCAGTTAACAAAAAAATGTTTACAAATTAGATAAACAAAACAAACTTCTTACCAATTTTATATTTAAATCGTTAATAAAAAATGAAATCAAGCATCGAAATTAAGGTTCAGAATTGTTCAATGTTGCAGCAGACTATTCGACTGAGGTAACGAATTCCTACAACCAAGCTCAACCAACACAATGAAGTTAATGCACCTTTAAGTGGGGACTCTGCAATAACTTTGACATCAGGGTTAAAATTCTCACTCTTCCTTCTTCGCTCCTGCTGACGTAAAAACCTTTGCGATGTCTGTTTGTGTGATGGTGTTCCAAGAACTAAAGTCTTTGGCTTCCCTGTTAAAAAGCCAAAAGAAAACAAACAACTTTCATCAATGTTATAAAATGTATCAGAAAAAAAAAATTCAAATTATTTCTCCTCAGATCAAATACTAATTAGTTTCATAAAAACCCATACTGATGATTAGTCTTCGCTTTTGTTCGGCTTAAATATTCATTAGAAATGTTAACTGTGCATAAGACAACCTGGCAATTTTATCTCTTTAGTTGTATTTTTTGCAACAAGATCTTACCATGTCAATCATGATCTACCATATACTTTATTAAATCAACTGAATTTTACTAAGTCAAATGGTAACCATTAGTCATTGGTTAGTGCAGCTCAACAAACTGCACGAAAGCAAAGTAAATTTAACACAAAATGTTAAAGAATTTCTAGCAATCAAAATGCATTTTTAGTTCCAACTAAAAAGTCTTTCACCAGATTTATAACTTCCAAATTTATATTTTTCATTTAAAAAATGTAGGATTGATTATAGCCATCATATAGACATTGTAATTTATTGCTATTAATTTGTAACTGACACATAACATCAATAACATATTATACTTTTTGTGTCATAAGACAATTTGGCAAGTGCAGTAGGGATGGCCTTTAACATTTGTTTACGGTGAACATTTTACTAAGTATGATACCATTAACGGTGTTGCAATGTAAAGAGAAGCTAAAAAAAATCTGAGGAAATTCCATATGATGTTGAGACACTGATAGAATTTTCCAGAAGTTAGCAATTGGAAAAACTATATAAGACAACAATAGATTTAGAGTTAGTGAATAAATCTAGTGGTAGTGAAACTATTACACCTAATATTGTGATTTAGAGAAATAACTGTACTTGTTGAGTTTATTTAAAGTAATATCAGGTGACCGAGCCTCGCTCGGATGAATAATTTGTTAAGGAAGGATATATACCCGAAGTCATTTTGGATTATATATTGTTGTAATTAAGAAAATGAACGATCGGGTAAAGACTATCAATCCGAAAGGTTGCTTTTTCGTTCTGTCAGTGCTCAATGTAATCGTATATGGCGATTAGAATAGAAAGTCACGCCAACGTCGGTATGACAGTATAGAGGGACTTCTTATGGTCCGACAGTTGCACTGGGTAAGGCACGTATCCCGTATGGGATAGTCTTTTTTTGGTGAGCTAAAAGGTAATCGAGGTCACTCACGAAGGCCGCGGGATACACATTTGAAACCAAAAGATAATCTGCTGCCGAGGACAAATGCAGACGGCAAACAGAAAATCTAAATCGACCACCTGCGGACAATGGATATGCTTGCCCTGAATATGGCAAAATATGTAGGTCACAGCTGGGGCTGCGCAGCCACGGGAAATATTGAATTTCCTTATTAATTTTTCTGACTCGAAGACAAGCCTTATTATTATGGCTTTAGTAAGAATCAATAAGTGATGCAAAATCTCTACGTTATAGTGTAAAACGTGCACCTAGTAACAAAGTAAAATCGCACATTTTTTCCTTAGAGACTTAAAAACATCGCGTTAGTATTATTTAAGAAGCGTAATTGTGAAGCATCTCTGTTACTCCGACAACCTTTCATCTTACTAAAATAAACAAGATTGCCCAAAATATGTTCGTCCCCCATACTTATCAACCTCTCTTTAAAGCAATGCGTCATTTGATACTATGCTTATGGGAAGCTATCTACCACTTTAATGGATGTCTATGCGCGGTGATCTTTGGGCTGAGTATGTTTTATTGGTTGACTTCTGGAACATGACTTCTGTTTTACCCAGGTTTATAGGTTAACCAAAAAAAGCAGCAGCGTGATGAAAATTTGTTGACCGCGAGCTGGATATCATCAGGGCCAGCCTTAGGCCTATGCTGCCGTAGTGGACCCTGAAGGTTCAAAAGCCCTGCGCTAATTCTAGGTGTAAATTATTAAATTAAACCATTATAATTTATAATATTGTTCCTGTGGCCTCCTTGTTTTCAAGGAGCTCCTAGAAATCTCCTGAAATTTATAAAAATGTCCTTAAAAAGACAAAATTGTCATTTTGGGGTGTCAATCAATATGGTAAATGCCAGTCGTACGCGTGATATAAAAAAATGTCATCGTCAGCTTTCATTTAATAAAAATGTAATGCAAATATGAATTTATTTTCTAATACAAAATTTTATGTTCACTTATTATCCTTATCCCTACCCTTACTGGTCCACGCGCAATCCATTTCACATAGGGCCCCGCAAATGTTAGGGCCGGCCCTGGTTGTGCAAGTAAGGCATAGATAAGCTGTGTTATGACAATTTCCTATGTTTTGGTATGGGACAGAAGACTTCGAAGCTTAAACACATTGCAATAATTCACCAGCAAAATAATAACAAAGTAAAAGTTACCTACAGGTGTACGCAATTAAAGTGTAAACAATTTATAAAGCCTTTAAAACACAATAACTAATTATACATTAAGATATTTAATTTCATTATTTTTCTTCCATAGTTTCATAATGGATCAATGTACAATAAGATGGTGCGCAAATGTTTAATTACGCCAATTGAATCATTAAAACCTTTTCTTGTTTGCGAAGAAATGTCTTAGTGTACTGCTATGAGCCTAGTGACGTAAGCGGTGTCAAGTTTTTTTCCCATTGATGTCATATAGAAAATTTCATTCATAGAACATTCTAGCCAAAATTAATTTTTCGATAATGAGCCATTTTCAAACCGATATAACGGTCAACCTCGAGTTTTCCCGATGTGACCAATGAGCTGAGATTTTTTTTCTCACTATTTTGCACATACCGTGAAATTTTAAAGAAAATCGTTAGAGCCGTTTTCAAAATAAAATTTATATATATATAAATATATATACATACATACATACAAGAATTGCTCGCTTAAAGAGTATAGGATTTTTGAGTTTCAATTTAAATAAGTGTTTCTGTCTTATTCTATACAGATTTATGCTACGTTTGTGTGAAAACAAATGGCAGTCATGACAATATAAAATTTACACAATTCCAACAAAACATCTCTAATAACTATAACCTGTAGCACTGACTTCTATAACAACTTACCTGAATGTTTTGATCTTTTCTTATAACTTCGTTTGACTTCTTCCTTTGATACAGTTTGACTGACTTTTTTTTGGTCAGAAAACAAATTTCTTTTTGCTCTACCAACCTCAGGAGGCACTAAAGAGCCTAAAAGTAAACACACAAAAAAAAAGGTCCTGTAAGACACATTAGTACTAAATCAGGCTTCCTTTAATTCTGTATCCTGGAATTTTATCAAACTTCATAATTTTCCTTCTCATTTCAACAGAATCCCATTGGCGAGACAGTAAACAACATTTAAATACTGACGCATGCTAATTTTCACAACATATATAACATCCTCAGACATCCAGCCTGGGACTGAAAAGAAACAAACGTTTTTCACTTTCTAATTTAAGTTGCAATCTTAGTCATACTAAATTCACTAATCTTAAGATAAATTGCCAATCTATCCTTACAATTTCTTTAACCATGATTTGTGTAAACAAAAAAATTATAATTGGTAAGTTTCATTTAATTCAAAATTTAAACAATGAAACTGTTAACTGATATGGTTTCTAAATGAAATAAACAACTATCTGGTTAGTAAAATTAATAGTTAATTAAGTTAAGAATATTAGTTTAAATAGGAAATTCTAGCATGATAGGATTCAAAGGTAAAACTCCATATATCCACCAAGTGTCATAAGTATGATAAGGTTTCAGGTCAGATATCACAAATGGCTTACCCAGTCTGAAGTATAGAGAATATTAAATGAACTGGTCTACTATGCCAAAGAGACCATATAGATATCATCATGTTTTTATCTGACATTTGAGATGCTCATATTATTACTTAGATATGTTCTCTTGAAGTACAATTAACATTCTTCTAGCGATACACTGAAGTAACACAATGGTGAAATGAAGTTGATGAAAGCTTATTGCCTTCAAACTCTGACTAAAAGCTCCAATAAAATTAGGATATCTGGATGCAAAGTTAGATTATGCCCACGGTGCTTCATAAAATATCATTATGATCATCAAACTCTGAGAGAGGGCATGAGAGGCTCAAATCCTAACTTAGAAAAGCCAAGTACAAAACCCACTGTTTGTCTTCATATCTGAAGAATAATGAAAGGTGCAATATTTCATGAGGCTACGCAGCCCCAGCTGCGAAATACATATTTGGCCCAATCCAGCCCATTGTCTGCCAGTGGTTGTTTTAGATTGTCTTTTTCGTGTCTACATTTGGAAATATATTTCAATATAAATGGCTATCCAAACCTGTCAAATTAAATTTTGGCACATCAGTTATTTGCAAGATGGCCATTGCTGAATTAAAGAGAGAGAGAAAAAAAAAAAAAAAAGGTACCAGTTTGTTTCCTGCGGGAACTACGAATTTTTACTTTCACTTTCTCTTTGGTTGAACTTTTTGGCTCTGCCTGTGAAATACAAATTTGACAGACTTGTGTTAAATTTGAAAAAAATATGATTTAAAATATTTATAAAGAAAAGCTGATAAAAAAAATATTATTTTATTTAATATATATATAATTAACGAAAATGTTACCTTTTGTTTAGGTTTGACTAGAATCTGTTTTGAATGGCGAAAATCTGAAATACTTGGATGTTGTTTGAATCTTGATCTGAAATAGCCAACATTTATACATAAAGATGCAGTAAAAAAAATCAACTAAAGTCGTAGATTTAAGCCTGCTCTAAAGAAACTAAATATAACTATAACTTTGATCTCCTTACCTTGCTGGCTGGGATGCCTGGTCAGAAAGATGAGAAGATGGCTGGGTGGAGCTTGGTGCAGACATAAAGCTGTCCTCATTCAACACAGACATTGGGGCTTTGGAGGAAACAGGGGAAGCAAACTTGGACAGAGCAGGAGGCAGAGGCAACATAAGCTCATCATACACATCAGTCAGAAGTTTTGGTAGAGCCATGGCATAGCTTCAATAGAAAGCATAATGCAGACAATTTAAAAATAATGATAGTTTGGTCTCCAATATCATCATAGTGTTTATCTGTATTGTTTAACATTTCTATAAAAAATGTTTTTATCTATTTGAAACTCATGTAGCTGAATATCTCCCTAACCCTAACCCACTTTTAAAAATCATTCTAACTCATTTGTTGTTGTTATTTAAAGTTTTTATGTCTAATCTTTAGTGATGTTGTGCTTCACTCGAATGATCAAAGAGAAGTTAACATCAAAGAGTTTCACATACTTCTCACTTTTAGGAGTTACTTTTTATAATCATTTCTAACACAATGAGCAAGCTATTATAGCACAGTGCAGGACAGGCCATTGTCCTGTTGGCTCATATTTCTCGCGGCTATGGACAAATTTTGATTCACGGTGCCCCCACTGCGGGGAAGAAGAGGAAACCGTGCCTCATATTCTGTTTGACTGCCCCAGACTTGCTGATCTCCTTCTCGACAGGTCTGGAAAACCCTAAATTCTCAACCTGTATGGCGACATTTATGCAATACGCAAGACAGCAGGGTTTCTGTCCAGGGCTTTTGCAAGAGAGGATTTGAGCCTCTCAAGCCCTCAATCTAATGGAGTTTGATGATGATGATGAACAAAATGTCATTTATTTGTTGTTGTTTTTTTTTAACGATTTTATGTTTAAATGATGTGCTTTACTTGAATTTTACAGAGTAATAAAAAAAGAATCAAGTGCTTATCATCAAGATAAAAATAATCCCATTTGGTTTTTAAATTGAAAGTTCAATAGTGAAATCTATTTAAAATTTAAAAAAAAAATAATGACCTAACTTCACTTATCTTAATGTTATTAAATGGTCTGGACGCACACTTGTTGATCTGAACAATAGACTTGGGGGGTATGTATGAACTGTGTTACTCAAGGGATAAAGATAAAGGAAAATATTTTAAAGTACCTGACAATAAGAACCTCGGAGAGAAAGTCATTCAAATACTTGGAGTCTGTGACAAACATGAGTCCCCTCAATAACAGAATGAGCTGTTGGAAAAAGAAAATGTTTAAAAGTTATTTCATCATTCTACTGGTTTTAAAACTCCTGAAAAATATTACAAATGTGAATGCTTCAAGTTTCTCTAAGGTGTTAACAATGAAAGTTCCATATATACAAACTAAACACATATACTGTGCCACACTGACCTCATTTAGAACAGCATCATGATCTGCTTCATCACTCCTGGTCACAAATTCTAGTTCAAGTAAAAGTAGCACTTGTAATTTACACCTGCACAAAACAAACGATTGCATCAATACAAAATATACACAAAATATTTGGTATTTGATATTTTTGGTTTTTAGCACAGTGCTAAGTGCTAAATGTTATACAACTAAGTTATTAAAAATAAGGTCCATTCACAGCTCAAATAGTAAAAATTTATATTATATAATTTAATAAAAATCTGTTGTAAATATGTATATATTTACAATTACTTTGCAGATCTGAACTCAAATTAAAGCCCACTATTTTCCCAGGATCAACATGATCAAACAGCGTTTTGAGGTCTCTTCTAAAATAGTGGAATGGCATATAGCCAGACAGGAAATCTAGGGAAGCATTGAAAACTACCGACGCCAACCATTTTCCTGTGTTTTGGATTCATAAATACTATTAAAACAGAAAATGAATTGAAAATAAATTGAACACTTTCACAACAATTGTTAGTAAATCGCGCCCCTGAATTTCATGGGACAATGTTTTCAATACATCCAATGTCTAATTCTACTAATTGCAAAGGAAATAAGCTTGTACACAAAAAAACTAAATTTTTTTTTTAATTCAATGTCAGAATATTCATTTAAATTTATTTTTTTTTTAAACCTATTGAAAACATATTATCTACTGTTAATTAAATATATGGCTCTGGAAAATATAATAATTACAGTGGCAAGTATAGGTTCCTTTCTTTTGTCCATTGTTAGCCAAATGAAATCCTTAATTTTCTTAGGGTATCAGGGTTTCTGCCACAAGTCAATATGAAATTCCAGGGGTTTTCCAGGAGAAATTATGAAATTCCAGGACATAAAATTCGCACAAAAAATTATAACACTAGCCATAGTTGGCATAATTTAGGTTGTCATTGTCGGAAGTGTAATGGATATAAGCACTCCACTACCTATAAAATGCTTCCATTGGCAAATGTCTTAAATAGCCTCTGATAACACTCAGGTACTGAGTCCAGCGGAACTATTTTCACTAACAGGATAAGGGGCAAAGGCTGGCTAACCACCTACGAGAGGAAAAACTCTGAATTCAAACCTCTGCTACCTTACGGCTATACCCAGTTATGGGACAGACTTCAGGAGTCAACCATGAGGAAAATCGGGAGCCAGCTACCATTAGGCATTTAGAATTTATTTTTGCCCCCGTCGCCCCATCCTTTGATTTAATGGTGCCAACTAAATTTTTTTTAAATGCTTCTTTTTTTTCTTTTTCAATCTGCAAATTTCCAGGACATTCAAGGAGATATTTTAAAATTCCTGGAGATTTCCAGGACTTGTTTTTTTAGTTTTTTGAAATTCCAGAGGCTGCAGAAACCCTGGGTAATATATTCAGTTTTTTACATTTAAATATAAACATTGTTTCCACAAATGTGTTCTTGACAGTTGAAACCTCTACCTCAACCATAACTCACTCTGCTATCTTCCTATTTCTGTCAGTATTCTGTGTGTACTTGTCTTTTAATTCTTTACAAGTCTTCACCAAATATTTCTTTACAAGGGCTGCAGCACACTTTTCTGGGTTGCTGTATTGGAGGCTGTTCATGTAGCCAGTGGCAACGCTCACCATGACCCTCACTGTACTCTCAACAGCTATCCCAGCAGACAACACTTGTTCATACTGTTTCACTAGATAGTTTTTTAAGTCTACTTCACTTTTAAAATCTGCAATTGAAAAAAATAGTAACACAAAGAATGGTGAGTGGATAAAAAAAAAAAACTTAACTACACCCAGTTTTAATTTTAACAAATGAAATGAAATTATTTTGATTGATATCACGTATTACAAAGAAAACTCAAATGAAGATTAGTTCTCAAAGAAATAAGTAAAATGTTATGAACTACATTTGTAAATTTAGACAAAAGCATAATACATTAAGATAATAGGCAGTGTCAGGTGAAAATGGTTTCCAATAAAACAAAAGTTGTTTTGTCAGAATATCTTTCCAGAACATACTGAAAACTTGTGGAAGGGCTAAAAATAAATCATAACTCAAATATAAACTTGGACTACCCAGTAACAAGAATCCAGATGATGCTAGAATCTTAGATTGCAGAGTATATAGTGGGACAAAATGGAAAATCATGGTCCATTGTGCTTATTTCCAACATCATCACTGTATTCATTTATTAAATTGATTTATATTGCATAGTTTTAAATATTGGGTGTTTTATTTCACAATTCAAATTCTTGATATTAAAATATTCAGTTTTCTTAAATGGATTTCTGTTCATTTATCAGCCCTTCAGCATACCTCTTGGATATTGTGTCACTAGAATTACATCTAGATAAACTTTTCAGTATATATCATGCAATACCAGACTCTGTGTCAGCGATGTAATAATCCATAAAGCTACAGAATTTAAATGAAAAACTTAACAACAAATCTCTTAAAATACTTTTCAGACTTTCATTGTGCTCACCTGTATCTATAAAGCCATTGGAGTTACAAGATCTTCTATCAGGACTGCAAGGTGCTGACTGCAAACTGGTATCAGTATCTCCAACAGTCTGGATACTGGAACTCATGGCTTTGTCCACCATCATTCTACCACGACTAAGTGTTGACGACCTAAGTGTGCGCATAGTGGGCTTAGATGACCTTGAACTTGCTTCAGAGTCACCAGAATCTGCTTTTTTCTTGCGGACAGCTTTACACATTAAATAAATATTAACTTAATTAAGAAACTATTCACAAAATGTGTCTTTATTTCTTGTCTCCCTTAAAAACTCACAAAGTTCAAGTTCAAGTAAAATACACTGAAGACTAATGTTTTTCTGTGCCCTTATGACTTACCACAGAGAGGTGTACTAGTTGAAGGCTGATAATGTTGAACTATCTCTGGAGGCTGTTTTTCTTTTATATAATGTTTCCGCAGTTCTTTGAAGAAAGCTTTATCTACCATGGAAGTACTTTCTAGAATCCCAGAGCTGCAAATTCAATTAATTATTTTTTTAATAATTTTCAGGAGATTTAGTTGAATGACTATGTAGTCCTGATCATTTTGAGTTGCTTCTACTGATGTTATTTTGCATAAAGATATGTATTTGTCAATAGTCCTACTTACCTTAAATTAAGTTTTGAAATCAATGAAGACATGTTAGCCAAACTACCAGGCATATAACAAGAATTCAGATAATGAGACTGGTAAACTGTATCTGCTTGCACCACATTAGGTTCTGATTTTACTTTTTGTTGTTCACATTGTCCCTCCCTAAGTGATTGGTTTATCAGCCGAGACTTGAAGTCCTCAAATGTTTCCTTCTTGTGGCCCTCCAATGTTTCCTTCTTGTGGTCCTCAAATGCTGGTTTTAGAATCTTATGTTCTCCATGGAAACTCTCTGGCATATTTAACAATGACAAAATTGCAATACCACTGGTAAATGGTTGCAGGATTGCAGTATGAACAGTATCATGGTCAGCAAGTTTTATGGTTAGCACCTAAAGAAAACAAAAGTGATCACTTTAAGCCAGGAGAGGAAAGTTTGTAACTAAATTGTTTTTAATTTAAGATGCATACATTCTAATGTTCAATAAGCTGTTCACTACTAAATTTACCCCCAATGTTAGGCTTTGTTGAAGCAAACTGTGCATGTGAAGAAGTTGATCACTTTTCTTACAGTCCAGGATGTAAGAGGTAATAATCTTAGTGGTCAAGAGATGAACAACATCTTTATGTGGCACACAACCCATCCAACTTATTTTGGCCTGTTTAAGATCCAAAGATTTATCTATGGCTTTTCCCCTGTTCAACAGATTTTGCACATTAAAAATATTAGATTTATATATGTAAAAAAAAAAAACAGAATCAATGAAGATACAATATTTTCAATTTTGTTATTTCTATTTACATTGGTGAAAAAAATTCCATGAATCATTTAAAGCACTTATTTCTATGCCAGAATAAGGAAGTGAATATATTTGCAAAAGACTAGACATATCTAATATAATAATTAATACAAACCTGGTTTCAAGCTCTTTAGTCAATGGCACCAACTGTACATCGAATTCATTTAATCCTGTGAAGAAAAATTGTATCAATCACTTTTGTAGAGTTGAAAAATATTCAACATTTTCAAAACATTAAACAAACTGACAATACAATGGGTTTATAAAGTAGCTTGCTAACAAGAGAATTCCAGAGTATTGTTAAATTTCTTTTTTTTCTAAAAGAAACACGAGGAGAGCGAGAGCATTGACTATTATTTAGAAAACAAAATAAATTGACTTCTTGTTACTGTTATTCACACAGTATTTCTTTACCAAGGATATTTATTTGTACTCCCCACTTTTTCAGAAAACTATAATCAAAAGTAATTGACTTTATTTTGTGGCAATGATGGTGAGTATAAATACTTGATTAATATGGAACAAATGGATGGTGTTTTGCTCAATGCTTTATTGTGACACACAAATGAAGACAATATGAATAGTTAAACACTCAGTATAATTGCATGATGCGGGAACATCAAAAAGACCTGTTACCCCTTGCCATACCCACTCTCTACTCCTCACGCCTTTACACAAAGGGCTGTTGGAAGTGTTTTTCTTATGAAAATCTGATCACCGTCATGATAGTTCAATTTATAAATTTAAAGAACTCAATCTTTCATTGTTATAAATATACATCATTGTTTACTAATGATGAACTAATTGCCCACATTGTTGAAGTATAACATCAGCCTTTTTATGCTTTCCAGACAATGATTCTAAAGTTACCAAAAAAAAAAAAAAAAAAAAAAGTAATAAGCGTTAAAAGTAATGCTAATTTTATATAGTTTGTTTTATTCTAATACTAAATTAAATCTCTATTTCAGAACTAAAATTCAAAATATCATTGACTGTTAAGTTAGTAAGTAACTCAATTTAAATTGAGTGACCATTTGTGCTTAAATAGTAAATATACATATTCTAAAAATCAACAGAAGTAAGAAAACTTACTTGGTCCAGAAAATGAAACCTGCTGAGAATCACTAGTCAAGCTATTTTTTTTAATGAGTTGAGAAAGATAAACTTCCACAGGTAAGAGGTTGAAAAAAATTTGCATTGATGTCAAATGAATATCTTTTTCAAAGAAATTCTCTTTACTTGCAGGAATATCCCTAAGAATGTCATATTTGGACAAAAAATTTCCTCCCAACATCTTGAATGTTTCTTTTATAATTGTTCTCACTTTAGTATCATTCTGACACAAAAAAAAAAAGGAAAACACAAATTTTAAAATTCTGTATATATAATATTAAATTCTAATCCATTTTACATATTATACACTTATTATTTTAAAAAAAAAGAAAGGATTTATCTATGTGGGGTTAATGTTTTTTAATTGTTTCCAAATTTATCAAAATTTTACTCTCGTCTGAAAATATAAAATTGCTTCATAAATTCTTTAAAGATTCTAACACATCTCTAATGATCCACCATCTCTCTCATGCCCTGCAATTTGACAGCAAGAAAACACTGAACATTAAATATCTATATATATCACTTTCAGTTTGTTAATTGTTTTTTTTAACAGAGCTTTCTACAGTCTATGTTTTAATACTCTTAGCCTGAGAATTCTTGAATTCCTGTTTAGTGGTAAGGCAGGTTCAAATCTCTGTGAAGACTGGGATTTTGAATTAAATCCACCCAACTCTTTATGGGCATCTGACATTGGTTAGGGAAAGTAAAATGTTTTTAGTAGTGCAGGCAAATTATGGTAGCCTTGCTAATCCTTGGCCATAGAAACAGATGATCTTTACATCCGCTGGCTTTAATTTAATTATATACATATATATATATATATATATCTATATATATATATATTATACCAAGTATGTACCTTCTAAATGACAACAACTTCAGAATTATCACCTGCACCTAGACTATATTTTTTTTTATTTTAACCAGGGTCTCAAACCCACCTGTTTCTAAAACAACTATTAGACTAAACTATTAAGCACCTATGCAACATTCCTCACTGATGTTGGATAGCACTAAGGCTGACTAGGAGAACACATCCTAAAATTACTTGACAAAATTAAGATTTTATCCTAGCGCTGATTTCCAGTTTGAAAAACCCTAAACATAATTCTGAATTTAAAAATTCTATAAAAAAATAAAGATTAAAGACCTAAAACTGGTACTAATAAATAAATAAACAACTTTAAAAAAATAAAACTTTGATTATACACTGTACATATATATATATATAATATACATTTTAGTTTTAAAAATATTCTTTTAATACTTTAAAAATATTTAATTTATATTTTTAAAAAAAGCTTCAAAAATACTCCGGAAATTATAAACTGGTGGTAGGGAGATGTTCTTTTCTTAGAAAAAGAAAACGGTATAATATACACACATCTGGTTTTCACTAAAAAGAGTCCTAAGGCTCTCATTCTAAACAAGAAAGTTTAAAAAAAACAGCTGCAAGCATCCCCATATATGCATCATGAGGCACTAGAGCTTAGCCATCTACATCACATCCTACCACATTAGATGCTAGTGGGTAAAAAACAAATTAAATTTTACACTTTTAATGTTGTTTACCAAATAGTTTTTTACTCTTATAGTTATATATATATACCTTTTCATTACTTTCCATTTCGAGGATGGATTTGCAGATTTGTGATGCCATATCAATCCAGTATAAAGAGATTTTAAATTTATTCTGATATTCATTAAGCAAAGCTGGCGACATAAATGAATCCAAAAATATTTCAGCATCCATTATCAATTTATTTGAGAATCTTCGCAATCCTTTTTGAGATGATGGTGATCTTGATAGTAGAAATACAATTTTTTTCACATTATTTTCATCTGTTTCAATATTAACTCTTTTCCTAGTAGATCTAGATCTAGAAACAGGAGATGTGTCAAAGTTGTAGTTGGGTGTTTCATTTTCAATCCAGTTGAAATCATGTACAATTTCAGTCAGTGCTTTCGACAAAAAGCTAGATGCATGGCTGCTTGATAATCTTGTTGATGACAATACTTTTGAGGAATTTCCACTACTTAACGGCTTTAAGAGCATAGTTTTAAATGCTACATCTAGTTCTTTTTCAAAGTTTTTTACTGATTCTTCATTGAAATTTTCAAATTTAGTGTTATTAGGTATTTTCTTAAGAACAGAAACAGCAGAGTTAAACATTTTAAATCCCCATTGGATTTCTGCCTTTGTACTTTGTTGTACTCCTAGATCTAAACCCAATCCATTGCTATTAGGTATACCATCATAATAGCCATATGGCCTAGATTGTTTACAAGTTTCAGTTAGGAATAACAAAGTTCGAGTAACTATCATTGAAATTTCACTTAAATGATTACACTCCTCGCACGTTGCAAGGTTGCCGTCTATCAAAAATACAATCTGGAATTTGTTTATTGAGGAATCCATGTTAGATGTGTAAAAAAAAATAGAAAAAGTCAAAGCTTTATACGTCTAAGAAGTGGAAAAAGCAAAAGATTAAAATGTAAACAAGTAAAATAAACACAGTGTATTTGCCGCCGCCATTTTGATCTAGTATTTGATTGGTTTTAGAGATATCCCGGAAGTGTATGTATTGAATCGTTTTAGTTCTTTAAGATTCGCTTTAAAAGTTCAATGCGCTTTCCGTACAAATAATAATAATTTTGTTTCTTTTTAATTTCAATCTTGGTAGCGCCAGAGAATTTGAAATCAGTAGCCGCGTTAGGAGGGTGGCAAGTGGGGCCTGGTCGTGCGGTTTGCACGCTGGACTGTCGTTCGGATTTATCGATGGTCCCGGGTTCAAACCCTGCCCGCTCCCATCCCCCGTCGTCCTGCGGGAGGTTTGGACTAGGAAGTAAACTATCTTCAACTCTGAAGGAACATCCGAAACATGTAAAACAAACAAAACAACCGTCCCAGGCCCCGCGATCGGAGATTTCATTGTCATAGTCAGTTTCGAAAGCCAGATTAGTTCTCATAAACTAGGATATTTGATATGATATGATTAGATATGATTCGAATTAGGACTACTATGTATGCTCTTAATATGATACTTTGGACATCGCCGATTGTTGTAGCCAGGGATATGACAATGGTGCAAACATGAAGGGAAAGCACCAAGGAGTCAAAGACGCACATTATTCGTATTAACAGTCAAACATTTTACTCTCCGTGCGGCTGCCATAATCTGAAATTTGTTTTAGGAGACATGGCTAAATGCAACTCTCAAGCAGTGACGTTTTTATCTCATACAGAGAATCTATCAAAGTTTTGCTGCGTCATCTGAAAAATGAAAAATTTTGTAAGAAGCCTTGCCTTTTATAACAACAAAATCACTGTCATAAACAAGTGCCGCCTTAAAAGTTACAAAGAACTACGCTATCAAACGAAAGAATTCAGAGAGGCACTGTTGACTGTCGCTGACACCGCAAATAATCCACTGGTGAAAACTGAAGCCGAATGTCAAGCGAACTATGAACAAGGAAGTTTAGAGCTTATTTTCGGTTTAATCCTATGCTATGATATTTTATTTTAATGGTTATGAATACTGTCAGAAAAACTTTGCAACCTGTTGACATACAACTTGATGTGGCAATACAGCAAATCAAAGGCCTTCTTGCACTTTTTAGAAAGTATCGGAACGTCGATTTCTCTGGTTCACTAATCACAACAAAAAGAAATTGCTTCCAAATTAAACGATGATCTGAAATTCAAGGAACAAAGTCAGACAAACAGTAAAACAAAGAGCAGAACCCAAGTATTTAAGTCTACGCGAAGATATACAAACAATGCGATTGTGAGAGTAAAGACAAATCAACATTTTCGCCGACAGCGTTAGAGGAGCACGAGCCCGTTAGTGTGTGTGGTACGATACATAAGGGACCCCGCATATGACACTCGCCCAGGGCCCCTCACACTGCTATGGCCGCCTCTGTTTGAAAATGTATTAAATAATAATAATAATCTAATTTCATGTCTATGGCATTTTCCGTCTCTAGAGACGATCTTTTCCCTTTGCATCTTCTCATGTGACTAAAGAGGCAATCCTTGATGCACATTAGAGGTCATATGCTACTAGGCATTTATCTTGTTATCCCAAATTAGCAGAGTCTTCAGCTATCTTTCTGCTTCTGTTGATTTTAACATATTGATCCAGCACCGCTCTTTTATGTCAGCCCTCCGTGTAAGTTTACCCTGTACTTTTTTCCTCACAACTACTGGTGTCTTTCATGGAAGTGCTTTTGTCCCATTTTCATTCGTCAGCGTACCTTACGAGTTGGTGACCTGGAGCCCTCTATTACTTCAACACACAAAATGTCTAAGCCAGCCAAGACATCTACCCTTGATAACTGAAGCGCTGATGTTTCGCTAGACTTCCTCGTTGATAATTTTATGCTTTAAAAGTGGAAGGATTGAGCTTATCTTCCTGCCTTGAGTAGGTGGACCATGTTTCATATTGCTGCTTAGCAGGTTCGATAGAAAACGGCTTTAGTAGGATATTTATAATCAGCTAATTATTGTCCCACTCTTTTTTCTGAAACCGTCACATGGTGTCAAATGATTAAGATATTCTTCAATCTGAATACATTTCGTTTAATATAATTTTACTGAGGATTTTGTATCGAGATAAAACTTTTGTTTGTGTTTGTTACAGACATGCCACAAAAATAATCGCGTCCTACGCGTAGGCCCTTATGTTTGTGCCAATCTAGACGTGCATTTAATTTAAGACTTAGCCAAAACTCTTTTAATTTTCCTGGCTGATTCATGCAACCCGTTCCAAGAGCATTCGGGAAGGGGCACTTATACAAATCTGTTCTAGCATACGGAATAAGAATGTGTCTTTAGCTTTGTTTCTTTCTGTGTAGTTTATTGGGTTGTGCATTTGTATAAGTTATAATTTAGTGTTTTATTTATTATTGCAAGTTTGTTTTTTAGTTTTACTGTCTTTTCCGCGATTTTAGCATTGTTGCTACTTTATCAAATATTGTTTTGTTGTAAATCTCAAGGCTCTATTTTTTAAAATCTATTTTAGTTTCTTTAAATTTTGTTCCTGAATTGAGGGGCGAAGTATTTCTAGAATTGGTCTAACGACATGGTCAAATAGCATTTTTGTTTAAAGTTTCTGTTCGATTTATAAATTTTTAAAACTAAACCCCAATGCTTTGATTTTTTAAAATAATTTCGTCAATATGTGGATTCCATAGCTTTTTATTTATTATATTACATAGTTCGTATACATGTTTGACCATGAATAAGTTAAATCGTTTTTAAATTTTTATTTGTTCCCATAATCTATATATATAATAATCTTCATCGCCCAACCATACTGGTCACCACGCACGCACGCAGACTCTCTAACCCCCGTTTAAAAAGTCATGGAAAGATAATTCTTTTTTTTTTTCTGCAAGTCGAACTAGAGTTACCCCACGTAACTTTCGCATTACACAACCTCCGCGCAGTCGATATGTCCAAAGGAACGGCAGACACCCGATACAGCTTGGGATCAGCGGCGCCGCTTGTTTCGCCAAGGTGTAGCACTGGTTTCTGATTTTTCCTCAGGGTTGACTCCCGAAGACAATTTGGTTGTTTGGTGTACATGGGTAGTTTATTAGTCTGGTAGCTGCTAGTTCAAGTGCTCGCCATTCTGCTCTAAGGCTGTCGAGATCGCCAGTTGCAATTGACTTTTCTTGTCTTTCTCCATTCGATTAGTATGCCAGCTCCTCCGTTTCTGTTGAATTTTTTAGAGGATCCGTGTAAACTCTGGCCCATTTGGTTGTTGGGGTAGTGGGTTTTTAAAAAAAAGAGTTTACTAATTCCCTGAGCTCTGTTTGGTTGTGGTCGGATTTTTAAAATTGTTTTCGATACTGTCCTCTTATAGAAGGAAAGGAGCTTTGGCCCTAGGGAGGAACTGCGCTGTGCTGCTTTGTTGGTTAAATCGTTATATTTTTTTAATTAGTATTTCTGTTTAAGGTTGGCAGAACTTCACTATTTATAGTTTTATAACAAAGTTTCATACGTATTAAACTAAATTAATTGCTTAGTCTACTTATACTGCATGTTTTCATAACCCAAGGACTTTTTTTTTATCGAGGGGCATCTCCCTAAATCCTCTTAATCAGCGTTTCTCAGGTTTCACTTTCAGAGAACCAAAAGTAACTGTAGCAACAATTGCTTGATACATGCGATATTCAATAGCTTCAATAGTGTTTTTAGTATCAGTGATATAAATGGGACAGACAAACAGAACACAGATCATATGGGGGATAATTTTAAAAAATAAAAAGAAGAACAAAATAATGAATGATATACGGTTTTATTCACTGTAACACATGGCACAGCCATTGCACTCCTTCCTGGGTGCTATATATTAAAACAAAGTGTAAATAATTTGATTCTCATTCCAATAGAAACAATGAAATAGAATATACAAAGCACAAGACAGCAATGCACCTCTTAACTCTTTGAGTGCGAATTTTTTTCACTGAAAAAATGGAGTTTTTTCAGGAAGAACCAAAATGGGAGAAAGAGTGGTGCTGCAAAAACGACTACAACTTTTTTATTTCTTAAAATATATTAATATATTTGATATCAATTTAAAGGGAAATGAATGTGTAAAACGCTGAAGTATTAGATAAATAAAAATTCAATAAAATAATTTTTTTATATCAATTTGAAGTGTGTAAAAAAAAATTTTTTTCGAAAAAATTAAGTAAAAATCCAACTTACCGAAAGGTTTATTCCCATGTTTATAAAGTAAATCCAATATAAAAGAATATTCACTTAACCACACATATATGTCACATACAAATAATAAAAAAACAACATTAGCACAAGTCTGGGTTGTTGTTTTTTCAGCTTCTTTGATGTTCACAAAAATGAAGAAAAAATTCTATTTACACAATATTTACACAAAACTCAAAACCAAATTGAAAATCAATGTCACTTTATACATATTTACAGTTTTTTTCATCAGCATGTTAAAAATGAACTTGTGTATGCCATTTCTTAAAACAATCTTTTGGATGCAGATGAGGTCTATCAGGACAATCACTACAAATGAAATGAGTGCGCGCTGGTTTTTTTGGTGTGCTGCACACTTTACACCGGTTTTCTTTATCAGAATAGTCAATTATATGCCTGCCTGCATCTAGCCTGGGGATAGGATTTTTCATAGGTCTTCCTACTACTGGCTTTCTTCTGTCTTTCTCTTCTGGAGGCATCACAGCGGCTGCTTCCATACATAGTGCATGGACAAGTTGAATTTTAAATTTTTTCAAACTGAGCATTTCTCTTTTTTCTCCATTTTTGCACATCAAATAGAGAATATGGGCATTTGAAATTGTGATTTCAACTATCCAGTGAAACAATTTTTTCCACCACTTTATACTTTTTCTGTTCTGTAGACCGTAGTAGCCAATTTTCTGATCGACCAGATCGCATCCATACATGTATTTGTTGTATGTATCCACAACAGCAGGCTTCACTTTATTCTTTATTTCCCTGTTTTCAGCTTTTGCCATGGTAGACACAATAGCTACAGGCTTTTTAGCCTTTTTGTCTTGCCAGCTTACTACCAGTAGTTTTTCTTCAGCTGTCGCCCAATATCTAGACTCCTTGTGCCTCATTGTTAGTTTTTTAATTTCATCAGGAAATCCTTTGCGGGTGGTCTGTACTGTTCCAGTATAATATTGCTCTTCTGACAAGAGATAGTCCACTAGTTTTCTGGTCGTGTAAAAGCGATCAGCAAATACATGATAACCCCTGCCAATGACGCCAAGCAAAGTCCTAAAAATCTGTACTGCCTGCCCTCCGTCCTTGTCACTGTTTGGGTCAAATGAGGTGTTTTTCCCATAATATGTCAGAAGATTGAGAACATATCCTGTACAGCTGTCAACAAGCCCAAAGCTTTTGATGTGATATTTATAAGGCTTTGAAGGATTAAATTGCTTGTACAGCCATCTGCCTTTGAAGCCCACAATCATTTCGTCGATGGCCACATTTTGGAAAGGTGTGTAAACAGTGTTGAAATTATCAATCAAGAGATTGATAAAAGGCTCTATTTTTCTTTTACCTTCAGCATCTGGTTCCCCGCAATGTAACATTGAAGAAAATAAGGACAAGAACCTGTCCCTTTCAAACATTTCCGAGTAAAACGGAGTAAAAAAAATATCTTCAGTTGAGAAGTAATCCTGTATGCTTGGTTTTTTGTTCAAGCCCATAGCCATGGTGGTTGCCAAAAATTTAATCATCTCATACTTGGTTACAGGTTTCCAGTTTTGAAATCTTGACCTTCTCCTCAATGGGGTGTTTTGCTTCACTTTTTTTAGAGCATAGGCATTGATGTACTCTATCACAATATCCATGATGGTACATGTGAAGAGGGAAGAGAAGCAGTCCAGAACAGAAGATGACTGGGATAAATAATTTTCATTTATCCCAGGCTCATTCTTGGGTGCAAAACTGAACTGGTTTTTGGTTTCAAAACCATCTCCAACCATTATCCAGTCAGAGATAGATCTATTTATAATAATATTATGATTATCATTTAGTTTTCTTTTTTTGCTTTTGCTACCAACAACTGGAAAACATGATAACAAAGAAGTGGGCGTTGCCGCAGCTGTTTCTTCTTCATCATCACTGCTTTCACTAGATCTAGGTCTAATGCCATTCTGATTCTCATAGTCACTGTCTGATGAATACGCATTATCACTATCATCTGAGGAAAAGTTATTAAACATTTCTAATGCTTGCTGAGCAGTGATTCGCCTAGATCTAGAATTAGTCTCAGGTCTAGAAAGTCCACTAGATTCACCTAAATCCATTTTAGAATCCACTCAAAACGAAAAACACAGTGTCACTAAAACAAAGATTTGAAAATAAAACGTGTACGTATGGCGTCCAATCAACAATAAAAGGAAAGAACAATCACTCTCTCAACCGGAAAGAAATAAAGAAGTTAAAAAAACTAACTTTAAAACAAAGAAATATAATGAAACAAACACTATATACCAAGTTACTCAGGGAGAGTAACGCCGCACTCTACAGCGCTAGGGAAGTTACTCCTGGAGAGTAACCCCGCACTGAAAGTGTTAAGACAAAAGGTAAAAAGAATATATAAGAGTTTCTGTTGAGAAGACACACACACACATATATATATATATATATATATATATATATATATATAATTCTCTTCATGGCTCAAGAGTTTGGACAAGAAGTAAAGGAAAGATCACTCTTTTATTTCTGCAAGTTGGACTAGAGTTGCCCTGCAAATAAAAAAGAGGGGGGGGGGGGGGAGAACAAGTAGCATTCAACCGTCACAAAATAGCAGGACCGGACTAAACCGTTGTGACCAAGAAGTCATGGAAAGATCAAACTTTTTTATTTCTACCACATGAAGTTTTAGCATCGAAAAAAAAGAGGGGGGGGGGGGGGGGGGAACAAGTAATCTACTCTGTATTCACCCGTCACTAAATAGCAGGGCTGGACTTAACCATTGCGAAACGGATTGTGCAGGGCCAAGTTTGGGTAGGTATACGGATAATAAGTGAAAATTAAGAATATGTATTAGAAAATAAATTCATCTTTGCATTTTATTCATTCTTTACTACGCACAGAATTACTTTATGAGCCTTGCGTGTAGCGAAGCCATACAGTATATCATAAAAATTCTGTTGCCTACATAGATCACGCTTACTAGCAAGAATTACCAAATGTTTCAATCTATCTTCGATAATTGTTGACCTCAAGTAATTCTTCATAAGTTTGAGGCGCGAGATTCCACAATTACGGTTATTGCATAATGCCCTTTTTTTTAACGCACGTAGGATTGGCATTTTCCATTTTGAATGACACCCCAAAATGCAAATTTTGTGTCTATGTATTTCAGGAAATTTTTTTTGTTTTCAAAAGATTTTAATAATTTCCGGAGATTTCCATGACTTTTTCGTATATTTTGCAATTTCAGGAGATTTCAAGGAGCTCCTGGTAAATCAGGAGGCTGCGGGAATTCTGTTATAAGTTATAAAATTGTTTAATTTAATAATTTACACCTAGAATAGCGCAGGTCCTATGAAAGTGCTGGGTCCACTGTGGTCGCATAGGTTGTATTGGCCTAAGGCCGGCCCTGCAAAATAACGCCGTATGCTACGCCCAGGTTCAACTAGTACAATATATTTCATATTATAATTCAGAGTATTTGAATTTCAAATTCAAGAAATTTGTTTTTTAAACTTACAAAAAAAATATCTCAGTAGAATAAGTATTATATTAATTATTCAACAAAATTCTTATTTCTTGGCAGACTTTCTCTGGGATCGTCTTAGTGAAGATTTAGTCTTCTGCTCAGTTGAAGGGGAGGTAAGAAAAGATTGTATAAACCTTTTCTTTGAAGAGATCTTGAGTAAATATCCACTTACAGCACTGGACAGAGTGCCTGGGGAGACTGACTGGCTTTCTAGAAAAGCAAATACAAAAGAAATATGTCTTATGAGATAACGTTTTAGACAAAATATGTGAAATTACATTTATGTATTGTATCATTGTTGTTTGTGAAAACCAGTAGTCAGGATCTGATGTAATAAGAGCTTCAGTTTCTACACCTAAAAAATAGGAAGTCGTCTCTATCTATTTATTTAATATTGTGTTTATCAATCTACATTATTTTTATTTCTCTGTAGCAACAGAACATAAAGAAATGCTAAAAAACCTTCAGAGACTCCTACTTGCTACACAGAACTCGTATAGCAATCAAAGAACTAATGGTTTAATGGAATTTAAATAAAACATCAATGTTCCTCATCTGTTCTGTTATCTCTTTATTTAGTTCTTAATTATTCCACATGTGCACCGACAGTAACCTATATTTAAAAAAAATAAAAGTTCCCTTTCAGACCTTGCGATTTACAGGGCAGATGATGTCATCTATTTCTAAGGCCTACATTTAACAAGGGTATCGTGTGGCCAGTACAACGACCAACCATTTTTATTTTCATAACTATTGTCAGGTACTAATTAGAGCTGGGTGGACTCAAAGGTGCTCTAAAGATAAAAAATCCCAGTCTTCCATAGGATTTGAACCCGAACCCTCTGATTCAGAAGCCTATTGCTTAACTAATCAGCCACCACACCTCAGAAAAAAAAAACCCACTTACCTTGAGAATGATTAATTTGGCTGGAACTTTTCTGGGACAGCTCAATCGAGTGACTGAAATATTTAGATGGTTGAGAGCTAGATTTGTAGAATGACACACACTGCAAATGTCCAGCTGATTTGGTGAGCGCAGAGGCTAGTGATGGATCAGCATCAGCTAAAAACCAAAAATACACAAACGTTAAAATGAAGATATAAAATTAAGTATTAACGATTTTTAATGAAATGCTAAGGAACCTTTATCTTTTAATATAAAAAAAATAATCCCGTAATGAATAGAGAATTTTAGAATGGTACAGTGGATGATTAGAAAGGGTAATAATGATTGTTAAGTTCAACAAAACACGATGAATTGTACCTTTAATTGGAGACTCAGCAATGACTTTGATATCAGTGTCAACATTCTCCCTCTGTCTTCTTTGTTTTTGCTGAAATAAAAATCTTTGAGAAGTCTGTTTATGAGATGGTGTTCCAAGAACCAAAGTTCTGGCTTTCCTGTGAAATAAAAATAACATAAATGGCATTTTATCTTATCAAATATATCAGAGAACTAAAATTTCACCCTTTTTTTTTTAATTTGACACTTCTGAAATAATTTGCATCACGATTCCTGTATTGTTGATCTTCCTTCTTTCCTGTAACTATAATATGTCATTTTTCCTACATCAAGTAATATTAACTTGGTTTAAGGAGATCTATTAAGTATTTTAAAGTATGCTTATCTCTAGAATTATATTTTTTAAAAACTTAAACTCATCCAACATAGTTATTTTAATATAAAAATAAAGTGTTTGTTGTATTACAAAATACCAATTGTTCATTGTTTCCAGTAAAAATAAACTGCACAAAAACAAATATAAAATATTAAACATTTTCAACATTAGAAAAAATGGATTTTCTTTTTAGCTCCAACATTTATTTACATACTCATATTCATTTAACTTACCAATTATTAAGTCAATCATTAAAATATAATACAAGCTAGTGCAGGACAGAACATTGAGGGCAACATAGTTATATTTACAAAAGGTTTATTAAACCAGGAACAGATCATTGTATAATTAATATGAAAAATAGATAGATCACTGCCACGTAGGCTGTGAATTTATTGCTTAAATAGGACACCAGTTACATATTAACTAAAACTAAAGTATATTCAAAATCTACTTACCAGAATACTGAGTTCTTTTCTTATAATTATTTTTGACTTCCTCCTTTGATCCAAACTGGCTGAGCTTTTTTTTGATAGAAAACTTTTTCTGTCTATTAATTTCAACAGGTATTGAAGAACCTACGATTAGAAGAATAATGTTCTTTATACTGCTGGTAAAATTATATGTGAAGTTTAATGTTGTTAGTAGCTAAAAAAATGGTTTGAAAGAAATGAAAGCATTTTTTTTTTGCAAATTTTCTCCAATACACTATATTGTAATATGTATAAAACTTAAGTATCTAATCACTAATTAATTGGTAACATTGTTTTTCTTTATAAATACTTAATTCTTATATGAGTGCAAATACTGCATAATATAGTAATTTCCATCAATTTCAAATTAATCAAATCATGACACAATTATGTGTTATGTTTTTAATGTGCAAGGATGATATAATAAAAATCAAATATATTTTTCTAGACTATTTAGTTAATAGACTCAAAAAACAAAGATTTACTGCTGCAGGGGTAAACGACTGTATAGAAAATACGAAAAACATGCATATATGTAACCCTTCCGGACCAAGCAGGGTTACATTTATGCATGTTTTTCGTATTTTCTATTTAGTTAATAGTTTTCCTATCGATATACAATAAAAAATAATAGTTTGAATTTGTCACAAGTGTGTGCATATGTATGGTTAATTAACTTAACTAATTGTTTAATCTTTTTAAAATTGATTCTTGTGTTGTCAGGTAAAAGAAATAATTGTGCAAAATTTCAGCTTGATCCGAGATTGGGAGATGTAGGAGAAATACAACTTTTTTTACAGACTTTTTACCCGACAGACAGAGTCAGTTGATATAAGCTTTGTAAAAATAATTTGGAAGAGACACTTAGAAAAAAAAATATAATAAAACAGGAAAAGAAAGTAAATGGAGGAATAGATAATATTTTGAAACTTAAAAATAAGAAATACCCGTGTCCTTTGCTATTTGAAAAATGTTTTTAAAACACAACCAGAAACAAAACCAGAAGTCTTTTGGAACTTTAAGACAACTTACAAATTGTATCTCAGTCCTTGCCCACCACTACAAAATGTATCATATAGGTATAATTTTTACATTTCTATTACTTCTAAATTATATATAAATATATATATACATATGATACAGAAAAAGAAATACTACCAACTTGTCTCCCAAGGGAACATTGAGCTTTACCCTTTTTTTTGGCTGAACTTTTGGACTCAGAGACTGTATAAAATAAACCTTACAATATATTACGCTGTTAAACAAATTTTACACACAAAAAAAGCATTCTAATGTGTTTTTGTTTTTTTTAAATTGACCTCAAATAAAAAAAATATGTATAAATAAATATATATAATAAAAATGCAACCTTTGATTTAGGATTCACTTAAATCTGTTTTAAATGTTGAAAATTTAAAAAACATGGATGTTGTTTGAATCTTGTTCTGAAATAATAGTAGAATTGGAATTAAATTATATTTTCAGAAATGCATCATATTCAGAAGGAAAAAAATGTAGAACATACTGGACAATAACATATAGGGCTTATAAAATATTTAAGCCTGCTCTAAAGAAACTAAATATAACTATAACTTTGATCTCCTTACCTTGCTGGCTGGGATGCTTGGTCAGAGATGAGAAGATGGCTGGGTGGAGCTTGGTGCAGACATAAAGCTGTCCTCATTCAACACAGACATTGGGGCTTTGAAGGAAACAGGGGAAGCAAATCTGGACAGAGCAGGAGGCAGAGGCAACATAAGCTCATCATACACATCAGCTGCAATTGACAAAAAAAAATAATTGAATAGCTAAGGCTCCAAGATAGTTATAGCCATTGGTTCACCCAATAAAGTTTTACATCTTAAAATATATTTTTCTTCTTTCAGAATCTCATTTAGCTGATTAGTTCTCTTGCTGGTCCACTGAATCTAACTGGAAAGCATAAAAATTTGTTCACAAAAGATGTGAAGAAAACCTAGGCAATAATTAGTTCTAAATTAAAGAAACTTTTTTTTTTTTAAAGTTTTAAAAGTCATACTACATCAGCATTGATCTTCACCTACACATATCTTAAATGTTATGCACTGAACACTAAACTTGGCCATTTCTTGAATGGTGATTCCTAATTTACAAAACTAAAGCAAAATATTTTTTTAAAATTACCTGATCACAACCTCTAAGAGAAAGTCATTCAAATGGATGGGGTCTGTGACCAACATGAGTCCTCTCAGAAACAGAACGAGCTGTTGACAAAAGAAAATTTTATAAAAGTTATTTAATCATTCCACTGGTTTTAAAACATAATATACAGTTCATACATTGTGGTTTGATGATGACCACATTCGTCATCCAGGGGGCTCAGGGCTTTGCACTGGGCTTTTGTGCCTCCTCATGTGGCCGGTGAGACCTATGTGAGTCCGGAATGTTCAGCTGCACACTGGGCAGGTTATTACAGCTGGAGCTTGTGTCATTGGCCTTGCTTTTCTTCTGCAAGCAATGTTCTCTTTTACTCAGCAATTTGTGCGCCAGTTTTAACAGCGCAACGCCATGATGCTCTGTCATGTGCTTCTGTCTCCCAGGTGGATGGATTTATGCTGAACGCTTAGAGAAGCTTTGAGGGTGTCCCTAAAGCGTTTTCTTTGTTCCTTCCCTTAATTGGCCATACAGGAGTTGTTTAGGATGCGGCTGTATTCCATTCTGCAGACGTGTCCTGCCCATCGCAGTTGGAACTGCATCAGAATTGTGTGGATGATTCGGAGACCTTCAGAATCTGGTATTTTTTCTTGCCAATTGACAATCAGTATTTTTCTGAGACAGGATGAGGAAGTGATTCAGTTTCTTTGCATGTTTTCTGTTCACTGTAAAGGTTTCTGTGGCATAGAGCAATGTAGGAAGGATGTCGGCTCGATAGACCCCCTAGCTTTGTATTTGTGGTGATACTTCATCTGTTCCAGACAATTTTAGACAGTCTGCCATAGGATGCACTGGCCTTGGGGATACGCCGGTCGATTTTATTATGGATCTTTCCGTTTCTGGAGAGTGTGCTGCCAAGATAGGTAAATCTGTCTACTGCATTTATATCATGTCCTTTTATCTAATAAATATTAGGAATGTGAAAGCTTCAAGTTACTCTAGGTGTTAACAATGGAAGTTCCATATACAAACTAAACAGATATACTGTGTCGCACTAACCTCATTTAGAGCAGCATCATGATCTGCTTCATCATTCCTGGTCACAAATTCTAGTTCAAGTAAAAGTAGCACTTGTAATTTATACCTGTACAAAACAAACAATTGCATCAATACAAAAGTAAAATTTTGCAGTAACTAAATAATTTTTGTCGATCTTTGTAAAAATAACTAGCTAATATTTTGAATATCTATAATTTTTCACAAGATAACCAGTCGCATCATTACAGAAATGTAGTATGTAAACAAAATAAATTTAATATATATATCTATAAGGTACACTTTGTCAATTGATGTAAACTGGGTTAATGTGGTGTCTATGTTATACTGAGATCTAAATAATATTAAATATATAGATTCTAGATCTATCTAATTATATTTAGATCTATATAAATAATAAGGCTAATAAAAAAAAAGGATTAGTGAGACAAAATAGTCCTAAACTAAGAGTTGTTAATTTGGATTAATTAGTGGAAAAAATGCTGAATTAAGTTAAATATATAATTTAAAGATATTAGTTTATTAGTTGAATAGCTTTTTTAAGGAATTAGGTTTGATTTTAATACAACAAAACGAAAATTTTAACTCATCTCTGATAACAGATGTTATTTAACCTTGGTTAGGCCAATAATAGAATATGCATCCACCATTTGGGACCCCTCAACTCAAGAAAACATTAAGAAACTGGAACAAACACAAAATAGAGCAGTGAGATTCATAACAAACGAATATTCACATTTGACTAGAGTAACACCATTAGTAAAATCACTAAATTTAGCAAGCCTTCAGGACAGAAGACTCAAAAGTAAAGTAGCAATTATACATAAAACACTGAACCATAATCTTCAAATACAAAATCTAATAAAATACTCTGAAAGACACAAAAATAAAGGCACATTCCTCGTCCCATATGCTAGGACAAATTTGTACAAATACTCCTTCGTCCCTAGTACTATTAGAGCATGGAATGGGTTGCCTGAGCTAGCCAGGAAAACCAGTGTTTTGGCAGAATTTAAGTCATTGGTTAATATGCATGACTAAATGCATGACGTGTAGGACCTAATCATGATTATCATCTTCTTTTTTGAAGTAACGTCTGTATTATATAAGATAAGAACAGTAAACAGGGAGCAGCCATCTTGTTAAGAGCGCGTAACTCACTATTAGATCTAGATGTATATTTTTATTACTTATTAATATTAGTATATAGTATTAGATCTATTACTATTAGTCACAATAAATTAGTGTATTAGATATTACTAATTAGTATTATAATAATTTTGGTAAATAGTAAAATACCATAATTTTTTATTAAAATGTTACTAAATGCCATTTACTAGTAAATCATAACTAAATGTATTACTATTACTATTAGTATTATAGTGTCTAGTAAGACTAGTGGTAATATTACCATTAATAGTTACTCTAGTTACTAGTTATTGATCTAGTAATAGATCTATCGATCTAAATCTAGAATCTAGATCTAAAAATATATAGATGTAGTAATACTAATAGCATCTTAAATTTTTTGATCACAACATGCTTTGTTTATATTCATAGCCAGATTTTTTTTGTTAACAACAACGTAGTCAGATTTTTATCACAACTAGATACATTTTAAGAAATTTCAGTAGGCCAAAAGGGAAAGACCTTGGAATTTAGAAATTGCCCCCCCCCCTTTCCCCAAATACACCGAGGAAGTTAAGAATTAAGCAGAAATAACACAGCAATGAGCTACAAACTATCGACACCCCCAACCAGGGGCAAACTGGCTATATGGGCATTCGAGCAAATGCCAGGTGGGCCGGTACCAAATGGGCCGGTCTGGTCGTGACCAGATAAATTTTTTTTCAATTAAGACAACTTTTTTAAAAAAAGTGACAGCAGCAAGTTTGTTTTTTTTTTTTTTTTTGTTTAAAATTCAATAAGAATATCAAAAACTTAGATCTAGAATAGTTGTCGTTGTTTATTTTCATTTCACTGTTATTCTTGTTAGTTTCTTGAAAATTTTAATGACCATTGAGCAATGACAGTAATATCATTTTTTTAATGCAAATTTTCTTTTTTACGTGTATTTTTTTCATCACTAACTAGTTAATTGTGATACTGTAATGTAAACAGTATTACGGTCATTGCTCAAGACTGAAAAGTCCTTTTGACGCGCATAGTGCTAGCTCAGATGGAGAGATTGTAATCTCTGGTTGAAATGGTTGACGGTAGGGATCAAACAGTCCAAACGGTAAAAAATCTGATAGTGCTACCCGAAAAGACTCTTGGATATCATTTCTTTTCTCTCAAAACAGAATCTGGCACTCAATGGGTATCGCAAACAAGTTGAAGAAGAAATGCAAAGACAAAATCTAGGTAATTTCTTGGAGTTTGTGAAATTACTATCCAAGTAAGACGACCTCATAGGAGAACATGAATCCGAATCAAGCTGGTACCAGATCGAATATCTAAATGTCCCCATAAACGCTAAACGAACTTATTGTAATATTGGGTGATTACGAGTCAGATATTTCTAGATAATTTCCCAAATGTTAAGGCTAGTTGTCTTGAATAATGATGGTGTACTAATTCTTTCATTGATATCATCTTAATTCCTTGTCTGCTCGAACCATTCTCAGAGTTTGGCAGTCGGGTTGCTGAATCTGAAATCAATTCAGGATCATTTTTACGTACACTGGACTGTTTACTGCATCAACTTCAGTAAACCTCTAGGACGTCCTCACCTGGTCACCAAAATAACCGGAACTGGCCTTAAGTGCTTGGTTAAAACCCACTGGAGCGCCATAGGAGAAGCCGTCATGATGGTAATGGTTTAATTTTCTAAAATTATAGAGACATTGACTAGTACAGATGAGAAATCTTCCACTTGATCTGAAGCAGGTGGTTTGTTAATTACTTTGCAGCCTACGTTTGTTCTTACCTTGAGGTTTTGGTTGCTGTATTAACTAACATAATGGACCTTAAAAAAACATGAATTGCCAATTCGAGACTGCGCACTTAAAACTTACTAATTTGGCAATGGATTTTAAAAAATAGATTTCGATAAATTATTGATAGTTTTAAGAGCAAGAAATCACTGTAAGATTTATTTGTAGCATCTTTTTTTTTGTTAAATTGATTTTTTTTGACGAAGTAGCAATACTTAAACAATGAATACACAATAGTTTTTATTTTGTTTCCTTTCTTTTTTTTTTGTTTCCTTTATTTTTTTTTTGGGGGGGGGGGTAGTGGGCATCATCACGAGCTGCCGCACTGGGCATCATATACCCTATCTACGCCACTGGGTCATACAGAAATAATAAATTAAATTATAAATGCAAACTAGAAATGTTAACAAAGAAAGACTTAATAACTGAAAGTTTTGTTGTTTTTTTCTTAAATCAACTCCTCTACTATACACAAACTTATACAATTTTAAGTGGCGCATCTGAAAAAAAAATGAAAACAAAATTGGCGCATGGAACCAAAAGGTTGGCCACCCCTGGTCTAGATCTATTAGGCCTACAAACTTAATTAGCATACATGACTAATCCAAACTTATTGATAAAACTACTCTTCGTATAAACATTTTTCAAAAATATTTGTTATGTTTTTTCTTGTTAAAGTTTTGGAATTATGGGCCTACTATTCCTTTATTTCGGAATAAAGCTGTACCGGTAATTTAAAATACAGGTAATTTAAAATAATTACAAGTTGGAACAGAAGCCGTAGGCCTATCAATCATGCTATCTATTTTCATATCTTTCTATGTCATGAATTCAACTCACCACCTTTCCATATCCTTAGTGTTAAGGCACAGCACATGATCTGTCAATCGTCTTTCTCCATTCCTCTCTATTTTTTTTGCCTTAGAATTCTTTTCAATGACAGGTTCTTCATACTGTTATGTTGACTTTCCATCGCCATCTCTGCCTCTTCTTTTTTCTTGTAGCCTACAGTTCCCTAATTATATGCGATCAATTATTCTTCATGAATAGGCCCTATAATTATTCCCCCCCCCCCCCAAAAAAAAAACAACAAGATTTATAAATCGAATCTAGACTAAATCTGAAGCAAAAAAAAATATAATAATCTAAAAGCCTACAGACTAGTAGTATATTTTCTATCTTTAACTTTACTATATATTGATTGATATTTTAAATATTGTTTGTATTTTTTTATTCATACTATCTATATCTATCTATCAAGGTTGTCATTTCTGGAAGTGGTAATGCATATAAGCAATCCAATACCTATAAAATGCTTCCTAATGGAAACTCCTGGACTTCATGTATGGCTCAGATATTGAGTCCGGCAGAACCTTCTCACTAACGGAAGGGGCGAAGGCGAGTTACTGGCGCCTAAACGAATAAGCTTTGGGCCGGAGGGGCTCGTTAGCCATTGCTGTCTACCCTCCTAGGCGAAGGAAAACTCTCAAAGCTCTGCTGCCTTGCAGCTATACCCAAATCATGAAAAAAGTTTCAGGAGTCAACCCTAAAAAAAAAAAAATCAGGAGCCGGCGACACTTAGGCAGTTTGCAGCACTAAATGCTACACCCTGGCAGAGCCTGCGACGCCGCTAACCCCAAACTGTATCGCACTTGCCGTTCCTTTGGATACATCAGCTGCGAGGAAAAAGAGGGGGGGGGGGCTGATGTGTGGACATCGATCTTTCCGACCACAGCTAATGCCCAGGCATTCACCTCATTTCCATGAGATGATTCAGAGTCGCTTCGCGATTGAAGGTGACCATTATCTATAATTCTACATCTGTATATGATAGGGAATAAATACCAAACTTTTTTATTTTCACTTTCATTCGGCTAGAGGTTGTTGATGGTCTGTTTGTTGATTCTAGATGTTGATGTTGCATGCGAGCTCGTTGAAGACACAACAACAGATTGAATAAAGAATATACTTAATAACTCAGGCTGATAACTTCAGACAATTTAATGAACAAGTAAAAGAGCACAGTCTTCTGTCGTCCTCTAAGGCGTCTTGTCCGTTACTCTCTCTAGTTCGCAATCCTACTTTTTAATTACTCGTCACGTCACTAAGGAAAAAACCCGATTAAACTCAACTTCTACGCGTCTTGTGTCATTACAAGGTCAACGGTCATCCCCATCAACAAGTAAATAAAATGCCTACCACGATGTAGGCCTAGTATGTCGGATAGGGTAAGCAGGAGCCCTTTTTTCTTTTTCAACAATTACGTCCTATCTGGACAAACAAATTAATTAGTTTGGAGACCAAGATCCAGATCTTTAATCGAGACTGGATTTTGACTTGAAAGGCTCTAGGCCTAAACTATTTGAGTTACGGGGCATTTTTTTTATTCATTCTCCCCTCACTGACTACGCCCTTGTCGTCTACAACATCAGACAAACCATTTTCTCTTTCTTCAATATGATTGCAAATATCCCTGGAACATTAAAGAGGCTATAAGAAAATGGAGGCCCTAAGCTAAAGCTTGTGCTGCCTATAGGTAAATCCAGCACTAACCCCAACACCAACTTAGTCCCATCGGCGACCTACCGTTCGAGACATGGAGATCATCCATAAAGGTCGAAGCTTGGTGTGGCTCAGCAGCCATGGCTGAAAAGGATCTTTAAGAATTTTAGAAGAATCAAAGGTCATCATTCGATGCACTGGCGGATCCAGGAGGAGGGCGGTAAGGGCGATTACACTCTCACTCCCCACCTAATCATGTACTAGATGAAATGATCCATGAACTTAAAATAGCGGTTGTGTGGTATGCACAGTTGTTGTCACAGATGTCCCATTTTAAGTCTTGTTTGTGACAGGTCCTTTTGAAGGAAGGCTTGGTCGTACTAACGTGATAGAACCTATGAAACTTTTATAGTATAGCTGTAACTTAAATAAGTAAAAAAAAGTTCCGTTTCAGACCTTGAAGTCTATAAGGCAGATGATGTAAAGGTCATCTGTTTCTGTGGCCTAGGGTTAACGAAGCCACTGCACCTCCAGTTAATTAAGTAATTGTGAAGTAAAACTGAGATAATTATTGGTATTGTCAAATTATTTGATAAATAAGTTCGACAAACATCACATCTTTGCTAAAAATAAGACTGAAAAAACAAACTATCAAGTGGAATACTTGTATTCATCAAATAAAATATCAATACAATCAAGTTGTTTTATTTAAATATACAAAATGGTGAACAATAGGAATAAGTTTATATTTGGTCTATTTACAAATATCAAAAAGGTATTAACTACAACAAAATTGTTAACCCCTCACAGGAACATCTGCATCTAAAAACATAAAGATTGATATGTTGAATAAAATATTGGAACACACAACTTGAAAAACACACACATTTTTACATGTAGATCATAACTATTGCAATACAAGTTGTTTTTTTTAAGTAGTTATTCCAACAGCAGAATATAGTTCTAGTTCATTAATGTGCTAACATCACTGTACAGGAAGTTTACATTACACAATTGGCCAGAAATGACCAATTGTTTAAAGATAGGACTAATTGGATTTCAAACAAAATAAATATTTTCTATGGTTGCATAATTTCGGTGGCAGAAGAGATTTTGCTGATCACCTTATAGCTCAGATTTTTTTCTAACATTATCATAAAATTGACATGAAATAGGAATATTGTTTCTTAAATGTTTTTAGACAAAAAATATATTTAACGAAAAAAAAAAAAAATTCAAGATGTACTAGTATAATTAAAAAAAAAACACCACCACCCAATCACTATGACAGGATCGGCCCGGAAACTTTGAAAATGTATAATGTATACATTGTTATGTTTAAAAATGTAATATATTCATTTTACAAACAAATAAGAATAAATGTCAACTAGTTTAAACAAAAAATGACAATAATTCAAATATTTTTTGTAATAATGTTTAAGACCATTGTGTATAGAGGGTAAATTTCAACAACAAATCAAGATTCTACAAATCATAAATCACAACATGAATAGCTTAAGATAGACAAATAGTCATTATTTCTTTCTCCTATATCATAAACAGTGCGTTAGAAAGTCCAGTAGTATCCTTTAGTTATCCTAAAAAAATATAGAAAGAGACCAATTAGACCTGAGTTTGCATATGACAAGTTTTTCTGCCTTCTTAATTAAAAAAAAAAAAGGAGGGCTGGGGGATATTTACAACAGTGAAAACCTGCAATGGGAATGGGATAACCTAAACAAAAATAACAAGTAACAAAAGAATGAAGAACAAAATTACATACAGCGCACATAATTGCAATCCTTATTGGTCAATAAACAATTTAATATTTGAACAAAATGTAAATATCTCTCATTCCAAAAGAAATAGAATGAATGCTGAATGAAGACAGCAGTGTCGACAGTAATACTTGGGGACAAGTTTGCTTACATCAATTAGTCGAGTAACAGAGTCACAAATTTAACTTAAAAAATAACAATATAGTAATAATTAAGGCAAAAAGATTTGAGCTCGGCATCACATTTTCAATTGACTTTCTAGACTCTCAACAGGAGAAATCTTAGGACCATGTATTTTACTTAAGTAAATTGAAGTCAAACAGAGGTTACAGATGAAAAAAATAGAAGAAAAACAAGTGATAACAAAAAATAACATGGGCAAGTCTGATCAAAATTAAAATAAATGTTTAAGACATATAACTATGATGTTTTTTCTTTGATTTGATGGAAATATAATGTCAATAAATGTCAAAATAAAACTCAGAATGTATACTTTAATACCATTTGTAAAAAGAAAAAAATTTCACCAGACAAAATACTTCAAAATTGTTTTTATATAGCAATTATTTATCAATACATTCACAACAAACGAAAAAATAATTCTTTTTTTTTTGTGTGCTTTTAATTGAATTAATAATTTCTTACAGAGAACCTCTTCACAATTACAGTAAATCTAATATTTCTAACTATTCAATAATAAAAATAAAATACACTAACATTAAGAAAAAAAAATCAATTATATGCCAATCAGATGCATCCCTAAATTGAGAACTAATCCCAAAACATTTTAAGATCAATAAAAAAGATGCACACATCAAGCATTCACAATTTTTTTTTTTTTCAACATCTGATATGTATTGCTGAATACATCAAATTATACAAAAAAATTCTGCCAACTACCCTTTGAAACAGTGTTTTAACTAAATGCACAAGCAATGTATTCTAAAAGATGTAAGTAATTTGATTTTTTTTTCTGATTATGATATTGAATAAACTTAAGTTAGAATTAGTTAAAAAAAGAAAAGAAGAGTGTGTATCCCATCATCATGGCTGCCTTGTTTAATAAGTAGTATTCAATGATCATGGAAGATAGTGTTATTTCTTTGTACAAAATATCAAAGCAAGAAAACTCAAATGTAGGCCTACATCAATGAATTGGCTAAAATACACAAGAGAGGTCACCACTCAAGACATCACATACAGAAAACTCATGAGATGGCCCAAGATGCTGGAATGTTTATTATTTTAAAAATAGTCCAAATTTGCCCATTTACCAACACATGCACAGACAAATGCCCTGGTAGTGATAACAGTTTACCCTTCTATAAACACATTTAAAAGATGATGTCAGACAAGTTAGGGAGGGCTTGCAATAGATCAACAGTAGACAACAGAGCCTTTTAGACACTTTAAGACAGTTGTTTGCTTAACTCTTTCTCTCCGTTATTATTTAACACATTCTGATGGAATCAACGTTGGTATTGTCAGTTAGGAGAGAAAGAGTTAAATTACTTTTCAGATTGTTGTCGGGATGGTCTTAAATATTAACTCTGCTCACTATCATCCTCTGCTATCCTACAGTAGAAATGGTTCAAATAATATTCATTCCTGAAGTAACATCTGAAACTTACAAGTTTCAAACCAAGGAGTTGGTAAATTTCTGGGGCAATAACTCCTCAAAATCTTACTTTTGTTTAAATACAGTGAAATGAAAAGAAGTATAGGAAAAATGTTCAATTTGAGTCTATGACTATAAGCAAAGTGACAACTAGTTTGTGGATTATGAAGCTTTTAAAATATTCATTACAACAGAGGTCATATTAATATTTTAAAATACAGTCAAACATGTAGGCAGCCACAAGCCAGTGTTAACACCAATCAAGTTAAGACTGATCATGTCATTGATAAAGGGTATCTGCATCATTCCCCCTTCCAACCTATGAATACTACCAAACAAATCTTAAAAAAAAAAAAAAGGTTTCATCCACTAACAAAAGTAAATATATATATGCATAGTTGACATAAATTCACAAGGCCATACAAACAAATAAATAAAAAGTAAGTAGTTGAATGATTCAATAGCAAAACACTATTGAAGTCTTTGGTCACTGATCAAATACTATAATTTGAAGTATTTTCTGAATCTGCCTTGTTATTTCAAAAAGTGAATTTAATTATTTTTTGATAAGAAGAAAATGAAAAAAAAAAAAACATTAACACATGAGACAAGAAATTAAGATTTTTCTTAAGTAGCACACATATGTTATCAAAACATGGCTCTGAATTTTGAATTCAATCTATTATTAAGTCAAATACTTATCTTACTTGATGGTAGAACAAAAGTACCACATCAAAGTGGATAGGGGGGAAAAAAAAGAGTATATGAGCTATGTATAATAAAATGACAATGAAAAAACAAAACAAAATGTCCTTAATTACAAAGCCAGTTTTGTATCTGCACATTTTATCTTCATTGGTTTAAAGCTCTAAGTGAGCAAATTTGTAATTCAGTTGCAAACTTACTGTTGAGGATATTGACCAACATATTTTATTTTTACCAATTGAATTCAATATGAAAATGTTTTAAATCAGTGGTGAAATTAACAAATGTTATTAACCAAAACCTGTGTTGAGCAGCTTACATGCATTTAGATGTACAAGAATAACACCATCCATAGTCTACAAAATACATTCACTGCTTTAAATATAAATATACATTTGCTTTGTGCTTTCTCTAATTCCAACTATGCTGATAAAAATCTATTCTCAAAAAAAAATAAATAATAATAATATCACAGTAGGAATGAATAAAAAAATAAGTAATAAAAAAAAAATAGTGCTAATACTTGACAACTGTAAATGCAATCCCTAACATCCTGGCAATAAAATGTCCAAAAGTTTTAATCCAATAGCATTAGTAGGTAACTTTTCAAAAGATGCATATTTTTTTTTATTTTAAAAATTGTTTTTGTTGTCTACTACCTATTGACAACAATTTAGCACACAACAATCTCCCAAAGAAAGTTTTCATTCACAGGAAGTTGTGATGATATTTTTAAAATGGAACATATGTTTCTGTTTTAATTTTTTTTTTTTTATTTGCTTATTAGCAGGTAGTTAAGGTCAGGGTTCATAATAAATAAAAACATGATCAGATCTTGCTCAACTAAAGTAAAAAAAACAACATGGACATTGCTTTGGTCATGTTCTATAATTTGTGCAATTCAACTGAAAACACAAGTCTGGTGAATGTTTTTAAAAGAAGGCCATTACATAGCAGACATGCCTACCATTTCATAGTTTATACAACCTATTTATTTAATGGTTCATAATTCTGCTTTTTTAACAAAAATATTTTAATAACCACAACTTTTTTTTTTTAAATGCATAATAAAGATAGTGCATAGTGCAAACACAAGCAAGTCTAATTTCCTGGATTGTCTTTTCAAAGAATAAAAATTTCACAATGAAGATGAAAATATCACTGGCTGTAAACAAGGCATATCATTCTTCTACTTGAAAAACTATTTTTAAAATTTTTGAAAAAAATGCTGACAGCAGTAGTTTTTAAGTGTTTTAAATATGCTGATTCTTGTTCATAACATCTGGTAGAGGAAATTCTACCATTTATATATCTATTCTACGATCAACTTAAGCCTAACTACATTAGATTATTCTACATCTTATATATCTTGCTCTAGTACTAGTAACTGGACTCACCACCTCATCTATCTCTAAGTCTGTTGGGGCACCACAAATGATCTTACTTACAGGCATGTCTGATATAATAAGAAACCTTCCTTAGTTGGACAAATGTTCCATTTCAAAAATTTATCCAGATTCAGGACACATTGAAATAGAAATGAGACCTGTCTGAACCCATTGCCAACTCATTAAATCCTAAGTTCAAAGACTGTATCTAAAGATTAAATAACAGCATCAGTAATCTACTGGCTTGGTACGATATGCACATAGTTCTTATGGAATGTCAATAGTCTTCTCTCACAGATCACATCTACACAATAATTTAGTATGACACAGTGCACGCAGCTACACTTGTAATACAAATAACATGAAAATAATTTACAGTCATCTTTATGAAGTCTTCAAACTTTTATCTCCTCAAAATACACCTCTCTATGTCTTAACCATTCATCAACACTTTTAAACACATAAACTAGCTGTTATTACTCTCTCTCTGAATTATAACAATAAATATTTACTAAGTCAAAGTTAACAACAAAATATTTACAACATATTAAGTAAACAAAACAAATTTTTCACAGGCATTAGTGACAAAGTGTTTTGTTATTTCAAAACTTTTTAGTTTTCAGAATTCCACACAGCACTTAGGGAGAAATGAAACTTTAAAAATGACATGAACAAGAAGAGCATTCAAGAAAAATAAATGCAGTTTTTAGCTTTCAAATGTACACACACTTTGTCATGGAATGGAAATCTCTAATATTCCCATTTAAAAAACTTTTTTGAGGGAAATTACCTAAAAATATTATGCTAGTTACATTTAATACAAGATTATAGTGGTATGTCATATCAAAGAAATGAAGAGATTTAGATTCAGTAAACACACCACTAATGCCTGAAGTTTACCAAAAAGTTATACTGCTCAACTATTGAGTAGTGTCACCAAGCTACCTATGGACATAGAGACCACAAAACTCAATCTGGGTGGTCTCTCCAGGTCGCATGTCACAATGCAAATAGCTATGGAGTAGGGGCAAATAACTACAAGCTCATTCTTTCATGTCCGGGAGCTGAACTAAAGTGTCTTTGAAACAATCCTAAGTGTCTGCTCAGTCACAAGATTTCATCGTGAACAAGTTCTGTTAGTCCCCCAAATTTAACACGGAACTTTCGATGACCCCAATTGATGTAGTGAAGATTAACAACTGCAATAATGAAGACGTAAGTTGCAGATAATTCTCTGATAAACCAGCCTCTAAGAAATTCAAATTTTGAAAACAACAATGGTCCATTCTGAAAAAAAAAAATGTTTTAAATTAGAATAACAAATTCTGAAGAAAAAAAAATGCTTAATACTGTCTGACTTATTTTTACAGGATAAATAACACCAACTGATAAAAAAATATAAAAAGTTAAAGAGTAAAAAATAAGTTCACAAAATTAGCATTGTCTCAAATTCTTTTTTTTTTTTTTTCATTCTCTACAAAAGTTTCCTCTGAATACACATAATTACTTCCAAAAACATTTTCAAAATCTAGCAAGCCTAAAAAAATATTTAAAAAAAACTTAAATAAAATAATAACCCCCTATAAACATTAAAATCTGTATTTCTGAATATAAAAATGAAGTTAATATTTCATACATATCCTTGTTATAAATTCAAAGTAATGAAAAATGCTTCCACTAAGCTAAGCATTTGCTAAAAGATGATTGATTCATTTTATATGCAAAACCTTTTCTATAGGATACTATTATTGTTACCAAATAAAATTCATGATAAGCCTAACTAATTTAGCCAAATCTGTGAATACTGAAAGGCTCTACGGGAGGACTGATCCTTTTAGCCTTGCCACCAATTGGATTCATCTCTTGTCTATGTCAATGAATAATTTCAAAAAGTTTTAACGTGATCAGAGAATGGGTGTGGGAGAGATAATGTGTACACACTTTTTACCAGACAGACAGACATAGACAGAGTGAGGTTGATATTAGCTTTGTAAAAATAATTGGATTTGTGAAGCTTGTTGTTATCAAATGGTACAATCTAAAGATACAACTTTTTTTTATTCAATGCATACACTTCAGAAGTATGTTGGGCTTTATCAGATAGACAAAGAGTGAAGTACCGGTAGATAGTAGACAGTTCAAAATCAGACTGAAACACCATATAGAATTTGTCATGTAGAAATAAGATTCTTAAAAAAATATGTTAGATTATGACAGAAGAATTGGATGGTCATAGCTCTGTCAAGTTATATACATATGCCAAAAAGATTATGACAAAAGACATGGATGGTCATAGCTCTGTCAAATTATATATGCACGCCAAAAACAAACTCACCTGAACATTTGACACAAGAACATAATCCATTATTATCCATGAAAAAACATGTGCTAGAAGGAAGTACAGTGGATGGATGTCAAAAAAATGATGTAAAGACCATGCTGTTATAGCACCCAAAGGGAAGCAATCACATAAAGGCTCTAGAAATAGTGTCACAATAGTCATCATGTTTAACCTCAGCCTCACCCATCTGAAAACATAAGAGATACATACATCTTTGTAAACAAATATTTTTATCACATACACTGTTATATACATTGATGCTGCACAGACCCTAGAGTTAAAATAAACTGAAATGTAATTTTCTTTCAAGTTAATGAGTAAAAATTTGAGTTTCTACGACTTACCTAACCATCCGATCAATAAATCCACACAAAGTTGTTTGTCCAACATTTTGCTTGGCAGGAATGGCTGACATCACTAATTTGCCTCTGAAACAGTTGAATTTAAAACACTTGTTACATGTAATAAAATAAAGGCTAACCTTTTAAAATGTAATAATAATTAAATGCACAGTAAAAAAAAATATGACCAAATGACAACAGCATTAATAATGTCAATGAGATGGCAAGTGTTTATATCAAACAAAAAAATAAAATATAAATGCCTTTTTTTATTTTACAAAATTGCTTTTATGTTAAAGCATGCTTATTGGGTTATTGTCCAATCTCTTTTGTGGACCTGTGGGGGGAATGATTATCTGGGTGAATGTTTCTGAGTTGTCTTTAGGAGCTCAGCAAACTTAACTCTGCCTGAGTCTGGATTCGACCTCAAGCACCTTGTTAGGTGGCAGGGCCACTAACACAACTCAGTTCATACCCACTGATAGGTAGCCAGTTTAAGCCACACATGACACTGTTAATATTAAAATATCCAAATATTACAAAATAAATGTTTAAATTTTAAACTCGTGTTTTTTGTTCAGCATACTTTTTCTTTGTTTTCTAGTATTATTGTTATGGTTTTGAAATCAATAAGAACACCAGTATTTGTGGTAAAATAATGCCTTGCAACACTTTAAAAGAAATAAACTGATATTTACCTTTCATGAAGAGCATTAGTTAAAAAAAAATCTTCAGCCAGATAGCGTCCATACCAGGCTAACCCATTGACCTGATCAAGTGATGTCTTCTTAAAAATGTAAGACATGCCGGTCACACAGCACAGACCCAGCATGTTGAAGGCTATATAAAACCTGGCCATTGCAGAGCCAAAGTAAATCTGCAAATGTTTTTACAAATTGCTGAACTGTACAATTTTATAAATTATACTCTTTAAAGATTCATTATTTTCAAAATAATTAAACTTTTAAGCAAATCATAGATAAATATTTACAATTTTATAAATATAGATATCTTTACAATAATTTATGTAACTTAAAACATGTTTTATCAATTAATTTAGCACTTATAATGAACAGTTTATGTAACCATCAGGGGCTGACTGGGTGTCATAATTGGCACTGTCAATACCATATGATTTGGCCCTCAAATTGCATGCCATATGAGAAAAATGAGCATCCATTCGTACCTGTTCTAAACAAAATATTACTTTTGACTTTTGTGTCATAGAGAACTAAACTCATTCATATGTTGGTTTATGTAACTTGTATTTGAAGGTTGTAACTTGCATTTGAAGGATGGTATGTAATCTTAATGCATACTGGCCTAACCTTAATTAGCTTGAATTATGATCTATGTTCACACTATTGTAATTCTGTAGAACTTTATGAAATAAGAGGCCCTTATGTTATATAAGCAAGTATACAGATAAAGGCTTTTAAATTATTACCCAAAATGTATTAGGCTAGTATTACAAAGAAAAGTCAGTAAAAGATCTTTAATGAATGGTAATGCAAGGGCCAGTCATGACATTCTATGGACCCCTTTTATAATAAAATATAAATCTTTTACAGTATTGTGGGCCACATTTAAATTACAGAGGGTAGGGGGATGCAAACACTAGATACTAACCTTTTCAACAGTTGAGCCAAACCCAGGACTATCGGTAGTAAAAGGAATTTGATGAACTAAAGCCACATTTGGTTTCTGTAACTTGCTAGTCATGTCATTTAAAATAACATCTGAGGCTAAAATACAAAATATATTATTAATTTTAAAAAATATTTACAATCAAGACCTAAAAATTCCACAAAGCAGGCACAATTTAAGTTTACTTTCAAAGTTAAACAATAACAGTTGATGCACTGATGTACTGAGCTGGTGGAAGCTGTTAGTTTCTTAGATCTAATTAAAAAGATTGTGATTTAAAAAAAAAATATTTTGCGTTTATAATTGAGATTTAAAAAGATAATTAAAAGAAAAAATTAATAAATATTTTAAACAAATGATTTTTAAAGCAAGATCTCTAATTAAACAAATGTCTATTTGTATCTTAACATAAGACATTTATCAAATCCTTCCTACCTTCAATACGGCTTGAACTTATCCAAACAAATTCATACTGTACAGCATTGTAGGCAGGAGCCATGTTCTGTACCATGGGATTCACTATATCTTTGGCTCTACCTAAAAGTAGAATGCATATACATCAATAAGTTTTGTATAAAATACCAAAAAAAAATTTGAAATGATTACTTAAAATAAATCTTTTAAAAGCAAAAGCAACAGATGAAACATACCTATAAAAAGTTTTACATCTACATGATGATAGCGCTCATGTAATTTGTTTACTAAGGATATGGCTGCATCTTGGTCATCATGGAAACAAAATAACAACTCAAACTGTAATTAGAAGATATTTATTGTTGGATTTATCCTATAATTAGCAATTACAACTATATAATTACTTACGTCATAAAATTTGTTTAGAAAAGAAAAAAAGTTGTAAATAAATAATACAAGTTTACCAAGAAGAAGTAAAAAAAGAATATATTAATAATTCTATTTCATTTCAGATCTTAACGGCCTAGGCATGCAAATCTCATTTAGCAGCATAATTTGTAATTAAAAAAAACTCTAGTAGCTTCTGATCTCAATCTTTGACAATTTTGTTTACAACAGAAAGAATACAAAAGTACAAGTAACTAATCTTTATTAGACAAAATGATGATGGAAACATTGTGTTGGTTAAAACTTTTACCTTAGGATACGCCAACTTAAAATGAGATTCTAAATTATATTCTAAAAGTGGATCAACTCCCATAAGTGGTTTAATGATGGACACACCAGGCACCACATCTCCCATCTCTAGCATACCAGAAGGTTTGTGTAAATACAACTTGCTGTTGATATAGATTGTATTAATATTATTGGAATGATGTAATAACATAGATTCTAACGTTAGTGGTTATTTACAATTTTTGTCTTTTTAAAAAATCAAAAATGTGTAAAATATGTGAATATGATTCAGTTAACTTTAGCAAAATATGTAGTATATAAATATATACATAATATTTTTTCAGTTTTTGTTTCACAAAATATTTTTTGTTTAGATACACACAAAAGTATAGGAAGATATGATTTATTAAAACTGAGGACTGCAAGGTTCTTTAGACAAACATTTCAATTATGTTGTCTTGTGTCCCAAACCATCTGTATGTATGGGTTGCCATAGGTGGTTGTGAAGATCGTTGTCTAGGGGGTTGGATTTCTGGCGAGCAACTCCAAGCCCTAGTTCAGTCTCTGACTGACTCTCTTAAACTCCAGTCTCTGACTATGATTAACTATCTCAGAGCCAAGACACCAACTTACTTTAAATCTTACACACCTCATATACCCTTACACACATTCATGTGGACCCACTCATGATGTCAACCTTTCAACACCCAATGTATAATAAACAAACAATGTTATGCTAGAAAATCTCTGATGTACAGGGGATTTAAGTAAATGTTTCAATGTTCAAGACTACTCCTATAATTCATCCAGGAATTTCTAAAGGACCAGAAAAATTAGGGAGAAGAGGAAAGATACATTTCTTGCTAGTTAAAATAAAAAATATTTGATATTTTTACAATCTGCTAAATTCTTAAAAATCATTAATTTTATTTCTCCTACAAACAAAGTGTTCTCTGACTTAACAAATAGGTACAAGATTGAGGTAATTTAATGTGTAAATTTCCAGAATATTCTCACCTGGCCACAAGAGACACAATAGTAAAGAACATAACACCTGTATAGATCATCAAGGCAACACTGGCCAGTATAAACTGTACATAGTAGAGAGTATCCTCAGGGTCCCAGCTCCACATCTGAAAGGGAGGTAACAAATTACATTATTTTAATTATTTATAATTTCGTTAATGAAATGTTTGAGTTAGTAAAGCAGGATGCCAATATAGACAATAATTAATTGATTTTGTTTCTTTTCACAAAGCTTATATATCAACTCACTGGGTCTATCTTATACAAATTCTGTGAACGTTATTTTTCCCCACTTCCCATCCTTGGACAAAGTTGAAACTTTATAAAATTATTCATTGTCCCTTATAACATATCAGATAAAATTGACCAATTATTTTATTAATTAGTCGTAATTAATTAATTTTGTTTTATATAGAGACAGTATTAAGGGGAGATAAACCTTGCATAGATTATTAAATTGGTGCTTAAAATTTGAAACTAACAATAAACAATAAAACTTTCTATTTTCATAAGCACTTGTCTAGCTCAGTTGCTAGTGTGTCAGTCTTTCCATCAAGGAGGCTTGAATCCTGAAGTTCGAATTCAATACTAGCACAGGCACTTTCTCCCAGATACTTCCTCTTTCCCATCCCTAACTAGTCCACACAATTGATAGGACTATGGCACAGAGAGCATGTTAAAAGCATGAAGTTGTGCTAATCAAAAACAAGTGGTAAATAATATTTCCAAGCACACACATTTATTGTCTGTCTAGATCTATTACAAATTAATTATATGATTAAGTCAAAATAATTGATACAATTGCACTTAATATAATACAAGCTTTGTTTTTGTTTTTTTAAAGTTTTGTTTTTTAAAAATATTTTGTTTCATATGTTCAACAGATTTTAACCATTTAAGTCCAGTATCATGTATCTAACCATGCGAGTCTAGTTTTTAATCATGCAATTCTAGTATATAAAGGTATCAGAGTCAAGATGATTCACAGTCAAACACTTCATGATCCAGGGGTTCACACTTCATGGTTGAAGAAAGTACAGTATAGTTTGATACAGTAGTACAGAGATCAGTGTGGTTATATATGGTGAAGCCTTTGTATAGTCAGTGTTATGTGTTGTACAGTATTGGATATGATGTATAAGACATTAAAAAGTTATGTATTTTGGAGCCTGAGTTGGCAAGAGAGTTGGATGTGTTGTGAGGTGCAGTGTTAGCAGAGAGGCTGGATAGGGAGAGACTCATTACAACATTATTGTTTGATGAATCAACAGTGAAAAGTCAAACCATTTAAAATACCAGTTGAAACCAACAATGTTATCTAATTAATTATCTAAATTATCTAATAAATTACAGCCGTTGAAAAAATTACTTCAAAACAGAAAATAATTACGTCCTAGGAGTATCTATGGGTCAATCTAGTCATACATGTTAATCAGTGACTTAAGCTCTGCTGAGTCCGTTGGTTTTCCCTGGCTAATTCAGGCAACCCATGCTCTACAAATAAAGACAGACTTATCAACACTTTTATAATCTAAGTTGGACTTGACAAAATGCAACACATTTTAATCAAAAAGATAATTGAAAAGGGAAGTACCAAAACAACTCGATCTGTAACTGTACACAAAGTTTGTTTTACGTGAACTTGTTGTGTTTGAACTTATTTGCATTTGCCTGTGGGTGCTGTTTCAAATGTAGCTTAATCTACATGTTGCTAACAGTTGTTTGATTGCACATTATAAAACTTTGACCAAATAAATAAATGTATCTTATTCGTTTCCCTAAACAGTTCCATTGGTATCATAGCGTAGATTTCACACCGTAACACACGCGCGTGGCCCTAGTGGAATCTCACATTTGACATGCCTGCTGTAAACATCATTAATATGCATTGTTTTTTTATTCTTCTCTTCTCTGAACATCTCATCCGTCAATCGACTGACCGCATGGCCCAAAGATAATATGTTTATACTTTAGCGTGAAGAAGTTAACAACACGGTGGACGTCAAGGCGATTCTGACCAAAACAATTTGTAGGCACTAGGCCGAGGAACATATCAGACAAATGTTGGTCTAAGGAAGGTTGTCCTGGTGGTGTAACACGGGGCAGAGTTAGGATACTGTGAATTTGAGGCCATGATGTAATGAACAGAGAAAATAATGTATCACCGGTGGAGAAAGTAAAACAACCTTGATATCGATAGAGACCTTGTGCCAGTAGCGTTAGGATACACACTTACCCAAGCTACTAACGGAAATGAGAAGATGAAAATGTTAATCTAAAGCAAAAGTCTTTATGATCGTCAGTCAAATCGATCTAAATGTATGAAACAAACTAATGTAGATATGGACCTAAGTCCACTGGCGGATCCGGGGGGGGGGGGGGGGCAGTAGGGGCGATCGCCCTGGACGAACTTTAGTATAGGATTCACACAATTTGTATACGAATTTATTACTTATGTTAAAAATATATACTAATTATTTATATTTCAACCTATTTTTAGATTATTTCGCCCCCCCTCTAGTATGTTGGCCGATTTGGTGGGGTCGGGAGGGGGCGATGGTATCAATCCCGCCCCCCCCCTCCATACACTTTCGAGTGGGGGGGCGGTCCAATTTATTTGTAGAAATCACAGCTTGCTAACAGAATCAATTAAATATCTATATGATTAAAACTTGTTATTGATATTTTAACCGATCTGTATATTATGTCTTTCCCTGTTTGCCGATGGGGGGGGGGGGCGCGAATATTTCTACTGCCCTTCCCACCTTAACCCTTTGATTGGGGGAGGGGGGCGGTACTACTTTTATGGAGAAATCATAGTTTGTGAACAAAATTAGTTGAGTTAATATATACATTTTATATTATGTCACTCCCGTTCTGGTATCTTGGCCGATTCGGTGGGGTTGGGAGGAGGGCGATTGCATGTACTGCCCTCCCCACTCTAGCCCTCTGAGTGGGGGGGGGCGGTCCTATTTTTATGGAGAATCATAATTTGTGAACAGAATTAGTTGAATATCTATATAATATAAACTACGTAATGATATGTGAACCCATTGTATATTATATCGTACCACACTCTAACCTCAAATTTTATCATTAGTAAATTTAAATCGGACAAACCAATACTTTTTCTTTTAGTATTATAGTTAAGAAATTACAAAATTTAAAAAAATCTGTCACTAATATAATTTATATATGCTATTAATTAAATTATTATATCGAGTCGCCCCACCCCTATTCTTTAATGCCAAATGCAATCTTTAGCAGAAATTATTAAAGGAGCGAGGATTAAACTTTTTACTCTACCGCCCCTCCCATTTCCACACAGAGTTTATGTAATTTCACATGAATTTATCAAAATTATTTTAAGAAAGACTTTGCATTGGAAAAGTTAGAATTCAAACGAAATTTTTCAGTATAAGAGTCATGATTGAGATGAGTTCTAAACCCAAATAATCATTTCATAGTCGCCTTTTTCCAACCTTTACGCAATCTGATATTTTTCTAGTTAAATAAATTTAGGACTATAACTCACAACTTATACTTATATTTTATTGAATATTATGCATCGAATAATTTTTTTTCGGCGGCGATCCTCAAAGACAAAATCTAAATATGTGAGGTATCGTATCTTATTAAGGAACAAATCGGTTTTATTTGCAATGTATTAAGGGCCTATAAATTCATATTAGAATATTTTTCCAGTACAACATTATTCAAAAGGTCCTTTTTAATAGTAGGAATAATGAGCTTCAGGTCAGGAGAATGCGTTTCTTCTGTAAAGTATGCAAGAAAACGTTTTTGACGTCGGGGCTTCGCCCGAACCCCACTGATGAATTGAATAATGAGCTGTACTTGTCAGGAGAATGCGTTTCTGCATTCAAAAATGCAAGATAACGCTATATTGATGAATAATAAGCTGTAGATGTCCGGAGAGAATGCGTTTCTGCAGTGAAGAATGCAAGAAAACGCTTTTGTCGTCGGGGCTTCGCCCGAACCCCACTAGGGAACCTTATAGCCCTCCCCCATTTTTTTATGTTTTTCGCTGAATGTTGAAAAATGCTGCTTTTTAAAATTCTCATATATATATATATATATATATATATATATATGTTTGTGTGTGTGTGTGCTGTACGCATGTTTATGCATAGGGTTAGGGTTTACTGGGCGTTAGGGTTAGGGTTTGGAAAAAAATCGCCCCCCTCACTCCAAAGTTCTAGATCCGCTAGTGCCGAAGTCCAGTAGAGTTCCGATCCACACATTTTACAGCTACTACAGTCAAGAAGAGGTAAATGCTTATCTATCTAAAGCAAAAGCCTCTTTGATCATCGGCCCCATGACTCTAAATGTTTTCCTTTTGACATGGACACGTATCTATTCAACGTACTACTTCTAGAGGCGCGGTGGCGGAGCGGTAATGCGCTTGGCTTTTGAATCGGTGGTTCCGGGTTCGAATCCTGGTAAAGACTGGGATTTTTAATTTTGGATCTGAGTCCACCAAGATCTAATGGGTACCTGAGATTAGTTAGGGAAAAGCTACATGACACCCTCGTTAACCTTGGGCCACATCTGTCCTATAGATCACAAGGTTTTAAAGGGGAACTTAACGTACTACTTCTAATGATCAGTATGACTACAGAAATAGGCATACAAGGAGTCACATACGATAGTGATCAACTTGAATATGAATACAAAAATCTGACGCTATATAAATAAAATCATGACTATACATTATTTGACACGTCGGGGTGTGGGCCTTCCCCACATTTTCTGGACAACCTTATAGACCTACAATTAGAAGAGAGATGCAAAGTCAGATCAGCAGGAAAACCAAGCTATACATGAAGTTAAGGTAACCTACTAGAAGGACGAGACTGCGTCCTTAAGGTAAAACAATAATAAGACAATGTGCTGCCACTCTGCCAGTGCACTAAAGCTGAGTGTGCTGATTGCATGAGCGCCAATGGTGTCACATGACGGTTCCATATGCCTGGACGTGTAAGTCTACATACAGACGAACCAACTGAGTGCGTAGAGATCTAACTTGTGCTTCTATTGACCTTGTTATGCTATACAACAAAGCCTTTGATTCGCAATTAGGTCCGGGAGACTTTTTTTTTAATAATACATTGAATGTGTAGAGAAGAAAAAAGCATTAATCGATAAATTGATCGTGCAATTCCGAGTATCGAATATCTCCTATTGATTGATTGAGACTCAATGTAAGACTAAAGGCACGCTATTGTAGCCTGCAGGCAAAACATGAAGAGTGCCTCGCCAATAATTCAGACTTGGAGAAACGTCTTAGCCTAGCACATGGGCGTGACCAGAGAAGTGAATTGTTTCGGGCTCCCCCCCCCCCCCCCCCCCATGAAATATCCCCCGCAGGGTTGATGTTTTTAAAACTGTTGTTTTGCTTTAATTCTTTTTTAATGGAGGGAAGATTTTATTGTTAAGTCATAAACTTACCCCAGCGTTGTCAAAGTGTTTGAGGTTGAAAACCCCCCATCTTAAATACCAACAAATTAGAATCTATGTACTAGACAAAAACTAGTTGTTCAAATCAGAGGCACTTTACAAATAAATGCTAGCAGAAAATAAACCCATACGTTTAAAATACAATCTTTCAAAACTGCGAATGTAGCGTGTGTCTATTCTCGGGGTTTGGCCAAGTTTGTGATCTGAAACGATAGTCAGTGAAGTCTTCTTCCTTACACATGTAAATATTGACATTTTCCTATCGGGAAAAAAAGGTTAATGACGTGATTTATATGCAACGTTTCTTGTAGATTCCGCCAACATTCTTAATATCCTGCACACACGGTATCACATCTAGAAGATGTAGATACATACAGCGAAAGATAGAAAGAGAGAGAGAGGGAGGCAGAAAGAGAAAGAGAGAACAGACTAGACCGCTGTGGTATTGGGATGAAGAATAAACTGGTCTACAAACAATCAAAGAGCATTTTTTGTAGCGGTAAAAAAAGTAAAAAGATGTGAGGTCTCTGTTTTCAAAATGAAAAGTTTTTTTTAGTCTTAAATTGAAAATAACATTTAAGAATGAATGAATGTACGCGCCAATTCAAATGGAACATAATTGTCAACTATTCCATCTAAACTAGTATGACATTTGACACTTTCAGAAATTTATCAAGGTTTTGAAACGACTGGTTTGAATTCTATTGGATCTATCAACTGGCAAGATCGTCTTTGATTTGGACATAGCTGCGTCCAGATAATGAAATATACAAACGAATGTATTGAGCAACTCTAGAACTCCAAACTTCATAGGCAACTTTCTTCTTCTTCTAGCCAGCTTTTTGCTGCTGAGCTGTCAGCTCTATTGCAGTCTGTGCCAAGGAAAAATAATGTGTTGTTTTTCTTTAGTTGTTCAGCATTGCCGTACAGAGTGTAGTTTATGTTGGGCTGTAGTGGAAGTAGGGTCTGCCTATGGTGGATTAGGAAGGGGCATTTAAAGAGGATATGGTTTACGGTTTCATAAGGGTGGGCGCAGTGTCTACAAAGGGAGAGTTGTGTGGAATTTATTTGGTTCAGATGGTAATTTAACACATGTGTGTGTCCTGTTCTTAGTTGGTAGATTGTAGATGGTGTTTGATGTCTGTTTCTGTAGCCCACGGTTAACGAGGTTGTTATGTGGCCAGCACAACGACCAACCTTCTTTACTTTTCCCCAACTAATGTCAGGTACCCATTAGAGCTGGGTGGACTCAGAGGCGCCCAAAAGATCCCGAAATTAAAAGTCCCTGTCTTCACTAGAATTCGAATCCGGGACCCCCAGTTCAGAAGCCGAGCGCTTTATCACTCAGCCAAAAAAAAAAGGTGAAACGGGCTAATATGAATACCAAATTAAGTCTAATAAAGAAAGGGGGGGGGGCAACACTGGCCAGTATTAAGTATTATGCGAGGGAAATTCGAGTTAAACAAAGCTCACATACGTCCGAAATGTGGCATGCTCCTTAGGGTCTGAAAGGGGAACTCATCCCTTTTAAATTCAACCTCTTCTTACTATGAGTTGTAGATGCCAGGAAAATGAATTTCTGAAGCTAAGAACTATTACTATTTCTAGAAAATAAAAAAAAAAGTACAAGCATATTAAAAACGACACACTCTTCTAATAAAAAAACAACTAAACATGCAAGCTTGAATGAATATTCTTTACATAAATCTAGATTCCACAACATATTGTAAATATATATGCAAAGAAAACTGGAATATTGTGTTGTTATTATTATAAGTGCTATTTTTTTCCTTACTTCCTTACCCCCCCCCCCCACCACACCGTGAGTCCCCAGATGGCTAAGAGAGATGCGAATGAATCTGATGGCGCTACTGGTTAAAGGTAGAGAAACACTCAAGTACAATATAATTGTAATACTTTTTCAATTCCCAAAATAGAGATAGGTGCGGAAATAGGAAGGAGAGAGAGAGAGAGAGAAATCGGAATTCATTGTTTAACATTTTAGCCTACAGCTTTACCTTTCTTTCGCTGTTTTCAAAGCTTACATAACTCACTATGTCTGTCTGTCTGGTAAAAAGTGTTTACACGTTTATTTCTCCCACACCCATGCTCAGATCAAGTTGAAAGTTCGCACAATTATTTAATGACATAGACAAGACATGAATCAATACAACAAAAGTAACCAATTAGACAAATAAATAATTGGTGATTCACTATTTTGTTTAATAGTAACAAGGGAAACTAATAATTCAGTATTCACAGACATGGCTAAATTTGTTGTGTTTAGTCCACGTAAATAATTGTTAACGCGATTTCTCCATCACGCATGCTCCAATCAAGTTGATACTTTAAAAGATCATTTATTGTCTCGGAATTGACACGAATCAATAAACAAAATACTCAATTAGTCAATTAATTATTGGTAATTCATTATTTTGTTTAATAAACAATAAAGGAAATAACTTGTACATTATTGGTAGGTATAGTTTTAAGGATGGAGTTCTTCTCCTTAAGACACGCTTTGTTTTTTTCGTTTTTTTTAAAAGGGATTTGTATTTTACCCAAATAAACAATTTGTTGTTCGCCAAGTCGTTAACACATTGTTGAATAGCCCCATTACTGCCCCTTAGTGCAGCATGTAGGTAATACTAAGATTACTTGTATCTTAGGTTGAGAGACATTAAAATAAAGGAAATTGTCGAGTTCTAAAGCACTTACCCCAAACTGAGACCTGTCCGTGTCTCGTGTGTTGTGCGACGTGGACGTGGTCAAACAGAGCACCAGAAGCACCACCGAGTAGTGCACTACGGCCATCGCTGAGCGAACTCCTTTAGCTTGGGTGTAGCAGACGGCATTGACCAGCTCCTAGCATACTCCACGCCCATGCAAAGTCCAGCATGAGTGAACTGCTATCACATCAGCTGAAGTCAAAGAAAAAAAAACACTATCTTTTCAAATGATCCGCACTATTACAAATATGAAAGGGGATTTACTTCACTTTCTCAAAAGTCGGAAAAGCATGCTCCTATTACAAGACTTCTATCAACGCAATCTGTCTGAGTCGAATCTTGTACACGTTATTTCCCCCACTTCTAGGATCAAGTTGATACTTTGCATAATCATTCATTATCGATGAATCAATTTAAAACTTTAACAAAGTATTTATTCAATTTTTTGTAATTAATTAATTTTGTTTTAAATAGAAAATGTACTAAGATAAAGGGAGATAATATTTGTTTAGAGAATTACGTCGTTCGCTATTTAAATTTAAACTTTCAATAGACTAAAAAAAAAAATCTATTTTGATTATGTACTTGAATATCTCGGTGGCTAACATGTTGTTTTTTTTTAAATAGCTTTTGAAAAGGCAGCACGGAAACCTTCTACCCCACCCCCTGAAACTGGTCCACAGAAATGATTGGGTCATAGAGCACTAGACATGCATTAAGCATGAAAGTTGCGCTTAAAATGCAGTAAAAATATGTCCAATCGCACAAATGTATCAGTGTTAGTCTAGATTCTCTTGATCTATATAAATTTAATTGCATGATTGATTCAAAATAATTGATGCCAGTTCACTCAATATACGCATAGTTATAATTATTTTAATATATTTTGTTTTTAAATTCGTACACTATATAAGTCATTGTTTTTATAAAACTACATAACGTTTGTCTTCGAGTCCGAAGGTTATTAAAGAGGCGAACCTGGCATTTAACATGATTTTTAAAGAGTTTTCGGGGGGGGGGGGGCACAAGCCATTATCAATTTACAAATACTTAGCACAGGCTGGATACCAACATTACAGTAAACGATTATAAAATCGCAATATGCATAGAACTCGATCTTTGATAATTGTAGTTCGAATTAATGAAAACAAAAATTCCTTTCAGATTAATGCTGATATAATAAGGAAGAGGAAATTGAGCAACTCAGGTTTAAAAAAAAAAAATGATCTTGGCGCTTATATAGCACATTCAAATGGTATCCGGGAGTTTATCGTATTGATCTGGGTCATATGTTTCGTTGAAAGAAGATTGAACAGATCTATTTCCGTCTTGAACATTTTCTTTAGATTCAAGATTGTTTGCATGTTGAAACCTACCATCCCACCTAGCCCCTATTTGTTTTCGATGTCTCCACAAACAAACCAAATTTCGATTTTTTTTTTTTTTTTAAGGGAGTAAGTTGAACGTGACGTGAAGCCAATTTTGTAAAATGAGAATTGAAAAGATCCAAAAAACAATAAAAAACCATCTCACAAATTGTTGGAATACGTTAAGTTACAACTTGGTGTATGTGTCATCGCTAAAGGCTCGTAATCCGTGAGTGTGGACATCACCTAGCTCATTTGAAAATTAATTGATTTGCTCCGTTAATGTGCGAATCATGGATTGTTCGCATTTTACCAAGGTAATGTGCATCAGGTGCCCACAAGTGTCCATTGTGTGATATGTTTTGTTGCGTAATTTGTGGAGACACAGATCCTAAAGAGAAGGGTGAGGTAAGATAGTATTGTGCAGCATCTTTCAAAAAGAATATAGATCAGAAAACAGTGCGAAGAGGCTATATTTAGATTTGCATGTAGGTTTAGAAAAGCAAGCAAAGAGAAATGTTAGCAATTTCTTATGCAAGGCACCCAAACGTGTCACCGTGAGAATTAACGTACCCTAAGTACATATAGTAAAAACTGATGCACACTGGATTTTATCGGTGGTTCTTTGTAAAAATTTTAGCTGTGGTTCTTTGTAAAATTTTAGCCGTGGTTATTTGTACAATTTTAGCCATGGTTGTTTGTTAAATTTTAGCTGTGGTTCTTTGTACAATTTTTGCCGTGGTTCTTTGCAAAATTTTAGCTGTAGTTCTTTGTAAAACAGCTTTTATAAACTTTGTACTAAAACAGGTAACTAATGCAATTGTATGCAAATTCTGAATTCAGTGTTTACAAAGAGATTTTGAAAGATGGAAAATGTCCCTGCTGTAGAACTATCTATACGTCCAGCAGCAATAAAACAATCCCTTGGTAGTAGTCAGAGTTTCAGAAAATGTGAAGGCTGATCTAAACGTAGCCCACACGGTGTGCTTGTCGCAAAGAGCCATTGCTATACAAACTTAATAGCTTTAACCTAAACAAGAAGATCTTAGATCATTTTTACGGCGCGACTATACAAAATCTGCTAACATACGGAATAACTTGTTGGCAAGGCAACGCTTCATCTAAACTGTTGCGCCGCCTAGAAAATATTATAAAGAGGGCGTCAAATATCACTCACAACATTACCCTATTTGAATGAACGTTATGATCAGAAATGTCTAAGAAAAATCGCAAAAATCTTGTAAGAACAGCCACCCGCTCCATCATAACTACGTCAAGTCGTCGCGAAGTGGGCAACTGCTGTCAATCAAGGCAAGAACAGAGCGGTACAAAAACTCGTTCGTACCTTACTCGGTCAGACTTTATCAACGCCAGCTGGAAACATGAAAAGGACCAAGATGCCGGTGTGTAGTCGCTGAATGAACTCCATATGTTGTGTCTGTTCTATTTATGTATATGTTTCTATTGTGTTGTCTTTATATGAGAAAAGAGTCCTTGTAATCACAACAAATTTCCATATGGATCAATAAAGCAGTCTTAGTCTTATGTAATTCAAGTGTCACCAATCTACAAATGGCACTAATAAGTAAACATAATTTTGTCCAATGTTTTGCGAATTCATTTCCTTAATTGTAATAGCGTTTTAAACCGTTTGATTCTTTCATTTCTTTATATTACAGTTTTTTAATTGACAGATGATGACTTGGTGATTGGATTCTTATTTGTTGATTGTTTAAACCTGATGTCTAGAAATATTTTAACAACACCACTAAAGATCTTATTTTTCCAATGCTTAGTAAGTAAAAGGTAATTTTTTTTCTTTAACGAGTGCCTAGTAGGTAATGTGGAATTTATTAAGGTAATCGGCACATTTACGCACATTAACGGATTACCCTAGTCAATCTGCACAACACCAAGATAATGTGCAGAATAATTGATTTCTGCACTTTAGCGGTAACATATAGACTGGGTACGTACAGACAAATATGACAACATTTAATATTACCAGATTGACTCCGAGAACTAAGAAACCTCTAAATAAATAAGTTACATTATTAGCTACCTGTCAGAGACGTAATATCTATTGTTTGATAAATGTGTCGATTAGAAATCTGATGATGAATGCATAGCGGGGCAATATCCAAGTTATCACCAGACAAAAAATAAATCTCCACATCTCCAATGAAATGATGTTCCTTGCAATTGAAGGAAATTACATCCTCGTGACTTATCTGCAACGTCATTTTGTTTTCCTTAAATGTAAGCAAATGTTTTATGCCACAGCTGGGACGGCGCGGGAGACTGCACTCTTGTTGAATCTTTAAACCAATTATTACATTCTTATTCTGATCAAACGTTGACGAATGCACTGGATTGAATTATCGACCACACCAACTTCTAAGTTCAAATCTTCTTCTTTGTCCTGGATTGGGCTTTTTTTTTTTTAATTGCTTTTAAATAGCACATCTTTTGTGCTTTTATAGCATGCTCTGTGCAATATGGTCCAATCTCTTTCTGTGGACCACTGCGAGGAGGGGCTATCTGGGAGAGGTTTCGTGCTGCTTTATAGCATGCTCTGTGCAATATGGTCCAATCTCTTTCTGTGGACCACTGCGAGGAGGGGCTATCTGGGAGAGGTTTCGTGCTGCTTTATAGCATGCTCTGTGCAATATGGTCCAATCTCTTTCTGTGGACCACTGCGAGGAGGGGCTATCTGGGAGAGGTTTCGTGCTGCCTTTACGCGCTCAGCAAACACAACTCAGCTCGACCCGGGATGCGAGGTAGATCCCCCTTGTTAACTGGCCAAGGTTTGGGTCTCTCAGCCACACGTCTAAAGTCACTAACACATAGCTCTGTGTTTAAGTACTCCGAGGTGTCAAGGCAATAAACACTGACAAAGGAGACCACTGTTGTTTTTCCTGGGATAGCAAATTCAAAAGAAAAAAAAGTCTTACCCTAAACATTAAAGTATATCATCACAGGATTTGCAATATGTGTAGAGTGCGCTGTTTTCAAAGAACACGACCATATATGCACTTCAACAATAACAAGTAAACAGTTGATTGATCAGATACATTTGTTATTATTGTATGAATTCGTCATCAAGATGATTCTAAACAGAAGCAATACAATCTATTGACAGCTAGTCTTTACGCAAGCATTTCATTCATCATTGTTAAATAATAACAGAAATTAGCACTTGATGATGATGGAGGAATGTTGTTAAGACATGACATGTGACACCTCTGTTATGGAGCATGGGATAAATCATGTGACATCTCTTTATGAAGCATGGGATATGACATGTGACACCACTTTATGAGGCATCCCATGATCAGATACATTTGTTAAAACGCATGGGATACATCATGGAACACCACTTTATGAGGCATCCCATTGGATATGACACGTGACACCACTTTATAAGGCATCCCATTGGATATGACACGTGACACATCCGTTATGAAGCATGGGATATATCATGTGACACATCTGTTATGAAGCATGGGATACATCATGGGACACCACTTTATTAGGCATCCCATTGGATATGACACGTGACACATCCGTTATGAAGCATGGGATATATCATGTGACACATCTGTTAGGAAGCATGGGATATGAGATGTGACACCTCTGTTAGGGAGCATGGGATATGAGATGTGACACCACTTTATGAAACATACTTATGGCTACTTAGAACGATAGGTAACAAAATGTGCGTGTATGAATATGCACGAGTGACGCAATGTGTTTCACTCCTAATGTGCATCCCATGGCGTATGTTTTCCTTTGGTTCAATGATGCAGAACAGTGCAAATGCTTCCATGTACGTGATGTAACGAGGGATGACCTCAGAGGAGAGAGAGAGAGGGAGAAGGAAGCGCCAACACTGATTGTCGACATTTTGCTATTTCGTAGGCGGTTTTAGATTTCAAACAAAAATTACACTAATTACATCTAATTATATAATGAGCTTCACAAGATGTGTTGGGTTTATTTTGGAAGGCCTGGTGGCAATGTTCTAAAAGAATCATGCATCACATTACTATTAACGTTGGAACTAAAACAAGTCAAGACCTGCATGACATATACACATATATCTCTGATTTTCTGAAGCTATGTGTAGAAAAACAAAAAGACAAAACCAACTAAAGTAAGTTAACAAGACCAATTCACGTAGCGTGGTACTTCCTCGCACTAAATAGCTACTGAACACTGTACAGTGGTGTATTTACTGGACTCTACTGACAACTTACAATTGAGCTCTCTGCTATATAGAGTCTAAACATAGAGTTGAAGCTAGGTGCTGAAACAAATGATACATACATATATTAAACATAAATGAATAACAGCACCAGGGACCAATGACTCTGGATCAGAAGAATGTTTTAATGGACATTCCGATGGTCTAGAGGTTAGTTTCGCTTGGTGCGTTATCGCTAGGCGGTGGTGTCGAATCCGGAGTCACAGGTTCGAGCCTCGGTCGGCGCATGCCCTTATTTTCGTAGCATTTTAATTCACTACTTTCTCTCTTAAAAAAAAAAAAAAAAAAAAAAACTTGGTCCCTGGTGCTGTTATTCATTTATGTTTAATATATGTATGTATTATATAGAGTCTAGTGTGTTTTTTTTTAAGCTTAAGCCTCAGTCTAAAGAACGTAGGAACACCACCAGGTCATTGAGGCAATATGGTATCTATTTCGGAATGTCCGTTTACTAGTCACGCTTGATCGCATGTGTTGGTCAGTTACGCACGGCCACCCCTGCTCGCGGCGTTAGAGAGATACAAATAGTGCTTCGTGGAAAGGGAGGGGGCAATGATGTGTGGACATTTTTCCGACCACAGCTAATGCCCAGGCATGCTCCAGTCGTTTGGTGACTGATGAAGGCCACACAGAAAAGACCAGAATGCATGAAGCGAAGACAAGAGAAGAGCATCGGACAACTTTCCAAGGGAGGGGCGGGTAATTTTGTAGATTCCCCCTTTCGTTAAGCGGTATTGCGGTTTCTCTCGTTTTCGGGATACATGTTCTGTTTTGTTTTAACCTATGCTCTGAAAAATACGTTCTTGGTGTGTCCCCTAGGCCTGGGAGCACCAAATCTCTCGTAAGTCTCTCGCCAATAGTAGTCATTGAGTTTTGCTCAAGAATGATACCCATCCATTCAATGGTGTAGTCATTTCTTTTGTCAACAAGTCCTGCAGGAAAGTGAAATAATAAACGATCTTATGAGCAACAACGCGTCCATTCAATGCATTTTATGTTCCCTTCAAAGTAACGATTGCGTGTAGAACATCATGGGGGGCTCAGCGGACCCTTTGATTTATACTCCATCATTTCATATACAGGCGAGTAAGGCTAGCAGCTTTCTGCATTATCTCACCACGTTAAGTTTAATTTGCCCAACAAAAGACAAGGATGTTAATATGGAGCATTCGAGCTTCATGATTGAACAAGCGTAAAAATTATGGGGAATTGATTTGTAGCGTGCGACCTCAAAACGTAAAATACAAAAAAGGCATATTGAGACTTTCCAGCTATTGAAAGTTTTCGACTAGCTTGCAATATAAAATTAATGAAACATAAGATTTATTAGTAGGCAGTCTTCTCTGGTGTCCGCCTGATGTCATAGAAATACACACACATCGCTGATGACTAAGGCGAGACGGTGTTCCAATAGCAATGCTTCCACAGTCAAGTTCAAGGCCAGGGAAGCAAATACATTTTTCCAATAAGGACATTGCTCCGTAAAGTAAGCTAGTGAACGCCAATGAGTTTCTAAAGAAATGTGTAGATTTGGTTAAACTGGTGCCTAAATGTAAGTGAGCGATATTTGGATATAAAATGTATGATTAGGATCAGTTCTTGATACCGCCGGTCTGCTCAAAGATTGAAATGTTGTTGTCAGCTTATACCACTGTTTAGTACACACTACAATTACAGCCATTGGCCTACATGCTCGGGTGAACTACGCTATGCTGTTCAAGTTTAGATTCACCCCCCCCCCCATTTTTTCCCCTCCAATAGGTATATCAATACAATGTGAAGAATTTTTTTCTTCTTTTGCATGAACAATGTAAGCGTTGTGAAGTTGGGATTGGGTGGTTTGTACGATTTTATAACTTAGGACCCAATTACCAAATGTAGTCAGGGATTTTTGAATTAGTAAAGGACCAACAGATATAATCTTTAAAGAATTCAGTATTTTGATATCATGTAATGAATAAACACACAAAAGATTCAAAGTAATAATATACAATAGGAAAATCATCTCAATACAATACTCGAGAAATAAATGTAATATCAAGCTTAAAAGGTAATGAACCCGATTCTACAAATCTTGCTCCTTTATATAGACGTATTATATAGTGGTGAAGAATATTTTCGATCACGGTCACGTAGTTTGTTTCAAGTAATTTTTTCTCTAGACTAAATCAGCTCTAGTTTCAAGACTAAATCTCAAGGGATAGCCTTGTCACTTGTTATTACGTGACAATATCTTTATTAAGACAGTCATGTACACATTTGATTCCAAAGCTGAAAACATAAGAGCGTGGAGCTGGTCTCAAGAGCTTGAACTGAATGGACATCAACCAAAAAAAAAATAATCCCAAAACAAAATCAAGTATTATACACGCATTAAATAAAACTTACAATGGCGTTTTTTTTTCTTCAGTGCTAATGATATTTCAGCTCTTCACATCCAACAGTGAAGGTACACATTAAATCTTTACACATCAATTATACTTTCAAAAACTGAAGGTCTTGGGAAACTATCGCATCAACCGGATTTTACGAGATGGCAACGAAGCTAACACATCAACATTATTTAGATATAAGCTGGGATAGAGAAAATGAATGAAATGATTGCCGATCTTTTAAACATTTTGAATTAGAAACAAGACTGGGCGTCTTATCTTTCAAAGTTAAGACGAGAATTACAACTCCAAAGCACTTCGGCAAAAGTTGTACATATATAATGGGACTCATTCGTCTTCACGCACTACCGTACATACAAACATGTAAATGATTTAAAGTTTGAAACACGTGCTATCAAATTTTGTTTTAAATGTGGATAAAGCATGCGCATACTTTATACACTTAGTTGTCAATGCACGCCTTCGGAAGACCCCAAGTAGCTGTCGCGTACATTTGGCGTAATAACAAAACAGACAGGCAGCACAAAACCAATAGCGGGACCAATAGAGAGGCGCTAAGAAAAATATATGTGTCTTTAATGCAATGTAATCAAGGGCAGATTTATCTATGTTCAACATAAGCTATAGCTTAGGACCTTCAACAAATATTTCGCACTGACCTATAATATCTGGACTTATAAAATAAAAAGACATCAAAAGGGCTCTATATCTCAAAAAGCTTAGGGCCCTCTTTAAGTCTAAATACGGCATTGAATGTAATTGTGCTACAAGTCTGTTGCGAGAGTGACTATTGGAAATGGTTGAATCAAACGACTTAGACATAAATCCCGATGTTTCATTAGCAATGTTAACAATTACATCATGCTATTCTAGCGGATATGATATATGATATGATGTCCGATCTGCAACGAATATGAAGAGATACTACCAAGACTAAAAGGAATCTAAAATGTTGGAAGCAGACATGCATACATTAAGACATGCATTAAAAAAAAAGCTCAAACCAAATTGGATTGTTTCGTGAAAAAGGAGGCGATTAATTTGTTGTTTCTCATCGAGGAGCATAAGTCTGTTTTTGTTTTCCCTTTACATTCATAACACATCCAAAGACAACAACAAAGCGTAGCCAACTAGAGCAATGTTTAATGTGTCATTCTATTTTTTTTCTTTGAACAAAACACATCGTTTAATCTTTATGGACGTTTGAAAACACTTTGGGCCAAATACGTTATATGGAAACTGTAACCCAGATCAAGTTTTGCTGTACTCAGAACTTCCAAAATCTAATTTGAACTCTAAGAGGATGTCAATAATTTATAAGCCACTATTATAGGTAAGAATGCCTCTTTGGTGACCCAAAAGACGCGAAGCAGACCTACCGTGACATCTAAATATTGGCACTGATTGAATATAGGTTACGCTCCAGTAGTTTTTGCTTAGAACTACAGAATGGGGTTCTACACAAGCGTTTCTCAAACTGGCTAAGAGCTGTGGGGGGAGCACTATAATATCCTACAGCGTGGTACGGGGCGCCAAGCGTTTTTATGGGTCCTGAGCATCAGATATCCACTCCTCTGGCGTCAACTACACACCTCTTAGTGCGCAGGTCAAGCAAAGGAAGGAGAGGTGGGAGGGCCCATAATGAACACGTTCCTTAGCATTCCTAGTTGCAGAAATGCATTCTCCTGGTATCTTAAGTATACCTAGTTTTAAAAAAATCAATCCAATTAAGACAAAGTAAGAAGGAGGCAGTACTGGCCAATAAGTTAATTCAAGGGTTATTTGAGCTAGCGCACTGTAATGGGCGTTGTTCGACCATCTTGTTTAGTAAGACGACTGGTCAACAGAATGATTAAAACAGTTGGAGAAACTCGACCAATCTGACCTGACAAACAGTTGGAGAAACTCGACCAATCTGACCTGACAAAGTCTTAAAGAATCCCGTTAGCGGAAACCTTGTAAAATGTCTTTAAATAGATAAAGCTCTGAGTCGATTACTGTATACATTCTCAAAGTACCTATTTTGAAGAGTGTTTCCGGGGGGGGGGGGGGGGGGGGGGACGCCCCACAGTTTGAGAAACGCTGCTCTAACAAGAAGTCCAAGTTAACATACAAAAAAAAAATCAATTGACGAGTGCACATAAAGAATTATGAAATCGTCAAGCTATGGTTCCTGAGAAAGAAAGTTTGAACAAAGAGAAGCTAGGTCAGCTATTACCGAAATCCGATCGATTTTTTTAAATTTTTTTTTGTCGTTGTTGTTGTTGGAGTGAACATTTTGAAATAGCCAAAGCAAATTCACAATAAATATGGAGATGCAAATGTTGCATCGCATAGCCGCTAAGCTTTTGATAGAACTTATTTCTTTAGACTGGATGCACGCATTAACGTATGCCAAAACAAAAAAGGCAATAATGACAAGCGTCAGTTGTTTTTTTAAGTCGATAATAAATAGTGTTAGGTCGTGGTTGATATGATATAGTGAAAATAGGTTTAAAAAAAAAAAAGAGTCGAGGGAACGCCCAGAGATATTTTCTTATATAATTACAGTATTCCCACAAAACAAAAAGCACACACCTACCCTCAATGCCAGCTTTAATTATCCGTTAGAATGAACACGAAATCAATACGAATCTTTACTGCACATGGATGGAGTCGTGGCCATCACAACAGTATTGCATAGCAGGGATTTAATGCAAAGTAATAGTTTGGTCTACGTCTGCTGAAAAGATACTAGTTTGGTAAATTAAACGAGTTTACGTCTAGCTACCTGTACTGGAGAACCCTTGTGTGAACATTCAATACAACCAACCAAATGCCTAATGCTATACAAGAAAAGAAATCCTCAACGGAATTATCGATCTTCCCAAAAATCTATAGATTCGAAGAGCCGGTCCCTCTCCCATATCTATCTATACTGAATGATGTTAAATCGATGTTCAATAATCTATTTATAAATGCGCGTCACGTGGTCCGATGTCTGAAATAGCTTGAGCAGAACCATTACAAGACGTTAAAATTTACATTTACAAAGGACCTACTGTTAAACAGAAAAAGGATGTTTTGGTTACAGGACACCATTATGCCGTGAGCACTGGGGAAAAAAAGACGTAACTAACACCAGCATATGCACATAGAATTAGGACATAGTTTCACCCCATAAACCAAGGGGACTCGTCGTATATGCATGTAAAAGTGTTCAAGTTTATCTTTTTTTTTTCAATTTCTCAAACATTTTAGCTTGTGCATGTGTGCATATTAAGAATTTTGAGGAATATTATTTTTTTCCAAAGTATTTATTTTTCATAAAACTCTTAAGAATTACACAACAAGGTTATAGCCAAAATCTAATGAATTAAAAAAAAACTCTCCCAAATATGTTTGAACACAAACATGTATGCACAAAAATTAGAAACCGGTATGTGTCGTTCTTTTTAAAGGCAAAATAAAACGAACATTTATAACTCTAAAGTATTCAGCGCCAAAACGTCAAACCTTCTGCCTCAACGTTACTTTTTATTCTCACGCAACATTGGCAGTGATCTCCCCTAGATGAGGAAACAATGAGGAGATCAAAGCTTAATCGATGCAGCAATGCTGACTAACGCAAGTTCAATTTGGTAGGACAACGATTGGCATGTCTTGGAATGATCTCCCTAGATGAGGAAACAATGAGGAGATCAAAGCTTAATCGATGCAGCAATGCTGACTAACGCAAGTTCAATTTGGTAGGACAACGATTGGCATGTCTTGGAATGATCTTCCTAGATGAGGAAACGAGATCAAACAAAAGAGCTTTAAGGGTAGAAAGTCTAGAAGTGAGAAGCACTGACATATATAGCAACTGAGAGCAGTGAGCGGGTCTTATTGTGTCTCCCAGAGTCTCAGGTAGAGCAACAGATAACGATAAAGTATTCAATTGATCAAAACGCCATTCATCGCAAATAAACTCTTTAACTCGCGATTTGGTTTCATGTAATATTTTGGATTATGCATGCAAATATCACAGAATCCATTAAACCTAACCAATCTATATTTTAATAACCTTTTTTGGATTTGTAATGGAATGCACAAAACTAGTATGAACATGAATAAAAAAAAAAAAATAACAGGTTTTAGTGGGTTACGTCAAGTGGTTTGAAAGGGGGGGGGGGGATAAAGAGCAAGTTGCTTCGTGTTATTTCCGGGACACGCACGTAATTTTGCTTTTATTCCAGCACATCGACACTAACATCGAGTCAAAGACTTAAGAAGCATTGATATAACACAGATTACCTATATTACTGAACCCCATGTGTATTGACTGTGTTAGGCTCAGTCTATTTCTAAAGCATTACCTAAATCAATGCATACCATGTCATTCTACGTTAGTGGTGACGTCAAGCAAAGAGATTTAAGAATCCATTTACATGTCCAGTTTAGGCGCTTTATAACACAAAATGTGAGGTCATGGACATTTTACAAGCCTTTCGCGTCCAATAATCTAGAGCGAAATTTACCTTTTTAATTATTGTATTGTCAATTTTAGGGCGACGTGGGTAAACTTAATACAGAACGGAACACAAAACATGGCCTCATGATGTTAGACTGACAAGCTACCTGTACAATTTAACTTCACCTTCTACCTTGAGAAATGTCTTCGTTTGGTTGGGTAACCTTGACCTCTAACCTTGGCTTTACACGATTTCCTGATGGGGAATGTTATATTTTAAAAGGAGATTTCTTTTTATAAAACTTGAAATGAAGCCCCCCCCCCCCTTTTTATTTCTCATTAGAAATAACCATAACCAAGAACGGAGCTAACTCTTCTAAAATAAAATATCACACACACACAGTGTTCACCGGGCTAATAAATTAGAAAGCTGTGGGAAATGCTTTAGTTGAAATATACATTTAAGTTATTAATTTAAACTGCAACATGCGGGTAAAAGATAGATCTGGTTCTTTAAAGACAGACAGAAAGTAACGCCATGGTCATACCTCAGCCACATAATCATTTACAACAACATAAAGCAAAAAAAACATAGGGTTAGGGCAGGTTCTAAAAGACAATACTACATCAAAAGTATATACGGTGCAAAAACAAAATGACATACAGAACAACATACCAGAACTGAAACCAATGGGGTAATACATGTGCTTCTAAGTAAAGTAAAAAACGTATTTAGAAGACAGTCTGTCACTAACTTTAATACCCAGTATTACTACTAGTTGTGAGGAAGTGGTAGAAATAACGGAAACTGATATTTGGACCATTTTGAATGAACTTGAGTTACAAACTTATGTAGCAGATATATGTTAATATAAACTCTATTAGAGGACTGATTTAAAATCATGCCCTTAGTTCAGCAGATGCACACATGTCACTGAAAGGGGTTCACATCTGATTGTGCTGTGTGTAATAGTTATATGTCTTCATAGTGTTTTCTTTATGTCCCCCACTCATCACTAACCTGTTCCATGCTCTAATGGCACTAGGGAAGAAGTGGCACTTGGACAGATTTTGTCCTTGCAAATGGAATAAGAAATGTGATTTATATTTGTGTCTTTCTGAGTATTTGTGTTGTATTTGTAAGTTATGATCTAGTGTTTTATGTTTTATTGCTGCTTTACTTGTTGGTAATCTGTGCTGGAGTGTTTTTAAATTACACCAAGATTCATCAATGACTTTTCTATATTAGGAAGCTTGTAAAATTGGGTGATTTTTTTTGTTAGAATTTCATTCATAACTTTTCCTACATCATCACAATTAGCTGTTTTGAGTTTTAGTCCGTGGAAATGATTTAAATATGAAATGAATAGGATAAGTAGTTTTTATTGGTTTTAGTTGTTTTTGTTTGTTACTAATTTTTTTTGTTACAACATTTTTCTGGACGGATAGGCCTGCTTGAATTTGATTCTCATTTCTCTAATTCATCTTTGTAAAATTTCAATTTCTTGTGTAGATTTTTTTGGTTCTATATAACTATGTGAACTTTATTGAATGCTACATAGAAATCTAATAAGATTGCACCTATTTAATTCTATTTGCAATAACCTAAGCACTTTGGAAAATCATCAATTAGACCTATTAGTTGTGTCTGAAATGACCTAAATTTTCTAAAATTAAAACATGTCAGTACAGAATAATGATATCTAAGCGGTTTATGATGTTGTTACATATGATGAACCCTTTAGTATTTTAAATGTAATCCCTCTGTACCTTGATAAATTGATGCCTGAAAAAGTATTTTGAATACAGATGCTCATCATCAATGCTAAGTTCTTTAATAAGTAATGTTTACAACTAGAATACCATCAGGTTCAGATATGCATTATACTTTATAATATAGTTTCCATCTGGTCAAATTATTTTTGGATTACTTCTTCTTGTGTTTATAATATCTAGATCTGGATTTATATACAATTCTTACTCTATATTATTGAAGTTAATAGAAGTTCTAGATCATTATAATTATTTTAGTCTAAATTTGATTGATTTAGTAGTAGATTCTAGAAGCTAGATTCTAGCTCTACTCATATTTCATCTCTAGAATGAATTAAGATCTACATTATTCTAGATGCTAGATCTACAAAAAAAAAAAAAAAACTTAATTTATTTAATAATCTAATATAAAAAACAAACATTTCACTATAGTAGGCCCTATAGTGATTATAAAGACTCTGTTTAATATAGAGTTATAAAGTCTATATTAAATATTAAAAATGTTTGTTTTACATAATTCGGATGTTCCTTCAGAGTTGAAGATAGTTTACTTCCTAGTCCAAACCTCCCGCAGGACGACGGGGGATGGGAGCGGGCAGGGTTTGAACCCTCGACCGTCGATAAATCCGAACGAGATCTACACTTCTAGATCTAGAATGTTAAAGCTATACACACTATACTATATGCAGTATAGTGAGTATAGTAGGCAGGGACGGCTTTAGATAATTGGAGGCTCTAAGTCTAAGAAAAGTGAATTTGGTGGCACCAACTGAAATAGAAAAATTAATTTAAACAGTTGCGAAAAAACTAATTTTATTAAAAACCTAGTCTAGTCAAGTCTATAACATTGAGGACAAGTTTTGCTATATCTTCTCTAAAAAAAATTGTTTTCAGTCCTGTCTAAGGCCCCCACCAATTGTATGCCAGTATGCCTGCCGAGAGGCCTAGAAGGCCTTTGCCTAAGACGACTCTGATAGATCTGTAGGCCTAGGGCCTAGTATGCCATGGGCATGGCAGTAGACTAAATCACTGTCATTCATCTAGATCTAGAATAATTCTAATATATATTAAGAGTATAATTAGAGTATAGTCAGTCTACTGTCTAGGTACTACTAGCGGCTATGATAGTGTGACCGGTCACCAGTGTTTCTAGATTACTAGAGATCTGGATTTCTAGAATCTAGATATATAATATAATAGTAGATATAGATATTAGATATATATTTAGATTTGAGATCTAGATATATCTAGAACTAGACCCTATAGGCTTATTATAATAGTAGGCTTAGAGAGACTCTAGTCCAGTCACCTAAATCATGTAGTCATGTAGAAATGTAAACTTTAGTAGATGACCTAGAATGCCTAATTTTATATATAGAATAGAATTGACTATCTTATCTTATCTTATATAATACATATATAAGATAAGATAAGAAGATGATTATGTCCTACTCGTCATGCATATTAACCAATGACTTAAATTCTGCCAAGTCACTGGTTTTCCTGACTAGCTCAGGCAACCCATTCCATGCTCTAATAGTACTAGGGAAGAAGGAGTATTTGTACAAATTTGTCCTAGCATATAGGACGAGGAATGTGCCTTTATCTTTGTGTCTTTCAGAGTATTTTATTAAATTTTGTTTTTGTATTTGAAGATTATGGTTCAGTGTTTTATGTATAATTGCTACTTTACTTTTGAGTCTTCTGTCCTGAAGGCTTTCTAAATTTAGTGATTTTACTATAGGTGTTACTCTAGTCAAATGTGAATATTCATTTGTTATGAATCTCAATGCTCTATTTTGTGTCTGTTCCAGTTTCTTAATGTTTTCTTGAGTTGAGGGGTCCTAGATTACAAGATCTATAGTATTTAGTACAATATAATAGTATATATAATATTATATATAATATAGTATTATTTAATTATAGTAGTCTTGTAGAATGCAAAGAATCTAATATTCTAATTATTCTCAATTATTGTAACAGTCTTAGAGTCTACTCTAAACTAATGTCTATATTAACTATATAATATGCTTAATTAAAATAATTATAATAGTAATATTATAGTAGTAGATCTATGTCTATAATATGTATGGTATAGATCTAGTGAGTGATGATTCTAGAGATTCTAGAACTAGACTAGTACTAGTACTGTGTACTAGCCTAGTAGGCTGTTTTAACTTAACTGAGTACATATTAACAATCATAGACTATCTAGACTCTAGACCCTAGTAGTAATAGTTATGACTTATAGATCTAATTTTATTATCTAGTATAATCTAGACTAATTGTCAAATAAATTGCGCACAGCGGCACATCTATGATCTTTGTCTATAATCATATAATGACTATAAATAATAATTTCAAAATAAATTTTTCAAAAGCCATTTAAACTTTTTTTGAAAATCAAAATGTATTTACCGGTAGTTTTAAGAAATAATGTAATTAGATCCTCAGTTCCATTTAATCTAGATCTTTATCTAGCCTTCAAAGGTGCGTGAAATTTGAAACAAAAATCTACACAACTGTGCAACAATCATTCAAGAACGACACACCTGTAGTTTTTTAAAATAGGTGACAGTGATATTCTTGTCGTCACAGAAGAATGGTATCGATACCGTCTCTGGTCTAGTACAACATGGTGGGTAAAGACTTACTAGACGCGACTCTCTAGTAACGTAAACTACGACACGTTCCAGTCGCACATGCCATTTTTTTTTTTATTTCATCTTCTTTAGGCCTATGTGTACATCAATAACCCATTGTAAACTTTATGAAGATATTTCCATCTGCAAAATAATGTACCTAATGTAGATCTTGTCTAGTTAGAATATTTATTTCAATAATATATCGATAAAAAAAACTTTGAAAATCTGAGAAATTTACATTTAAATATATAAACATCCTAAATCTTATATAATAGATTTTAGACGTTAGTTCAAAAGAGGAGAAATTGCGTCCTACGCATTTCACTGTGTCAATCTAGTCATACATGTTTAATTAGTGAATTAGTGGCACTATATGGACGAATTTTAAGGAGCACTTTTACAAATTGGTCCTATCATATATGGCGTACAATTGGAATACAGCACTAACAGATTTTTTTATTGTGTAACCCTGCGTAATAGTTACTGTCACTGTGACCTTTCTCACACGATGTAGCAAAAAAAAGTATAATTATAAGCTTATTATTCATTTAATAATCATATGCATTTCCACTATATTTCGAATAGTGGTGTGCCTATAGCCTACCGTACGGGTGCTTACAGTTTTACATTATTTGAAATTGGTAATATTGAAGTGACATGGTTAAAAAAAATCGTTTGATTACATGTTATTTACCGAATATCGGCAATGGGAGTAACCGAATACATATTATATATAAATAAATATATATATCTAGATCTAATGGCACTCTTCATTGTTATGAGTCGTTTTTAGTTCTAATAAGTTAAAAACGCCTCAAACACATCTTATTTTACATTTCAAGAATCAATAGAATTTAAATGAAACCACTAATATCTAGATCTAGAATAGAATTATATTTTAGATTAGATGTACTCATGGTCTAGATCTAGCTTTTTAAAATAATACGACAAGTAGAAATCTAGATTAGATAATAGATCAAGATTCTAGAGCTCTAGATGTTTAAGTTAAGCAACAAAAAATTTAACCAACATTCAAATTCAACAATTATGATCATCAATCACCACAATGCCAACATGTGAACATGATATTAATGATAATGCACAACAAAAAGTAGATCTAGAAAAAGTCTAAGACTGTCGTCTATGTCTACTAATCTAGACTCTAGATGTCATTGACGTTAGATCTAATCTAGATCAGTGATTCCCAAAGTGGTCTATAAAGACCCCCATGGGTCTACGAAGACCTCCAAGTTCAAAGGGTTTACGAGAGTGAAAAAATAAATTGGGGTCTATGAGATGTCCACGGGGGTCTACGATAATCATAATGGATTTTATTCAAGCAGGTCGTGACTTTAATTTTTCACATCCCATTAAAGTAGACCTAATTATTTCTACACAAACATGTGATTTGTATCTTAGTTAATCCTTTAAATATTTATCCTGCTATTTAAACGAAAAATTGTTGAATTTAATTTTATACTTATTTACATAGCTTAATTTTGTCTACATTCAACTAATGTTTAACAAAAAGAAATGTAGATTTTACAGCATTGATTATTTAAAATTGGGAATCATTATTTTCTTGTCAAACAAGCGGCTGCCTAAGTGCCTTTTTATGACAATATGAAACTAATTATGCTGGATGGGGATTTGAGACGATGCCACTCTGACAAAATAGATAAGGATGTTAAAAACTTTGGAACACTCAAAGATAAAGTTCAGAATAGATCCACTAAACCTCTCTTCAACATCATATAGAGAAGAGGATGGTTTGTAAACGTCTTACAAGATCTTTTAACTTATAGCAAAATACGGAAAACACTGTAGGTAAAAAAAACATTTATTTTACCAGCCGTTGAAGTAGTTTTAAAAAACTGTTTCACGCAAACCTTCATCTGATACTTTTAAACAAATTTCACATCGGTGGTATGAATTATAACATTAAAAGTTTCTTATGTAATTCTTTAGTCAACGACATGTATGATTAACAGCGTCGCAGACTCCAACAGAGTGTAGCTTTGTGTGCTACAAACTGCTAAAGCCTTCTCCTGATTTTTCCTTGGGTTTGATCCAGCAGTTTTGAATTCAGTCTTTCTGCTTGGTGGGTAGCAAGCACAAGCTAATGAGTCCCTCCTGCCCGAAGCTTACTGGTTTAAGCGACAGTTTCTCTCCTTCACGCCTTTTCCTGTTTGTGAAAAGAGTTCTGCGGATTGGTGCAGATCCATTATTAGAGCCAGATTTTAAAGATAAAAAAATACATGAGAAACTGCTCTTTGCGAAAACTTTTACAATGATCCTTAAGGAAAATTAATTAGGCCTAATTATTAATGTTTGAAGGACTACTTCATAGAAAAAATAATTCCTATATGAAACAAAATATCCGTAGGAATGGATCATGAACCTGCAAAAACCAAACAAGTGTGTTTGGAGATTCCAATAATAATACATATTAATTGTTATTTTAATTGGTTCAAATTTGAATTTTATTAATAACAAAAGATAGATCTCTATAACTTAAAATGTAGCTTTAAATTACTTTTTCACTCTTCAACTCACTAAAGTTAGAAATCAGTTTTAAAAAAAATAGAGTTGATGAATTTGCAAAAATGCAATAAAAGTTAAACAGGGAGTCTACCGAAAGCCAGAAAACATGACAAGGGATGTATGAGACAAAATGTTTGGGAACCACTGATCTAGATGATAGATTTAGTAGCCCTATTATTATAGATCTATATAGATCTAAATACTGATACTCATGATAGTCGGCTACTATAAGTAGATCAAGATTGATAAATCATTAAATGCAATGTTTGAATGTTTATGTATAGAATCTAGATAAGCCTACAAGTCTATGACGTAATTATCTTCTTTTGAGACTTTTGTCAACTTTTTTTCTTTTAAGAAACTTCAGTAATTTAGATCTAGATCTATAAGATAAGAACTCACTGGCTCAGGAAGACGACTATGCTATCAGTGGCCTAGCTAGGGTGGGGAAGGGGATGTCCACATTTGAAAGTCCCCACGGGCCCCCACTTGAGGGGTTCCCCCAAATGAATGTCCTATTTTTTTTTTATAATGAATATTACGCCACTGCCATGTAATCTTGCTATTCATATGGAGTCAAAAATACAAGACAGCATTGATCGATAGACGATCTTATAGATGCCTTTGCCGCACACAAAGTACATTTGGCATTTGGCACGTGTGCATTATCTCGCCAATAAACAATGGTATTATTCAGCAAAAGAGTCTTAGTGATTTTTTTGTTAATTTTTCTTATATACTGTACCAATTGGAATTCATTTTAATTCATTATCACTTGTCATGATGTCGAATGCCAAAATGCAGAACCCCATTTTTTTAAAAATTTAGATCTAGATCTTGATCAAAGTATTGAGAAAGTATTATGATTATAAACCAAAATAAATTCTGATATACATCTGTAATTATTTGTTTAATTAGCTGATACTTAAGCTTTTCTATGTTGAGATAGTTGGTGTATGTTGATTACACTGACTGGAACTCATTTTTTCATCCTTCACTAGAACGGATCTTACAACATATACACTTTAGACCCATGATTTCTCGTACCTCAACAATATGTTGCTCAATGATGCAAATTTTTTAAATCCTTGAAATCACTACGCTGTTGTGAGGACTGCACTAAAATGGAGGACTTCGAGCTAGGAGATAAATATGAACAAGATGACAGCTCTTATGCATCTCATAACATACAGAAAGCTACTGGAAAAAATGAAACAGATGGTGAGATGCACTTGGACTTGCACAGCACAGCGAGTTCTATCAGTGATGTTCCTCGTCATGTGATGGTTAGCTCAGATAGCATATCTGGTAGTGCAATCACTAAACACATGTTTGATTCAGAGAGATCCAATGAAGATGGTGACACCACTATTTCCCTAACATTTAATGAAGAAGAACTTGATACTTATGTTACCACTGCTGTGAATGAAAGATCTGAACTTAAGAAGCCAACAGACAAATTTTCCCTTAAGAATAACATTTTAACTGGAGAAACATCACTGCCTTCTTACAGGCAACCTGCTGAACCTTTAATACAAACCAAAATATATCAACAAAGTTCTGAAAAGAACCTTTTAATAGGGGTTAAACAATGTAATCATGACTCTGTCAAGGAAATTGAAAGTCATATAAATGATGATAATTCAATGTTAAAAATTAAAGATTATACAGAAGAAAAATTCAGTGTGCACTTAGCACTAGAGAAAGAATCTGAAGTCACCTTACATCAAGTTGAAAAAGCCAATTTACCTTTAATAGCAGATAAATTGTCTCAATTTCCCTTAACTCCTGAAGAAACCCCCCAAATACTCTTTACTACACAAGAAAAATCCAAAGTACTCTTAAATACTGAGGAAAAAATTAAGGTTTCTTTGGCTTCTGAATATTACAAACAAAACATTATAAATGATGAAGACTTTATTAACAGTCTTTCTAGCAATGTCACTTTCAGTCTAAAAGAGAGTGTGGTACCAGGAGTTGATGAAAAGAATACAATTGAAAGCAAAACTGTGATCAATTCTGAGGCTGGTGAATCAAGTCGAATTACCAAAGAGTTCACTGTAGTTCCTGTGCCAGAGACTGAGCTGGCAACAGACAAAAAGACTACACCATTTTCAACTGTGGCTGACAAACTGATTGATTTGGCAAATGCTACATTGCTTGTTGAAAGTGGTCTTAGTACACTCTCTGAAGGTGAAATAAACAATCAAGACACCATTGGACCCTTAGAGAATCCAGCATTTCTGCGCACTCTTCACTACACAGAAAGGTTTGGTATAGTTTGTTGCTTGTGTTATGTAACAAACTTTTCATGCTTTTAAAAGATAAAATAGTTAACTTTTAAAAAGAAATACTCATATTATAGCAAAAGATTTCAAAACTTTCGGGGTAGAGGGGTAGAAATTAGTATTTGATTTTATTTTAGTATGTATGCAATTTATGTAAGGTCTAACTACTTAAAAGACACTAAAGTTGTATAAATAAATTTAAAAAATATATTTGAAATCTGTCTATTGTAGTGAAATGTTTTACCTTTAAACTGATATGATTGTCCAAACATGTCATCCACAGTCAGAATATCAATAACTTTCTAAATCTTGACCAAGAATCAAATCTCCTGTCAAAATCTAATGAAGAGGATGGTACTGGAACCAGCTCAGAAGAAAACCCAGACCTGGATAGAGGATGGGCATGGGTTATCTTGGCATCTTCATTTTTTTCTTTCACACTTTTGGGAGCAACAGCATATGCAGCAGGTAAGCTTAAACATGTGTAGGCCCACTAGCTAATTACTCCAATGGTTCTAATGATGAAACCAATATGATTTCATCTTATCTGATAAAGCAAACTGTTTCTTACACAACAAAAATATATACAGAACATATGACTTCATTGTGATATAAAAGTAAAAAATAATTATCTTTAAATGGCTTAATTCGATCCAATATTGTTTAACCCTGCAATAATTTATTACATCACATAATTTCTTTGCTGATAGATTAAATGAAGACAAATTTAAAAGAAAGTTAAATTTGAACCATGAAGACAAAAAAAAAATGAGTAATTAAATTTAAAGCAACTGTTCTAAAGAATGATGTGTAACAATTATCAAAATTATGTTACAATGTTCTGGAAATGTTTGGATGTTCTAAAAATTATAGTGCCTGAACTTTAACAATGTATAAATATACTAGATTTTTCTAAGGCTTTTGACAAAGTTCACCACCATAGTTTGCTTAAAAAATTAAAATATTTTGGCATTAATGGTCCACTGCATCAGTGGATTAAAGATTTTCTGATAGGGAGAGAAACTGTAATAATAAATGGCTCTAAATCAACACAGATAACAGTAAACTCAGGTGTACCTCAAGGAACAGTCTTGGGTCCACTACTATTTTTAATTTACATAAATGATTTACCAAATTGCATTACTTCAGGAACAAAAGTCAGATTATTTGCAGACGATTGCATAATATATAGAACAATAAAAACAACACAAGACACAGATATTTTACAAAGAGAATTAGGTTAGGCCAATAATAGAATATGCATCCTCCGTTTGGGACCCCTCAACTCAATAAAACATAAAGAAACTGGAACAGACACGAAATAAAGCAGTGAGATTCATAAAAAATGAATATTCACATTTGACTAGAGTAACACCTATAGTAAAATCACTAAATTTAGAAAGCCTTCAGGACAGAAGACTCAATAGTAAAGTAGCAATTATACATAAAACACTGAACCATAATCTTCAGATACAAAAACAAAATTTAATAAAATACTCTGATAGACACAAAGATAAAGGCACATTCCTCGTCCTATATGCTAGGACAAATTTGTACAAATACTCCTTCTTCCCTAGTACTATTAGAGCATGGAATGGGTTGCCTGAGTTAGCCAGGAAAACCAGTGACTTGGCAGAATTTAAGTCATTGGTTAATATGCATGACTAAATGCATGACGCGTAGGACGTAATCATCTTCTTTTTTGAAGTAACGTCTGTATTATATAAGATAAGAAGATTAATTCATTTTTAGGCTTATTAATTAATCTCTCCATAGGCCTTGTGGAAACCTTGTGTGCTGCAGAACACAGTTCAGTAAGAACAGCATGGCCCACTCCATAGAATTAACACTTGTTTTGTATATGCCCAAAGTTCTTCTAAGTTCTTTTTTTATAATCTGTTATTTGTAGGTGTCTTTATGAGTGCTATCATCCAAGAAGTAGAGCCTGACTTAACCAAAGTGTCCTGGGTTGGATCTGTGAATGTATGTTTTACTTACCTTACAGGTGAATATTCTTTTGCAAAATGGATTGGCCAGTATATTTAGTATATAATACTTTGGCAGCTACTGCATTTTTTAAGTTGCATTTTTTCTTCTTCTTACAAAGATAGAAACAGATTTATTTTACATGTAGGACTAGTGTTATTTTTATTGTTAAAAAAAAGCTCTATTGATTGAGAAAGCTAATTAATCAGACACTTGTCTAGAGAGCCAAAGTTTTCTACTTAGAAATCTGCTGGAGACTGATATATATTTTTTTATGAACTTGGATAAAGTTTCTGATCTAACCCAGGTCTAATGGACGGTATCTAGAAATTTAGGCACCGATATTTAGGCACCGGATATTTAGGCACAGAATATTTAGGCACCCAGAAATTAAGGCACCTGGAAATTTAGGCACCGGATAATTAGGCACTCTTAAATTAGCGACCTTAATTTTGAAAATAATTATAAAATGTTAACGTATATTTTATCCTTAGGCTATGGGCTATCGATGTTGTTATAATAAATAGCCACTTTAACGATTCTAGCTAAAGAAAAGCTGACAAAATGGGGAAAAAATGACAATCATGAGAATGTGTGGAAAAAATGTCACAGGATTCAGGGGAGGTAAAGATGATTTCTGCTCATTGGTTCAGTCCATCACCAGCCCCTATAAGGTTGACTGGTGAGTTTTTTAAATTTTGATTATGCAAATGTGAGCGCCACTTGGTTGCAGAAAGAACTCTAACAAATTAACGAACAGGGAAAACACTATAGTAGTCTTTATAAAAAGACCTTAAGTGGGAGTGTGTGCCCCCACCCGCGCCTATCCCATTTTAAAAGTACGACCCCTCCCTTTCCCACAAGCAGAGGGCGATTGCGATTATATTTAACGCCAACACTCCCTAACATAATAAAAATATTTTATAATACTTTTTAATCTAAAGTATTTACATTAGTAACTAAATATTTTCACAAAATGCATAACCATCAATTAAAAAAACTCACCAGTCAACCTTAGGGGTTGGTGATGGAGGGAAGCAATGAGTGGAGAATCATCTTGACCTCCCCTTCCCTGAATCCTGTGATGTCTATATTATATAGTGAAGCAGGAGTCATTTTTTCCACACGTTCTCATGATTGTAATTTTTCCCCATTTTGTCAGCTTTTCTTTAGTTAGAATCGTTATAGTTGCTATTTATTATAACGTCACCGATAGCCCACAGCCTGAGGATAAAATATACGTTAACATTTTAAAATTATTTGCAAAATTAAGAGTGCCTAATTATCTGGTGCCTAATTTTCTGCCTTGTCAAAAATTGGCTACTTATCCGGTGCCTAAATTTCCGGGTGCCTAAATATCCGTAAATATGCGGTGCCTAAATTTCCTAAATTCCTAATGGACAGGGCTGGCCTGAGGCATAAGCAAACTAGCCATCAGCCTAGGGCCTCTGATTAGTGGGGGCCTCGCACAGGACTCAAAATATTTTTCTTGAGATGAAATAGCAGAACTTGTGCTCAACATTAATCTTGGTGTACACTAGGTTTTCAAAAAATTGCTTAATTTTGTTTTCTTGCAGTTTCTTTTTTCTTTTTATCTATTTCTTATGAGGCCACCAAATTCACTTTATGCCTAGCTAGAGCTTCCAATTATCTATGGCTGGCCCTGATGGATAGCTGACATTCATTGCGAAAAGTAGTGTTGGCTTAACTTCACTAGAACTAACATCTTTATCATCACTATGTATGCTCAAATGGTTTTGATATATGATATAAATCATAAACCCATCTTAAATATGAATTATTTTATTGACAAATATTTGATACATTTCTATACAAATTCAAGTTCCAGAAACTCTATCTTTCCTTTTTTTAAGGTCCTTTTGTTGGAGTGGTTCTTGATAAACTTGGAGCCAGGCTGACTGTATCTTTAGCTGGAGTTATTGTAAGCTTAGGATTTGTGGGTGCTGCGCTGTCAACTACTGTTGGTCATTTAATATTTACTCATGGAGTTTTAGCAGGTGAACACAGTTTTGTATATAATGTGTATATAGATATCATAAACCACATTTTACTGCTTTATTTATGCATGGGACATGAATTTTGAGTGGTAGAGTGCTATCTGCTTGACTAAGGATCCTGGGTTTAAATGTTTGTAAAGGGAAATCTTTTTCACTCTATAATTTGACTTTGTTTTTAGGGCCACTCAGCTTTAAAACATAAATGAGTGATCACTTTTTCTGAACTTGAGGTCTCAAATACAAAAAGATTATTTTTTATGACCCTTGAAACCAGAAATAGGTGCTGGATACACAGTGAACCCAATGTTTGTCACCATTGGTCAGTACTTCGACAAGTACCGAGGTATTGCTTGTGGTCTTTTAGCCATGAATTTTGAGTGGTAGAGTGCTATCTGCTTGACTAAGGATCCTGGGTTTAAATGTTTGTAAAGGGAAATCTTTTTCACTCTATAATTTGACTTTGTTTTTAGGGCCACTCAGCTTTAATTTGTACTAGTATAAAACATAAATGAGTGATCACTTTTTCTGAACTTGAGGTCTCAAATACAAAAAGATTATTTTTTATGACCCTTGAAACCAGGAATAGGTGCTGGATACACAGTGAACCCAATGTTTGTCACCATTGGTCAGTACTTCGACAAGTACCGAGGTATTGCTTGTGGTCTTTTAGCCTGTGGCACTGGCATTGGCATACTGACAGGTAAGACTGATAAAAAAAAAAGACTCATCAGGTTACTGTAACAAGTTAATTGTTTATATTATAATGAGGAAATTATACTAATTTAATTTTTACATTCAACATTTATACTTTTGCTCATTCATATCAAGTATTAGTTAAACAAAAAAATCTAATTCGTTTAAACTGTTAGAATATTTTATACCTTATTACTTCAATCTACAATTTACTCTTCATTTCCATAAAAAGTCAATTGAATATTATCTTTTTATGTTTTTTTTTCTTTTGATACCAACATGTCAATATCTATTCCAGAGTATTTTTCTTTACATTTTTTTTTTAACTTAATAGGTGGATCACTTGTTTCTTTGCTACTGAATGCCTATGGGCTCAAGGGCACTTATCTGATTTGGGCAGGACTGATGCTGCACATTGTGCCTGCTGGCATGCTCCTCCGTCCTTCTCAGTGGGAAAAGTTGAAAAAAAATTACACCAACCATTTCTCTAAGGACATCAGTGAGCCCCTCATACAGAGTTGTGGCAATAGTGAGATGAGCTTTTTAACTAGTTGCGAGGGAAGTAAAAATCAGAGCATAATGAGTGGCCTTGATAAAAGTAGTTTTGCCAGAAAGGATATTCCGAAATCTCATGGTGTTGAAACATCCCTTCTAAAAGCTGTGCTGATTAAACGAGCACTAAGCTCCAGTATTTTACTTGGAAATCAGATTCAGGTGGTGCCTGTCACAGAGAAATCTTCAAAATTGACACACAATCAATACATTAGCCATCAGCAATCATCTGCTAGTTCTACAAACCCATCAGCTTGCCAGAGTCCTTTGATTGGCTTGTCATATCATGCACCATCTAATCTGTCTAACCACTCTCCTCACAGCTACAGACGTCAATCAGACATGATACTGCCGGCTTCATCTAGGACTCCTCAAATGGCACATTTCTCTCCTATAAGCTTAAGGGGTCAACGAATGTTCCATCATTCATCACAGTATCATCAAAGTGGACGGTCACACTGCAGTTCCTTGATCCAGATCAATAAGCTAAAAGCTGCCCAAATGAGCAGCATTGGAGATCACGATAACCTCTCCTATACAACCATCGGCTCAAAAATTCAGAAAAGAGAGTTGATATCTAGATATGCGTTGAGGTCTGGCAGTGCCACGACTTTCATGGGTAGTATCATGAGTGTGCCTGCAGCACTAGCCATGGTCAATGATGACATTTCAAAATATGAGTCCAAAAGTATCATTGATTCATCCAAGGTAAGTTCAAAATAATTAAAATGTATATGATTTTACTAAATAAATCATTTTTAATTGGAAATGACATATTGTTTTTTAGTTGTTGAGTAGTGGGTTTATTTATTTATTTTTTTGACTGGTCATTTTGTGAGGTGGGGCATATTTGTTAAGTAAAATGTTTAGGACAATTTTTTTGGTTTTAATGTAATTAATTACAAACTTTTTTTAAAATCATGATAAAAAAATTTTCAGAACAGAACAGAACTGTAATTCTAATCATTTCAAAAGCTAACCAACTTGTTCTTCATAGCAAGTGTAGCTTAATACTTACATTTACTATTAACCTTGTTTATCATGGTCTGCTTGTACAATCAAGTTATTTTTTAAGAGTGAATGTAAATTGTTAAATGGCCACACTTGTAGACAATGTTTGATTTTGTATAACTTGTGTCTGTGTTGTTTTTTTCACCTAATGTCTGATTATCAAAACTATTCCTACACACAAAAAGAGTAGTAGAGTTTTAGTTTTACTGAGCTTCACTGTTTTATTCAGAGTCTGAAAGAACACACACTTGGATTTTACAACTCACTGCAGCTTTTTCAAAACAATATGTTTTTGATCTTTATCACCGTCTGCTTCTTCTGGGCCATTGGAGAATCTCCTGTCATCATGTACCTGCCTTCTTTTGCCACAGAGTAAGTTCAAAACTATGCTGATCATGTAATCCCATGACTAAGTCATTTACCACTGACACGGGCATTTATATGTTAGATAGCAGAATGTTGAAAACATTTTTAGATAGATAATAAAAGATTCACTAAATTTAACATGGCTGAGTGGTAAAGAACTTGGTTTCCAAACCTGACAGAAATATGTATACATTTTTTCAAGTTAATTTATAAATACAGTTTCATGTTTCTTCTAACAGTAGTGGTACCAGTACCATCCAGGCTTCTTCTCTTTACACAGCCATGGGCTTAGGTTCTATCCTAGGAAGGTTCCTAGCAAGTTTGGCATCTGTGGATAGTGACATTGGAAGTACACTTCTTTTTACAGGTATGTTTAGGTCATTTTTAAAAACTGTCATTGATCTGACCCCAATCCCCATCTCATTCTTATGATGCCATTCTTTACTGTATAAATGTAATATATTGAACACATTGTATAAGGAAAATAACCCTATTCAAAATGGCCTCCTTCAGTCGTAGAACAACTATGGTTCATCTCAGAGCACACTTCCTCATGTGGCTGTGGAGCCCTATTTTGGAGAGACACCCCTGTCCACACATAGCGCATTTTTAAGGTGGCTTTTACTTCGGTGGTAGAGGAGCTGGCCATTTTTCGGATAGTACGTTTTTCTTCCTGAGCTGAGACCCATGTACTTTCACTGTCCATAGCTTTCTTGGTCACTGTCTCTCTCCAGCTATGTCTTCCCAATTGTCAGTATTGATGTTCACTGATTTGAGGTCACATTTTATTACATCTATGTAACGGAGGTGGGGGCGACCAGTTTTTCTTGTGCCAGTCGCGAGTTGACCATATAGGATGACTTTTGGGATGTGCTTGTCCTCCATCCGGTGAACATGTCCAAGTCAGCGCGAACGGCATTGTCTGAGAGCTGTAAAGATGCTGGGAATACCTGATTGCGCAAGGATCTCAGTATTGGACACTTTTTCTTTCCATGTGACATTCAAGATCCTACGGAGACATCTCAAATGGAATGAGTTCAGTTTTCTCTCTTGCTTTGCGTAGGTGGTCCATGATTCACTGCCATACAGCAGTGTACTTATAACGCATGCCTTGTAGACTTAACCTGAATGTGGACCAACGACAGCCTTCCCCGCTTCGCTCCAGGTCCCTACTATAACCTTCAGGCAGCACAAAAGGTGGCCTTTTAGTTTCCCAAACATTCAGACTCTTCACAGTTCCTGATGCACTGTTCTTCTCTTTCTTCTAGTCTCTTCCTGTTTACGTTCACTAGTGCGCACCTCAAGCAAATTCAAAGAACTAAAACTAGAAGTCATAAAATGTTGGCCATGGAAGAGTTTTATGCCATCTGCGTTTTGAATCATTAGAGCTTTAAGGGAAATGGTCATACAGTTTAGCAGCTGTTTAAATTTTGAATATTTTGCTCAGCTAGTCCAGACAAATATGTTAATTATTTATTATAAGATAGTTACATGTTTTAATGTTATTATTTGTTTGTATGTATTTCAGTCAGTCTTTTCTTAGCTGGAGCTTTGACTGTGTTTGGGTCTTTAGTGGCTTCCACCTTCATCTATCAAGTTGTTTTCTCTGGACTGTTGGGTCTGTACACTGGGGCACTTGTACCACTCTCCTCATTAATAATACTTGACATGCTGGAGGCCAGTGACCTTGGCGCTGGAGTTGGTTTCTTGAGTCTATTTCAGGGCATCGGATACTTGATAGGACCTCCTTTGGCAAGTAAGAATCTATATCACATTATCAAAATAATATAGTATAATACCGGTAGTTCTTAAAGGAGATAGCATTTAATATATATATTTATAGCTTTTATATAGCGCTACTTTCATGCGTACATCATGCTCAGAGCGCTTTGGTCCAATCTCATTTGTGGATCAGTGGGGGGGGGGGGGTATCTAGGAGTTGGTTTTCCGCGCTGCCTTTAGGCGCTCAGTAAACACAACTCTACCCGAGTCGGGTGGCGAACCTCGAGCCTCCTTCTAGATAGACAAGTTCAAGTGCACTTAGGCTCTCGACCACGCTTCTCACAATAAAATACAATAAAAATAAAATAAATACAATAGAATACAATAAAAGATTATAACCAATTTGTGGTTTTATAACAAAGGCTTTTTTTTTTATCTATCAATAAATTGAAGGACTTCAGATATTGGGTGTTAAATTTCTAGATGGTGAGTGACTGTACAAACAAGATTATCTATGCTACAGCTGTTCTAATATTGAAACTATGTAGACTCCTTTTCTCTTCACTGTCATCCTCAAGTGCTGCTGTAACTATATGAAATCACAAAAAGAATTTGATTCTTGTAATCTTGCAAATTACAAACATTCCTTCAAGAGAAATTATTATGAAAAGATTATTGTATTGGTCTAAGCAAATGGAAACTCAGTTTAAATTGTTGACCTCAGCATTACAACTAAAACAGTAATGATATAGATGCAAATACTAACAGCATTATACACAGACACACACACACACAACGAGAGCTTGATGAATTGGAATTTTATGTATATCACAATCATCAATTAATGTGAATGTCAGATGTCAAGATCTATGAAGATGCAATGATAGATGTCACGTTGAAGATTATCTTGACCTATATCACACTAACGATGATAGTGATTGCTGAGGATCTTGAAATCTTCTTTTAATAAGATGATCGTATAGAAGTAGCTAGATCTAGTTGATAATACGATCATTCAAAAAGTTGCCAGTTGATCATCTAGAAGTTGTCATTCGCTAAGTCGATCTAAGTATATTACTATATTCAATGAAGAAACTTCTCTTCGTCTAAAACAATTACTTTAATTCAGAACTTGAAAAAGCTATTCACAAATAATTACAATGGTTAAAGGACTTGAATAAAATGATAGATCTACACAATAATATAATTGAGTTCTAATACAAAGCTTTAGTAGATGTTTCACTTCCAAGTTCCATACAATGACTGACTAAAAAAAAACAGAACTTTTTCCCGGGTCCAGCACTGTCACGTCTCCCAGGCAGCTCATTGCAGTGCCAACCAATAAATGCAGCCCAAGTTACACTAATTAACATATCTCCACGTGAGAAAAAACCCGAGGTAATTGACGAGCTAAAAATAGATACTGTGTACGTGACAATGTACTTTCTTGGACAACAAATGACCTTGAAACATCTCGACTGAAAGGGGAATACAGTAGTTGTACAATCTTTCATTTCTAGCATTAATTGCCTACTTCATTAATGTGTGTGTTAATCTAGCTGAGCATGTTAATTATAGATTTCAACTCTGCTAAGTCATTAATTTTCCGGGCTGATTCAGGCAACCATTTTCCTTGCTCTAATGTATGAATTATTCAAATTATTATGGAATAAGAAATTTGTCTTTATCTTTGTGTCTTTTTGAATATTTTATAAGATTGGGTTTTTGTATTTGTTCGTTATGTTTTAGTGTTTTATGTATTATTGCTTCTTACTTTTTAGTCTTCTGTCTTGAAGTACCTCTAAATTTAGTGATTTTCTAAACAATTCCATCTAACATATACAAGTAAAATGATATTGTTCTATGATATTAAAAAAAAATACCAATGATCATCTCAATCTTAATTTTAACTGCATTTAGATTGAACATGAGAAGACAAAAACAATCATTCAAACTACTGTACTGCACTATTTTATTGTTTTATACAAACTAAAACTATCTGCAGAAGACTTTTATTGTAATACCAGTCTACATGCTGATACTGAAGTCATAAGATATTGTACTATACTTGCATGCCTTTAGTGATCTTTGTTAATTTTATATGATAAAAAGCATAAAAAAAGAACTTATTATTAAGTTAATTTTGTAAATTTTATAGATATTACAAAAAATTTTGTTGTGAAAGTATTTATTTTCTAAAAGATTTTTTAACAACAAAAAATTAACTTTATTCTCATTAAGAGATTATAGAAAATATTTTTTTATTTTCAGGTTTTGTTATCAATGCTATAGGTTACAAAAATTGCTTCTTTGCCTTAGGTAAATAAATATCTGTAAAAATTAAATTTCTTTACATGGCATATGTATATTATGCTGCGTCCATTGACCCTTTTAAAATGAGCATTAAGGTCTGTGGTGAAGTATTAGTTTAAATATTACCAATGGGAAAAAGGATAGTATTATGGACTCATGGAATGCTTTCAAATGAAATACTAGTTGCTGATGCATAATCTTTGGGAAATATATGGTTTTGTGATGTAGTGCTACCTGGCCCCTGGAAACTTCTTCACCCAGTCCAGGAAATCATCATGTTAAAGCTTATTTATTTGTAATTGATAACTTGGACATTGATGTGATACTATGTAGGATGTACACATTAGTTAAATATTGTACACTATGGCTAGCATAATGTCAGAAAATAATATTGCAATGTAGAAAAACAATTTTTAAAAATAATCTCCTTAACAAAATAACAAAACTTGTTTTAAATAACTTAACCTCAAGTTATCTAAATTAGCCAGAATGTAGTGGTAAAACTCTTACTCTAAATGAGTGTACCTATCACATTGAAAATTATTACAAGTCATTGTAATAGTCCTAGTATTAAAAAATTTTTCATTCCTACTTGGAATACAACCTTGTCATAGGTAAACTAGTTAACTTATTGTAGGCCTACTTAGGTGAATTGTGTGAATGCAAAGTGTGAAAGTTTAAATAGTGAACACAAGTTAGGTATGACCAGGTAGTAAGGTTGTATGAGAGATTGAGAGTTAGTAAAATGACCGGGTGAAGTGAAGTAGTTTCTCTAGTGATTTGCTGAAGTCAGTTATTTTCTGATCAAGTTGGAAGTCATGTAACAATTAAGTTATTCTTTAATAAGTTGATGAAATAAGTTAATATGAAGTCGAGTAGTGGACTCAGTGATATGACCATATGATAGTATAAGTGAAGTGACAATGTTAAAAAACTACATATATACCTTTGGGAATAGTAGTGATCTATGTAAATTATTATCATCTATTTGTTTCATGGAAGTTGGATTTATTTTTTGTAAATACACATCATATTTATATCATGTTTGTAAGTACCGGTAGTTCCTAGTTTATGTAATTGTTATTAGTCCAGTCTGCAGACTGTAATGCTGCGTATGAATGATATGCTCACGAATAATAATCCTACAAGCATCCTAGAAATTAATGTCATGATAATCATTAGTGACAAACCTGTTGTTTAGTATTAGTTGATTTTTTGTTCTACTTTGTAAGAACACTTTTTATTTTACCATGTCCACTTCAACACACACTAATTGGTCATTTTTCTTTCTTGACCAGGATGTGTTTTATTATTTAGTAGTGTTGGGTCAGTGCCATTAGCTATTAATGACTCTGATATGGAAACAGATGACCAACTTTCTTCACCTGATGCCTTGCACGAATTCCTTGAAGGTGATTACATGGCGGAAATTAATGGAATACCAGAGTCCAAACTGCCCTCCTACTTGTCTGCCAAAGATAGCAATGTGATTCATGTTATGGACAATAGGGACATGAGTAGTAAGCTACTTGACAATGCTGAGGCTCCACAACGCAAAGATGCTGATGATAAACTTTGTACCATACAAGAAATTTTGGGTAAATGACATGGTCAAAAAAAAAAAAATAGATGGTAAAACAAAGTCATTGCCAGGTTTTTTATTTTTCCTGGTGTATTGAAATTTCATTTTCATTAAATGTTTTTTTTCCAAAGCTTTTTAATTGTATTTTAAATTATATTATTATAGTTCTCACTAATCATTAACAACATCTAATGAAACACTAAAAGACTTCTACAAAAGATTAGAAAAGAAATTTAATTAATCTTGTCAATTACAATATTATAAAATATTTACTTCCACTTATAATTATTGTTTTGATATGGCCTTTTGAATTTTGCTCTATAAATAATATTATGAAAATAGTAATAAACTCAATTATATTTCATTATGTTCAACTTATTTCTCTTTACCTTACATTTGTGGATACCTTAAAGAAAACCAAACCCTGATACATTTCTAATACCAAGAGCTACAGATAAAAACAGAAAAATATTTTAAAAAAACAAACAAAGCTTATAGAAAGTGTAATCGTTTCAATAAGTTTGGATCAGTCATGTATGTCTAAATATGATTGACCTAGACATAATAAATCTGTGATTATAAATATTTTTACCAATTGTTTTTAGCTTTCTCAATGTTTTATGATCCTATCACTTGTCTGGACCAGTTGTGAAAATGGGAGTGGGTACCTTGGGGAATATTTACTACTTTATCTTTTTTCATTTTAAATGCTTAAAAAAACATATTCACTTAGGGCTCAATAAGAGTCCTCAAGGGGGACTAATTTAACTTATACCACATCTTTCAAGTATGATTTCTTTCTTTTGTTCAAGATACCAAACAAAATAACTAATTACCATTGGTTAATTAACTAATAGGCTAATCAGGGATGTGTGGTTGAGAGGCTAAGTGCGCTTGAACCCAACTTGGCTACCTATGAAGGGGGCTCGAGATTCGACACCAGACTTGAACAGAGTTGTGTTTACAGAGCGCCTAAAGGCAGCACGGAAAACCTCCCACACACCCCCTCCCCACTGGTCCACAAATGAGATTGGACCTAAGCGCCCGGAGCATGCTATAAGCATGAAAGTAGCTCTATATAAAAGCTATAATTCTATTTATTTATTTTATCTTTTTATTAATTCTGTGTTTTTTAGGTAAAAGAAATAATTGTGCAAAATTTCACCTTAATCTGAGATAGGGTGTGGGAGAAATAATGTCTACAAACTTTTTACCATACAGACAGGCAGAGTGGGTTGATGCAAGCTTTATAAAAATAAAAAGATCTATCACACATTTTTCACACTTTGAGGGTAAAATATATACAATAAAACTTAAAATTACTTTTTTTTTTATTATCAAATCATCAAGACAAAAATTAGCAAGATAATTAGAAAGACAAAGCTTCTCCACAAACAAAACATTAAAAGACAGTCAATAAATATTTATTGATAGTTGCTGTAAATGTAGAAATATAAAAAGAGCTGCTGTACTAATTACAAAAACATTAATTAATACACAGTATTAGGTTTTGTAAAATAAGAAAATCAGGCTCTGATCAAATTAATCAAACTTTATGTAACATAAAGAAAGGGAATTTTGTTTCTCAAAATAAATGCTTTATCAGTGTATTTTGTGTATAATCCAGGATAATTGCAAAAAATAGAAATAAAAGAAGGCTTTAATTTCTACAGTAATACAAAATTAACTACAAAATAGAAAGTATAAATTTTTTTCACAAATATGTAATATTTAAAAAAATGGAATGTATTAAAAGCATTTTATGAAATAACATGCATTTAAGTTATAATCAACAGTACTTTTTAGACTTCCAAGTTAATTGCAGGAGATATTGTTTATAAACTTTAAATGCTAGACTGCCAAAACCTATTGACCTTTTTATATATAAATATATATCTATAAAACATAGTATAGATGGCACTCAACTGAAAGGACAGAAAAATATCAACTCCTGGAAGGCATTGTTTGTTAAAGCTAAGTGCAAAGTTTTCTTGTTGTTTTTTTCTCTTTTTTTACGCATTGATTCCCTCAAAAATACCAGCATGGATTAACATCAAGCATTCACAAACAGTTTAGCTATTTCTTGGAAATTTGTTAAATATTGGGTAGACAAAGGAATTACATTTCTGTGGCCAACAGTTAACTAGGATATTGTGTGGCTAGAACATCATTCCTCAAATTACTTTCAAAATAATCAGGTGAAATCAGAGTTCACCTGCACTCCTGAATAAAATGCTAGCCTCCACTAAGACCCTCATTAAGAGACACAGCACTTTAGCAGTTGACCCATACTCTCAGATATCATGATGATTTAAAAAAAAAAACCTACAGCAAATACCACATGTAATAATTAATGTTAATCATCCAATCCATATGTATTGAAATGACTAAAACATGGTGTATAAAGTATGCTTTATATTGAGTACACAACCAGAAATATAGAAATAATATCAAAAAATATTTATCATCTGGTCACTTGAGAACACAGAAGAAGAATGATCACTGGTGTGCCATAGGCTATTTGTTGTAATAGACAAAACATTCAATAACAACTTTATATTTTTCTTTAACCTTAGCACAAATAATAGTGCTTTCTTGTGATATTTGACCTCCAAAACAAAATGAATTATTCCAAACACATTTATACATATTACTGATACATCAAAATTTTTTTTTTTAAATGACTTTAAGGTTGTTTTTGTTTCAATGTGAAAAATACTGTTATATATAAATTCTTCCTTTTACAAATTAAAAAAAATGTTACATTAAAAGAATTACTTGTCAATTGTGTGATACATGTATAGGATAAAGCTGTTTCCTATGTCATGCATGTATAAGAAATAATGAAAATAGATGGAATATTATCACTATTTATTCAAAATTTGCATTGCATAATACCTCAAAGCTCCAACTTTAGTTATGCATTAATAATATATTATGCAAGTAAAATTTATAAGAAATGTCAATATTATAATCAAATCAAAGGATTAACATAGGGACAAAATTAGGCCCAAAATTTTACTTTGTTTAGATTGGCACAAGATTATGTGTACAAATTAATTGATGATAATGATTATTGTCAGAGATTACTATCAATAAATGAATTTAAAAGATTGCTCACAATAAACACATAAATAGATAAATACATAGCTATCAAAATACAACAATAAAACTTACAAAAGTATTGTGACATCAGGCCATCATACAGAAAGATTTTTTTTAACCTTTTATCAGCAGCAAGCAAGTGGACATCAGGGATCATCTAAAAAGCAAATTATCTCAAATATAATCAGCTTTTCTCTTTACCAATTCCAAAGAAGTTCAGTGGTATATCACCCTAGGGATGTCAATAAATGCTTGCATATCCAGCCTAATGTCACTATTGTAGTTCACAGGACAATAACAGAAAGTAATAATAATGAGCATTGTTCGATTAGAAATTCTTAAAAGCAAATCTTTGAAAATATATAAACATGTATATATTTCATTAATTCTTCTATTCCCCTTTAACAAGACTTTCAAAACTATAAGGTTATTATTACTAAAATAAACAAATTAGTGTTTTTAAAATGTTTGTATTTTACATTTTAAGTATCCATCTAAACACATATATATTACCATCTAATAAGAAGAATATTTTACTAATTAGACATCTCATCTTATAAATTACAAACATTCTCACAAAAGAGAAGATAATTACTCATAGTAACTTTAATTCTTAAATAAGAGTACTTCCAGAACTATTTCTTTGAACAGAAAATGCATACCCTAAAAAACTATAAAATGTAAATAAGTAACTTAAATGTTATTTGTTTAGTTGTTTTTTTAGAATAAATAATTACATAACAGCATTGGTAGCCAAAGAACGACTACCAGAACAAATATGTGCTAAAATTGAATAATTATCTTAAATTTGATAAATATGTGTTTTTTTTTCATCCTAATTTTGCTTTCTGATACTAAAATAGTTTAAATATAGTCATTTTTACAAGAGTTTTTTTTAAAATAGATACTTATTTGAATATGAGGTGCAACATCTTTATGTACAAAGGAAATACAGTGTAATACAAGCACATCATTGAAGAGCTTTGTGCTAAAAGTATATAACTCACAATTTTTAAAAAGAGGGAAAAAAAGATGTAAATTTCTAAAATTAATCTTTGATGATCTATCTTAAATATAGTGTAATTGAACTCAGAACTTTTAGTACTTGAGTCTTCATTATATATCAAATGAAAAATAGACTAGATCATATTCTTATCCTGCATTCTCATTTTGTGATTTAAAAAACAAATGAAAAAAATCCTTTTCATAACAAAAATATTTTCAAAATGTGTAACAGGTGAACTACTCCCACAAGATAAAATAGTTTGTTGCTTCTTTTTTTTTTTAGTCAATTTTAGTCAATATTGCTACTAATATAGTTTTTAATTATCTTTTGACATATAGATTTTACATAATACACAGCATAAGACCTGACTTTCATTTTTTTGTATTGAGGCTCTTTGTAAAAAATGAAATAAAATAGGGTCACTCATTGTGTTCAGCTAAAAAGTATTATTAACTATTGCTACAAAAGTAAATTTTTTCTAGATCAAGACATTTCTAGAAAGACTGCTGGTCTATGGATTCCAAAGCACATATGAATTACTGGTACAAAAAAAGAAATACATATACCAACCATACAGTATGTTGTAAACTTGTAACCAGTCATGACACTTGGGTGTGTTTTGTCTGGCTTCTCTAAACCAAAGAATGATGAGAAGAGTTGGATGGTTACAATTCTTGTAATGGAATGCACACCAAAAATTATACACACACCAGTAATGAATCTAAGAGAGGCCATACCAACCCAGGTCATAGTTGGGCTGGTTATAGAGTAAGGACCTTCTGCACCAGTCTGCTGAGAATATCCAAGCTGGAAGCACAGCCACATTCCAATAGCCACACCAGTCAGTGAGGCCACAATTTGCACTGCATCCCCTTTACTGGAACTCTTGAAGTTAGAAGGGTAGCACACGGTACAAAGAGCCAAGCCTGTAAAAAGCACGATGAGCGAGGCAAAGAGGTGGGTCTGGTGGTAAACATCAAAATCTTCCACATATTTTGTAAAGGACAAAAATATTAGAATGGCATATAAGCATCCAGCCAAGAGATCCTAATAAGAAAAAATATTGTTACACAGGTTAGTATGCATAAACAGATAGTCAATACTTTGTGTAAATCAATGGACCTCATTCATCACTTGTAAACAAATAACCTTGAGCAACTAGCTCTTCTACCTATTCTATACAACTTTTGATATCAAATGACCATATTTATCATTCATTGTGTTACCAATGGTCATCACATGACTATTTGTTTTGGAGAATGAGGTCCATTATCAAACGTCAGGTCTATTGCAAAAATAGTAATTGTGATTTGTTGTTTAAATAAGTAAATAAACAATTTAATTAAAATTATTACACAATACACAAATAATGTAAAACTTACCAAGAAGGTGTGGACACCAAGATATATCCGACTCAAGCATGTAATGGAAAACCACAGAAAAGCTATGAATGCAGCAATGTACACAGGCACCTGAAACAATTAAATCATAGCTCTTAATGCACTTACATATATTAGTTTTACTATTTAAATTTTAAGTATAATAATGTTTTAAAATGAAAAACTTTATGATCAATATACATGCATAATGAAACAAAGATGAGTGTGTTTTAAATGCTTGAATACCAAGAGAACTAATTTTTGTATATATGAGTATGTGGCCAATAGTTAAGTACCGTATTTTTTGCCGTATAAGATGCTCCGGCATATAAGACGCACCCAATTTTAAAGGAGGAAAATCTAGAAAAAAAAAGATTCTGAACCAAATACTGTACTAGTTGGTCCGCCTGATCACTTTCTCACATACACCATACACGTTGTCTGTGATCTACCCAGACGGCACATTATGACGTAGGGAGGGCGGTGTGTACCGGCAGTAAGCTTAGCATGATGCCCGTGCAGCACATGGTTAGACTGTCGGGAGGGGGGCATGGCGCGCTATAGGAGGGAGAGGGAAGCCCGAACACACACAGCCTGGCCGTGCAGGGAGGGTCACAGAAGTCACCACAGCCCGCAGTACGTGCCCCAAATCCAGCCCGCAGCACACACTGCATAAGGAAAGGACTGCGAGTAAGCGCCACACAAAGTTGGGGGCAGTTTTAATGCATGTAAAATGTGTATTTACCGTATAAGACGCACCAACTTTCCCCCCCCCAGTTTTGGAGAAGAAAAAGTGCGTCTTATACGGCCAAAAATACGGTAATTAATATAAATGGGTCAACAATAGGACAAAATTGCTGTAATGTATAATAAAATAATTTTACTAATACATGTATTTTTTGCTAATGTTTGAACTATTATAATATATATATTGCACTATCCTGAGACTTTTAGCTGTTGATTTATATTTTTTAATGGACTAAAAGAGGATGAAAAGGCATACACTAATCTAACTACTAAACTGTTTCTTTTCTACAATAAAAACATGTTTTATTTCTTATCATCCCCAATCATCTTCTCTACACCTGCCCACCCTACCTCCTGTGCAAACTGAATTTTAAAGACAAGATTATAAATATTGCAAATCATTTAACTGTTAAATTGGACAGAAGATATTTTATTTATTAAACTATCTTCACTTCCTTATAATATAGCCATAAGCAGTAGCAAATGAAAGTTTTCATGCTTATCTAAGAATGGATCACATAGTCCATGTAATAAGTTACAGTAAATGACTCATACAATTATGTTTAACAGATAAATTCTAAAAATATTCAGTCATATCAGATGATCTGTAGACATTTAGTAATCAGTCAAATACTATACAATAAGAAGATAAAATAGTTCTCAGGCCCAAAATATGGAGTAAGAACAAAAAGAGCTGCACTGATTCATGATTTCAAGTGTTCTGTGCCCTAAAATAACTAGAACATGGCACAAAAAACTTTTTTTTTCTAGAGAAAATAGTTTAATATGAAATGAAACTATTGTATCACCTGATATCTTTGTACTGTAATGTAAGCAAGGTATAAAGGAATTGCTGTAGCTGCCATAGCATGAGTTGAGGGCATGGAATATTCCTGCAGGTAGTCTGTTTCCAATCGAACAACAGGAGGACAAGGTGGACGAGGCCAGCAGAGGTAATCTTTAGTTGCTTGTCCAAGGTACATCACAATGCACCACAAATAAGCTGTCTAAAAAAAAATATACATAAATTATATACTATATAAAATACACAAAAATAACAAACAAAAGTAGAATAATACTAAGGCTTGTCTTCGAGTCTGAAGATTTATGAGGAATGCAGTATTTCCAGTGACTACACAGCCCCAGCAAAACAAAAGTATATATATTTTTGGAATGAGCTAGTGGCACTTAATGTTACGAAACAAAGATTGTGGTGGTCAGATATTTAACACTATTTTACCATGTTTAACAGAAATAGACTATACCACCCTCCACATCACAATGGCCTGTATCTTGGAGACTGTGTGTGAGTTTTCAAGGTTACAATGAGGAAATAAATGGATTAGTTCTGGTTGAGTAGGGAAATTTTAAAACTACAACCTTGTCTGTCATAATTTATTTTAAGAAATCATATGGATGAAAGTTGGACGGAAAGGGTTTTTTTTAGGAGACTGATTTGAGAGAGACCATCATCATAGTAGGCCTTAACATTGACCTGCAATGTTACAACCTGAGGGCAGGGAAGACCAGTAGCTCATTGCCACAAAAGAAGTTTGTTCAAGTTATTTAAATTTCTGTAAAGTTCTACACTACAAATATTATACATCTACATTGGTTTAGTTGTACTAGATGTCTGGAGCTACAATTACAATCCAATGACTAACAAAAATAAGAGTCTGTTAATTTGCTATTTTTCTAAATCTATACTATATATATATTATAATCTATATAAAAAGACAGTGAAAACTTACCTGTCTAGTAACCAGTCCATCCAAATTCCAGAGACAAAAGGGAAAAAATGTGAGATAAAATCCTTCATTCCCAAGAAATGCTCCAAACTTAGCAAGGTAAAACAAAGATTTGTACTTGATGTGCACTACTGGAATTGATTTGGTCTTGAGAGAAGCTTCACAAAAATGTGAAGGCAAGATATCCGTATTGCTATTTTCAAAGATGCTTCCTTTTCCGTAAACTCGTCTAGTCGGTTCAATTAGCGCATAGCCATTTTTAGACTTTAATTTTTTAGAAAGAAGTAGGTTTTTATCATTTTCCTTTATTTCATTGTTATTATATAAGATTCGCTGTCTGGGCCAATCATCTTTCTCTAACAGCTGTGTTTGGTTGTTACTAAATAAGCCCTTATCCGAGATGCCATAAGTGTCCGTGTTGTCAACAAAGCCCTGTTCATATTTATATGTGCTATTACATTCCTCATGTTCTACGCTGCTTTCTTCTGAACTTGACTCGTAAGGGGCTTTCCTTGTCTGTGTATGTTGGTCGCAGGTCTCTGGTTTTTCTGTCTCTATACCACACAGGCGCTGAAATTTGGCGACATATACTGGGTCGGCCAAAGAGTAGAGTAAATCCATCTTTCCTAGGTTCTATGCGGAAACGAATATAAACAAACAACTTCAAGATTGTATCCAATTCTTATCGCAACCAAAACAACTTCAGTTGATAATAATATCTAATCACCCATTTTATTCATCGACGTTGTTGTGTTAGCCGGCAAGTGTTTATCGGCGGCAACAATATTTACTTAAATACTAGATCTAGATTTAACATCGTAAGAGCAAATCGCATTAAGATCAGCGTACAAAAAATACAATTACAACAATGTAGACGACAGTCCCCCGTTGACACCTGATAGCTGCATAACAAATTTCCCAAACGGCTTCCAGTTTACCTGTGCCCGTGTTGACCAATGAATGATGACGAAAATGTAAGGTGTGTTGTAGTACTCGTATTCGAACGCCAGTAATTGTTGGCGAGTATTAAGCCCAACTTTATCGATACTAGATATGGTGAGGTGAAGTCATGTTGAATCAATAATCTGGCTGGCCCACAAGCGCTCTGCGTTTTGTTTTTCTTCCCATTGATTAAGTTATGATGTCTGCTTCATGATATTAATGAAATATTTAATGTGTGGCTCTCAAAGCGTAAGCTAAAGGGCCCTATAGACATGACTTCTGTTAATTTTGAACAATTGATATAAGGTCCATTTTTTTAAATATATATCTATAGATCGATCTATTATTACTATATTTATATTTACTACTGAAGGGATGAGCAAAGTAACCTAGGATAAAATGTTAAAAGTCTAAAAAAAAATCTAATTTGCCAGTCCCATGGGTCGGCCTTGGGTAATTGGAGGCCCTAAGCGAAGTGAAATAGAAAAAAAAATAAGACCGAAAAATACGCAATGAATTATAAACCGTCCTGTATCTATAGGAAAGGCCCATCAGCGAAATGGCATATAAAGCGAACACCTCCCCGTAATTTTATCCATTCTAATTTATTTCGAAAGTAACTGCAGAACTAATAAATTGGTATTACAAAGACTCCATTTTTCTACATTTCCCACATATTCACTTTCGTTTTCCCTCATACATTAAAGCATAGCTGAAGGTCAAAGTTGACATGTATGGAAATTTCATTCTCAAAACGTTTCCGGATAAACGAGAATAGGTCCGAACTTAAGGCGATTTTAAAGCATCAATGGACATCGTCCGAAAAAAAAATGCATATTGTACGTCTAAATAGATGAGGAAATAGTTAGCTATAATAGCAAAGGCTATTTATTCCGTTGGAAAATATATATTATGGTGTGTTCGCTCAAAATGACCTTTTTAACTGAAAACCTATTCGGCGAAAGCCCCTATAATAAGCTTAAAAAGCTATTTAATGATAATTTAGTGACTGATTTAATCTGTTTTTCTTTTTGTCTTATCTATTGTTATTGTTTGTAAACTGAAATATTAAAATAATAGGCCTATTTTTAACCTTAATCCAATGTCTTCGATTTCGACGATTAAGGATGAGTGCAGTACGTATTTCACATGACTACGCCAAGTTACGACCAGCATATTTTCCCGCATTTTCTTTCCGTCTAAAATGTTTGACTCGCAGCTCTCCAACAGTCTCTCAGAGTTACTTTCCTCTGTGCCATTGAGGGTGAAATGACGCTTCAGTTGATCTTATCAGCGCTTATGCCTATACGGCTTATACAGGGGTGTGGGGGGGGGTGACCTCTGTTTTGCCGTCCTCCTTTTTTTAACTGGCTGGTTTACCTCTTGTTACTAATTAATGATATTAATATGTGTATAATTGTTTAAAAGATCAGAATTCATTTTCACAGGGTTTCCCCACCATTCTGAGACTAGGTTTTCAGGAGATTTCCAAGAGTTTTCCAGGAGAATACTCGATTTCAGGAGCGGAAAAAAGCGAACTATATATTTAGTAATAAATATAAGAATTACCATATAATATACATGTATTAAATTACAAGATCTCTCCTGAGCCTTTCGTCTCCATGCCCGAAACCCAAGCTGTTGTAGATCTGCCCCCAACCCCCATACATCATCAATCCATCGCATTCGGGATCTGCCTTTGGCTCAATCAGCGCGCGTGTTTGTAGGTGTGTGTCTGGGGGGGGGGGGAGATCGAGTTGATGGTGATTAAATGCACTGAACATGTGTTCTTAAAAAAAAAATAGTCGCAGTAACGAGAGTTTATGAAATGGAGAGTAAAACGACGTGGACTAGCCTATAGGAAGGAGGCGAGATAGAATTTTGTAGTTTCTTTAAAAAAAATATTTGATCGCAAGTTTCGTAGGCTATATAGACATCATGTTCCAAGCAGAGAAAGGAGATGTGGAGCACAAGAACAGTGAACAAAAATTTAGACCTAATGCCACAAGGAGGACAATTGTTATACTGCTTCATGGAAGAAGTTAGAGGATAGAACTAATTGAAGCATAATTTTCTATAGTTTAACATGCTATGTCGCTATTTTTTACGGCCTTTCGCTCATTATGACTCCCGCGAAAATTGCGTTCGCTGATTAGGTCCGACCCCTACCGTAAGTTGACTTGAATTATAAATTTAATAGCTGATATGGAAAAAAGAGTCAAATTTAGTTTTATCGCCCAATAGCTGAGGAGTCCGCAGATGTTTTCATTTATTTAATAAGTTTAACCATTGCGGAGTTAAACATTCTAAACTAAAAACTGGCACAAAAGCGTTCGCCATTGGTCCTTTCCCATATATCTCAATCAACAAATAAGTTAAATTCATATAGCGCCGTAGCACTAATGTGCTTCATGGACAATTCATGATAACCAGACTAGAAATAATGTTTTGACATTTCACCAAAAGGAAGAAACAATGGCCTTCTAACAGATAGGCCTATAGTCTATTCGCGAATAAACTTTGAATCATAGTAGAGACCAGGGGCGGACTGGGTATCGAAATCGGCCCGGGCATTACCATATAATCCGGCCCACAAATGGCATGTCATATATTTTCTGTGGGGGGGGGGGGATTTTTACCCCAATCGCAATTTATATATATATATATATATATATATATATATATATTATATATATATATATATATATATATATATATATATATATATATATATTAGTGTGTGAGTATATGTAATTAATCTTCATTACATTCTGATCTTTCATTCTTTCAAACGTTTTTTCTACCCTAGAATACTCTCTTCCTATAATTAGTGGAAAGACAAAGGGCAGCTAGAAAGTCCGGGGGGGGGGGGAGCGCTGTGAGCGCATTATTTCAGTTATTTTAAGCTTTAAAAATGCATATTCTGAGGTATCTACAGTGCAATTAGCCTGCTACTCTTCCGCTAAAAAAATTCATAAACCAAATCTGCTATTTAATGGAGTCCAGCGACTGGTAGAAAATGGTAAAATGCTTTAGTTTTTGTATTGGAGGGGGAAGGGAAACCACAAAGCCCCTTTTGGCTACGTTCATGAAATTTGGAAACTGTAGTTTGCTTACGTTGGCTGCACTGGGGCAGTAAGTAAAGTTTCCCTTTCAGACAATGAGGTCTGAGGCAAGTGATGGTTTGAAGACCCTCCCCTCCCGGCTACGCCCATGTGTTATATTATTGGTGTAAGCCCAATTCTCTACAAAATATATAAAGTTTGATAACGCATCAAAAACTGGATGTATGCATTCGTAGGATTACATAATGTATTAATGTATTCTATTTATACATGTATGTAGTCTGAAAACTATAAACAATAGCCTACAATAGCAGCCTAATGAGTTTGAAGCTTTTTGGTATTACCGGTACTTATAGATTACAGACGTTTCTTCAAAAAATAAGATTGTTACGTCTTACTCATTTCATGTGTCAATCTAGTCATGCATGTTGATCTGTGACTTAAAATATGCTAAATCATTGGTTTTCCTGGCTGACTCAGGCAACCCATTCCATTAACAGATAAGAGAAAGCAGAACGGTTACAGAGGCACTTATCTAATGTGAAAAGCTCTTGCTTCCTCCTAGTACATTCTCAAAAACGCGATTTGTATATGAATATACCATGACCCATTATTTAAAATATAAATCTCCTTTCATTAAATATCCGATGTGACGGCGCTATATAAATTATTGTAATTATTGTAATAATTTTCATCATTAATGACTTCATACTAAGCATAAGTTTGCCATTTATAATAATAGTATAAAAATTGATTTACATCTAGATTTATTAAATACTTTTTTAAAGCCTTAAGCGTAGTATTTTTAGAAACTTACTTTTTTCTTTTCATATCGCAGAAAGTAGAGCTTTATTCCCATATTGAGCTGTGAATAAGTTGGGTGATTTGCAATTTCGTGGCTGTGTGTATATGTTAAAGTTAATTTCTATTAAGTATTGTTAAAGAGCTAATTGAAGCGCCTTATTTTTTTTTTCAATGTTTTCTAACTTAACCTCTCTTATCCCTCTTTTTGTATAAATTTCATTGGAACCATTAAAAGACGGGGGAGAGAAGGAGCAAAAAAAAAATGTGAGTGCCATCAAAGGCCCATGCCGACCAGCAAAATGTTTGGGCCAAACACAACCTCGAAGACATCAAAGCAGTCCATGCCGCTCGTGCGTAGCAGAAAGTACGGTCTAACGTTTTGCAAATGATAATACGTACAGTGTATAGTGTTGTTTTTTTTTCTATTCTTGTTGAATTTCAAACAAAATTAATTGTAATAAGAATTAAAAAAACAACAACAAAAAAAACAACAACAAGAAAACGTGTTCGGGCCTTTGTGTCTTGCTGCTGTCTTTTTTATTTAAGTTGTCTTCATTGAATTTTTTTTTCTTTGGCGCGACCAGACCGGCCCATTTGGTACCGGCCCACCGGGCATTTGCCCGTTTGCCCATATAGCCAGTCCGCTCCTGGTAGAGACTTATAGCTAGGCTATGTTTGAGATTTGATCCATGTTTCGCAATTTTTTGTTTCTAAAAATTTTTTTTGAGTCATGTGCGATGACCAATTGGAGGTCGTAGGCAGCTGCCTATTTTGCCAATGCCATGTTGTTCATTATCAAAACTGATGAGAGAAAACACTTAAATAAGATGTATGTCGCCACAGAAAAGAAGGGGCAGAACTGATACGGGAGAAGTTGTTTGTGACCCAGTGACCGGTCAACTTGACACAGTGCTCGATGTTTAGGCCTAATTAATCCCATATGGAGAGATACTTCATTTGTTTTAATTTAAATCTTTCAAGAATTTATTAACTTATAGGTCTAGCTGTTTTCTTTTTTTTTAGTTTCGGATATTAAATTCATTCAGAAATGGATATTAGGCCTAGTACATTCTAACATCCGGCAGACGAATGGGGATGGAAGCTGTCAGGGTTCAAACTCTGGATCTTTATGACGACAGTCCAAAATTCAAATAATACGAACAGGCTTATACATATTGTTACGAATCTCACTATCCAGGCTCTCTACAAACTTCACCATACACCACCAACTTAAAGAACTTGACAACTCAGGGCTCCAAAGTAACGTAACATTTTAATAGTTAAATAAATAACAGCCAATACTGTACAATTGGCAACACGTACACTGCACAAATATCTCTCCGATAACACCGTTACGCCAACACCGTTCCGCCGTATCAACTTTTGCACTGGCCTCTCCGTCTCGTTCCGGGCTTGCACTGGGTTCAACAGTTCATGACTGACTTCATACACTAGGCTCGTTGTGTCGGACTCGATCGGAGACCAAGATCAAGACGCCAGTCGTCTCAACTGTACTTGACAGTACTCCGCACTGAACTGTCGTAATGCTCCGTACAGAACCACACCATTGAACTGTGCTGTAGTTGACCGTGTTCTGAGCCCCTGTCGTGAACCTTCTGTCGTGAACCGTCTTGACTGCGGCACCTCCGCTCTTTATATAGGGTCCCTGCTGGCCTTCTAGAACCGGACAGAACGTCGCTGGACGTCTCTAGCTTCGTCACATGACTACGTCACTCGTGACGCTCCTGAGCTCTGTTCACGACGACGATCCTTCCCGAACCGTCATGTTGACACTCGACTCGGCTGACCGTTGTTGCTCGTCACGGTTGACAGCTCGTCTAGCGCTGGCTTGGGGCGATTTGCGTCGGCTGACTACACACATACCACTACCCCCACCTGTGCCACCACCAGGTTTATAACAATATTGTATTTCTAATACATTTTAATTAACTTCTTCCCTAGTGCTAGAGCATATAATAGGTTGCATGAGCCAGCCAGGAAAACCAGTGACTTGCAGAATCTAAGTCATTGGTTAACATGCATGACTAGATGCATGACGCGTAGGACGTAATCATCTTCTTTTTTGAAGTAACGTCTGTATAATAAGATCTGTATACATAATTAACAAGAACAGATTTCGTTTTGTGAAATATTTATTCTATAAAAGGCCAAAGTAGGCGCATGTTGTTGTTTGTTTGTTGTTGTTTTTTTAATTATTATTGGTGCGGTAAATTTTAGCTTCTGGTGAGGCTAAATCTAACAAACAAACAAAAAACACATACCAATATCCCTTTAAAGAAAGTAACAAAAGTGTGTTAGGGGTTATATACATAGGTTTAAATACATATCTTACCCCCCCCCCCCCCCACCATGTTCTTTTCCTTTCCTTTTTTTTTTTCTAAATAAAAGGATTTGTATAGAGCTTTTATTTAACATAACAAACATTTTAGACGGAATATATTTCTGCTCTATGTTTCCCTAGCACATTTCACAATCGCTGCTTAAACGAGTGAAGTCTGATTGCTTTGACAACTATGGTCATTACACTGCCACAGGTAACAAGATTTGTGTTAGTCTTTAAGTTCACTCTACCTCATTTGAAACACTAGGACAATGGTAGATCCCTTCCACTAACACGATAAATAGTAATCTTTCTGCCTAAAAGAGTTCCTAACAAATGTAAATTCATTGAACCTGCTATGCTTTTTTTTTTCGTTAGGGGCTCTTAACTAAGACATGCGGGCTAGAGGGCAATGCCGAAGGTCAAGCAGCTTCCAAGAGAACCTTTCATTTGACTTCCTTATACTTTGCGGATGTCCGCTAAAGAGAAAATAGATTGTGTGTTGAGGCTTAATTAAAAATGTTCTTACATCCCCGCCGTTGCAATGAACTCGGTTCCATTGGGGCTCCCTATTGCTTCCCTTTCGACCTATTTGTGTCCTGAAACAAATGTTTCCACCAGGATGTCACATCGGGACTGAGAAGCGTTGTCCATACAAGTAGCAGGAAGCAATTTAGGCAGAAACCTTCACAACCTGTTGACTTTATATAAAAGTTGAAATTTTTTTCTGCTATGTGTCATGATGCACGGTTGTAATACAAATCTCATTTGTAACAAAGGTATCTTCTTCTTGAAACTGTCAGGTTTAGTTGAGGCTTCGGCTCTTGGAACTCCAGGTCAGCAAAAGTGAACAAGAGCTCCCTTACACCGGCCTGAATGAGAACAGTGTACACTGTTCTGTCTGGCGGGGTGTCAGACTCGGGGCAAGAGGCCGCGTGCACAGGGACCCCTGCAATTTTCCCTTTCTATACCAGGCTAACCGTGCAGGACACGCCATTTATGTAACGGCCCCTTGAGGAACGGCGCCTGGATTGTGAAAAGGTTGTGGGAGCTTTTTTACAACTCCGCACAATGTAATGAGGATGCTCTCGCACCCCCTTAGGCACCCCCCACGGAGTCTTGTTTTGCTACCCTTTAGCCTAATCGTATCCTCCTACGATCGTTTCCACCCGGGCGCCACTATGAGGCAGGGTAGCATGCCAGGGGTAATAAAGGTATATAAATTTAAAAAACCAACCCGGAATGAGACATTAGCCCTTTCACTAACCCCCTAGCTTGTCAACTATCAATCAGATGATCTTTTATTGCATCCTTTCGACCAGGCTCACACTGAACTATATCTTCATAGCAACACTGAACCATATCTTCATTACAATCAGCTCATTGAAGATATAAACAATATGGGCTGATAATAATACTAGTAACAGTAACTCATTCGACCAAAAAAAAAATCAATCACGCCGGCAACACTTTCAGCCCGCACACGTCTAGTTTGATCGGAGAGAGGCAAGATTGTTGTTAATTAAAGTTAGTACTTCATATGTCTTATATATGTGCGGAAAATATTAATACATTATTTCTTTACTTGCATTTCTTACCAAACAGATAACCCATGCATGAACATTCCGGGGACACGTCTGGGTTTGTGTGAAAACATTAATCTTTTTGTAATTTTTTAAAAATTATATTTTCTTTGACGAAATGATTAAACTTTAAAAAGGCTTGGATAAAGGTGACCATTAGATTCCACTACCGTGATTACAGTTTTAAAAAAGACTTTTTAAAGACAATCTGATTCCGTTTCAAAATACATCTTTAAGACTATTTTTTCAATGGACATCTTTAAGACAATATTTTTTCAATGGACATCTTTAAGACAATATTTTTTCAATGGACATCTTTAAGACAATATTTTTTCAATGGACATCTTTAAGACAATATTTTTCAATGGACATCTTTAAGACAATATTTTTTCAATGGACATCTTTAAGACAATATTTTTTCAATGGACATCTTTAAGACAATATTTTTTCAATGGACATCTTTACGACAATATTTTTTCAATGGACATCTTTAAGACAATATTTTTTCAATGGACATCTTTAAGACAATATTTTTTCAATGGACATCTTTAAGACAATCTTGTTAGATGAACATCTTTATTACGATCTTTTTCGATGAGTTCAACATAGGATGGCACTACAACGTTGCTTTCAGTAGCACCGTTAAATACCAGCTTAGATGGGGCATGACTTTGAAAAGAGACAGCTGGAACATTCTATACAAGGCTCAAAGCTCGTACTTTAGAGACCGTTGAAAAAACAAACAAACAAAGAAATGATAATCTAGATAATTCGATATCTTGAATTCAACGGCTAAGGTTGTCTAAGATATGGCAAAATATGTAGAACACAGGTGAGCCTTAGTTGCTACGTACCTAACAGCAGTATTTCGTCTGTAATCTGTACTGGACTCGATGACATTCCCATTTAGTTCGAGATCATGGTAATAAAATAGCTAGAAAAATTATTACTTTTACTTATTTTAAGAAATTTTAATAACTAATGCATGATTATGATATTGGTATGTAGGCTACATTTAGTAAAGTCTTAGGTTAAGATCCTGTGTCTGCCCGAGACATTTAATATTTAAAGCCTATAATCGTGTACAAGACATCTTTAAGACAATCTTTATTACATCTTTGTTTTCGATTTTACACAATCAACTATTTTATCTTATCTTATATAATACAGACGTTACTTCAAAAAAGAAGATATTTACGTCCTACGCGTCATGCATTTAGTCATGCATATTAACCAATGACTTAAATTCTGCCAAGTCACTGGTTTTCCTGGCTAGCTCAGGCAACCCATTCCATGCTCTAATAGCACTAGGGAAGAAGGAGTATTTGTACAAATTTGTCCTAGCATATGGGACGAGGAATGTGCCTTTATCTTTGTGTCTTTCAGAGTATTTTATTAAATTTTGTTTTTGTATTTGAAGATTATGGTTCAGTGTTTTAGGTATAATTGCTACTTTACTTTTGAGTCTTCTGTCCTGAAGGCTTTCTAAATTTAGTGATTTTACTATAGGTGTTACTCTAGTCAAATGTGAATATTCATTTGTTATGAATCTCACTGCTCTATTTTGTGTCTGTTCCAGTTTCTTAATGTTTTCTTGAGTTGGGGGGTCCCAAACGGAGGATGCATATTCTATTATTGGCCTAACCAAGGTTAAATAACATTTTAGTTTTATGTTCTTATTTGATTTATAGAAATTTCTTTTAATAAACCCTAATGCTTTGTTGGATTTTTTTTATAGTTTCATCAATATGTGGATTCCATGACAGTTTTTCATTTATTATAACACCTAGGTATTTTGCGTTTTTAGTCTGTGTTACTGGTTTGCCATGAATAAGATAAGTGGAATTAATTTGTTTTAATTTTTTTGTTACTCTTAACAACTGACATTTTTCTGGGTGGAAAGACATGCTCCAATTTGATTCCCATTTATGTAATTCATCTAATTCTCTTTGTAAATTATCTGTGTCTTGTGTTGTTTTTATTGTTCTATATATTATGCAATCGTCTGCAAATAATCTGACTTTTGTTCCTGAAGTAATGCAATTTGGTAAATCATTTATGTAAATTAAAAATAGCAGTGGACCCAAGACTGTTCCTTGAGGTACACCTGAGTTTACTGTTATCGGTGTTGATTTAGAGCCATTTATTATTACAGTTTGTTCTCTCCCTATTAGAAAATCTTTAATCCACTGATGCAGTGGACCATTAATGCCAAAATATTTTAATTTTTTAAGCAAACTATGGTGGTGGACTTTGTCAAAAGCCTTAGAAAAATCTAGTAAGATAGCATTTATTTGTTCACTATTATCTAAACCTTTAGAAAAATCATCAATTAGTCCTATTAGTTGTGTTTCACATGATCTATATTTCCTAAAGCCATATTGGTATAGTGTAAGGACATTTTGTTTGTCTAAGTGGTTTATGATGTTGCTACATATTATGTGTTCTAGGATTTTACATGTTATGCTGGTAAGTGATACTGGTCTGTAGTTTCCTGGGTCAGATTTTTCTCCTTTTTTAAATAGGGGGTGACATTAGCTTCTTTCCAGTCCTTTGGTACTCTGCCCTGGTTAAGTGAAGCCTGAAAGAGTATTTTGAACACTGGGGCTAGCTCATTGCTTAGTTCTTTGAGTAATCTAGCTGGAATACCATCAGATTTGGTTTGGTGTTGGCTAATAGTTTTTGAATTCCATTTTCTTCTACTACTATATCTTCTATGTTCAAATTCAGTAATATGTCTTTGTCTCCTGGGGCTGAGAATGCTGATGCAAAGTATTTGTTTAGGATGTTTGCTTTAGTTTCATTATCATTATGTATTATGTTATGTTCATCTTTTAAACTATTTCCTATACAACTTGGTTTTAAACATTCACTTTTAACTTCAGATGCTACGAACGGGAAAATGTGTCAACACACTGTGCTTCGTGGACAGTTGTGGTCAGTTATAGCGATGCAAGCCTATTTGTCAATGTGTGTAATATGTGTATAGTGTCAATGATAACCTATTACGACAACAGTTGCTCTCTAGTAAACATATTTTTAAAGCATCTATTGATCTTAAAAATAATAAATATAATAATGAGTTACGTACTTAGACCTTGCAATCATTGTAGGGACTACCCATTATTAAGCTCTTACGAGTTTCACAAATTAACACCGATGAATGTGAATATAAGCCCCCAACTCCCAAGATGATGGTGAAGAAGAAAAAATAAATAGTATGCTAAATATTTTGAAAGAAATAAAAAAAAACACTATTTTTTTCATTCAGTTTTTTTTTAATTTTAATAGGGCGTGTCGTGAGTTCGATATTAATGATATTCATACAATTTACAACAGGGCTTCGTTTATATGATTTTCTTCTATGTACCTAGTTTTGTGTTTTTCTATTTTTTTTTTCTTTCTAAATTTCCCCAATAAGAGAGAGAGAGAGAAAGGGAGAGAGAGAGAGAAGACGAAAAAAAGGAATTTAAAAAAACAACAACATAAAACTGTAATAATTCATAATATAACTTCTTTATTACCACAAACTTATGATTTCCTTTAAGTGTACCAGTACAATCATTTCAGCGACTGGATTCATCTTCAAACATTCAAATCATTGGCTCATTGTTTTGTTTCTATGTTTTTAACGTTATTGACATCACCCCGTGATAGACAAGTCTAACGCTAATTAGACATTTATTTCGTTTTATGCAGACATCACTAGCTCTGTATTGTAATGGCCGTACAGATTTAAACTCCTAAAGAAAATCAAGACAATCGACACTGAATATTAGGATACAGCTTCGAGCCTAGGAAAGTTTGCATACATTAATTTCCAACAGTTTTTCTTTTAATTTGTTGAACAAAAAGCTTTTTTTTTTATATAGGTTGGAAAAAGAGGTTGCAAAGAATAAAAATGATTGTACTTTTTAGTTTGCATTCATTTATAAATATAGAAGTACACAATGCATTAATAAGCATTTAAAATAAATTTTATAAAATTCAGTTACGTTTAATTTAAAAAAAAAAAAAAAAATATGTTCTGCTCAAACAAAATACCACCAAACTATCATGTCTAAAAAGATACAACAAATACTGGATGTTAGAAATCTTGGGTTAAAAATTCATTATCATCTCGTTTGTTTTTTTACCCGCTGCTACTTTTGCTGCTGCTGCTTTTGCTACTGCTGCTGTGATGATGATGGTGGTGGTGGTGATGTTTGCTGCTGCTCTTACTGCTATGGTGGTGATGGTGATGATGGTGGTGCTTGCTACTCTTGCTACTTTTACTCTTGCTGCTGTGGTGGTGGTGATGATGGTGACTTTTACTACTGCTCTTACTCTTGCTGCTGCTACTGTGGGAGCCCAGGATCTCAGAGATCAAAAGACCTGAACATAGAAAATCGACGAAAAAAAAAAACACACCTTTCAAAACTTCTGTACTTTCTTATTAAAAAAATATTTTAATGGGCTTTGTTGCTGCACATAAAAATTATATATGTGTCAGACGCGAAAAGCCCAAATTTTTAGTAAAAGAAATTACAAAAGCCATTTCTCTAAGAGGAAAAAGCCGCTATTAGGTTTGTGCAAAATGTCCGTCTGTCACACTCAGATCTCGAAAACTAGAAAAGATATGAAAAATATTATTTCACCATTAAATGCGGCTTGAAAAGTTTAGGTGCAACGGCTACACCAATTCTAAAACAATAACGTAAATGTAAGGGAGGCAATGTTACAATATGCTAACAAAGATTAACAATTTTTGCGTATTTTCAGTATCACTAAGTCAAATATTTTTATAAAATATACTAGAAATGTTTACAACAAATATAAATATTAATTAAAGGTGTTTTTTCTGGTCAACTAGCTGCTAAAATTAAAAGAAAACATTTATAATTGTTTACAAAGGCTAAGAATGCACTTTGTATGTAAATAGCACGCACATTTTTTAAAATGGATTTTTTATGCAGCGACTTTCGTGTAGTAGCGTAAAGCCCGCCTTGACATGGTACTAGACTAATTTCCTAAACTTTTTAAAAAATCAGATTTTATTTATTTTTTGTTTAGTGCCCTCATCAGAATAAAAAAGGTTTATTTTTGTGCGTTTTGTTGTCGGTAGGTCTGTCCGTCACGATTAGATAAAAAAACAATAACTCTAAAAGCTATTGAAAATCTGATTTACCCTTTAATGTTCCTCCCGTAACATCTCAATAGTTTTAAGTATCTAAAATTGATTGTTCCGGATTTTTTTGTGCAATACTAATCAACGCCAACAAATGTCTGTTTGCTCTTCTAACTTATATTACATTTAATTTCCATGTTTAAACGTTGCAAAAACACATTATCAATAATATGTTGTTCCGTTTTTTATGTAAATAGCATATTAATGCTAAATCAAAATCTCTAAATGTTTCGGATATTGTTTTATAAAAAATGAATTATGTCAAATGATTGTTTGAAATCGCATAATTGACTAATATTACACGTATATTATTAGACAATGCGTCACTATAATTTGATTATCGATATCAAATTGTTCCGTATTTTCATCTTTAAACAAATTTTTTAAATATCGACTATAGGTTGTTCAGGGCTTTAAAAAAAAGAAATGATTACTGAAAATCACTTTTTAGACATTTAATTTTCTTGCTGAAACATAAAAGTTTAGTCATCGATAAAGAATGTTCCGGATTTTGTTTTGAAAAGAAATCGACTTACATTAATTACAATTTCTTACAAATCGTCGCCAGAAATTTCCGAATTTATTTAAAAATCTACTAACGCCAAATAACTGTTTGAACTTCCTCTTCTAATTAATAAACAAATAATCTTCTCATTTACGAAATAATGTTATTCCGCATTTTTTTGAAAAATATTTTAACTCACTTCTCTCTTACAGTACAATTAATTTTCTACCTAAACCATAAAAAATCTAATTATCGTTAATATTATGTTCCGATTTTTAAGGAAAACAACATCCAAACACCAAAGTATGGTATGAATATCTCTCCACAAGGCTGTAGTTCTTCTAATTTTTATACGAGACCATCCAACAAATTTAATTAACGTATTACATGTATCTGGAATTCTCTTTTTCTTTTACTATTTATACAAACATCCGGAACAATCTATTATATAAACTTAAATCAATTGTGTTCATACCTAAAATTATTGCGATGTTTTGAAACGTAAAATAAAGATTAATCTATTTTTAATAGGTTTTAGTTGTTGTTTTTTTTAATATTAAGATGACGGACAGACCGACTGACGGACAAAACGCAAAAACAATAAGGCTTTGATCCTCTTTAAATAAATTCTATTAGAACTCAGTGCACCAATGTCAATGAACCCTCGTTAAATATCTCGTGTTAATAAAGACATTTTTTATGGTACCGGTACTAGCCTATTGTGAGGTCATGGAATTTTTTTTCTTTGACGTCATATGGAATGAATTCTTTAAATGAAATGCTTAAAGAATGCACTCAGTACACCAATGTCTATGAACACTCGATAAATGACTCGTATTGATGAAGGCGTTTTTTTAGTCTAGGCCGTGTGACGTAGTGTTTTTTTCCATTTGACGTTATATGGAATTAATTCTTCAAATGAAATGCTAAAAGAACTCGGTATAGTAATGTTTATTAAGCCTCGTTATGTGACTCGCATTTAAAAAAGGAATGATATCTTGATTTAGATCTAATCTAGATTTTTAGCTGCACCCGTAAGTTTAAACTAGATCTAGATTTTTATTACAGTATATCTAGATCTGGATTTATATTCTAATTAACATTATTTTAGAGTCTAGATCTAGAATTTCTAGATCTAGTTTAGACTTAAATAGACTAGATTAAGATGTAGAACCCGACATGAAGCTCTTCAAAATCGACACTAACGGGAAAAAGAGGCACTGGATAGATCGACATGGAGAGTAAGCCTAACGGAAAAGTCCTGGATTGCAAATGGCTTACACTATGATACATAACAGTAGCAGATAGAAGAGTGGAAGTGCAACAGCGCCTAGTGATTACAGATGTGCCTAACCTAGATGTGACCGCAGTTGTGTATCAAGGATTGACTTCTTTAATTACACGAGAAGATTCAAAGAGACGTACAATTCCACATATAGATGGGAAATAGGTAATATTAATGGATCTATAGGTAATATTAATGAATCTATAGGTAATATTAATGGATCTATAGGTAATATTAATGAAGCTATAGGTAATATTAATGGATCTATAGGTAATATTAATGAAGCTATAGGTAATATTAATGGATCTATAGGTAATAGTAATGGATCTATAGGTATATTAATGGATCTATAGGTAATAGTAATGGATCTATAGGTATATTAATGGATCAATAGGTAATATTAATTTATCTATAGGTAATATTAATGAAGCTATAGGTAATATTAATGGATCTATAGGTAATAGTAATGGATCTATAGGTAATAGTAATGGATCTATAGGTATATTAATGGATCAATAGGTAATATTAATGGATCTATAGGTAATATTAATGAAGCTATAGGTAATATTAATGGATCTATAGGTAATATTAATGGATCTATAGGTAATATTAATGAAGCTATAGGTAATATTAATGAATCTTTAGGTAATATTAATGGATGTATAGGTAATATTAATGGATCTATAGGTAATATTAATGGATCTATAGGTAATATTAATGGATAGATCTCTTTGATACACAGACACAGGTAATTTATATTCATGGGCAGACGAGGCGATTCATCCGAAAACCTACAGATATTTAGATTGCTGCTTGATTAAGTCATAATCTAAAATAAATTGATAGATTGAATGATTGATCAAATAAAATTCACTTACACAGGCACAAGGCAATAATAAGAAATGTGACCTTCATACTGAAATGTAAATGAGCTGTTCGCTGCAAAGGACTGCACAAGCACACCAGAAGCAGTTCACGAGAAACGTCTTGTACGGTCAAGAAGCTAGTCGAATGCTACGAGTCTAAGTTTCAAGACTTTTATAGATAGGCCTACCTCTTAAAATCAAATGTGTTAAGAACAAATAAATGCTTGACTTAAACTAGTAGTCAATTGGTAATCGGTAAGCAACTTGCAAAGTAATTGTAAACGCTGCACTATTCAAACGTTTACGTAACAGACCAAAGAAATTGTTCAAACTACACATTTCATTGTTTCTTAGGCTGTTGTTAGTGGGGTTTTATTACACACCAAAAATGGGGGAGATGAATACAGTCCCTATAGACTAATTCAGATAGAGGCTCTCAATCACAGACATCGCAAAAGATGACATATGCCGTTCAAACTTGTTGCATGGCGTTATACAACAATAGTTGTCGCCCGCGTTCGATCACGTTGTAATGGCTTGTTTAAGGGACATAAAAAGTGTATAGACTGCAGAATGTTTACCTCCCTTGTCATGATGGTGTGAAGGTGAATGCTGCAACGTGATGTACTGAACTCTGATTAACTTGCACATCTTTTTTTTCCCTAAACATACAGTCATATTTTACCACTTACACACACACACACGCAGAGCCAGTGAAAAACAACACACTTAGCCTTCAATGCTAACATATTTTTTTTTACTAGAAATAGATTAGACAATACAATACAAATTAATTAATGCAAGGGGAGACAAACGATGTTTCGTACTAACACAGGTGTATTTATTACTTTTTTTTTTGATGGTGATAGGTAAATTAATGAGCATGTGATTGTGTTTGTGAGTGTGTGTGTTTGTACCCTCAAGGCCTCCACCCCCACTCTCATTTTTTCCCGATATGCTTAGATAATGGTTGACATTCCTATACTCTGGACAAGATTATTTGCTCTCACAAATGTTGACTGATTTCCGCTTTGATAGTACGTAGAGCCGTAGAGCTATTTAAAAGGAAAAAAGGGCCTACATTAATATAGATTTCTAGAGACTACAGTTTGTTTTTATGACATGAAACCTACATGGTCTATTTATAAAGGTATGAACTAGCCTGCATTACTGTTTGTATCGATATGACAATACAAAGGCAAACCAGGCTTCTGGAGTATATATGTATATTGCACCAGGACATCTGAACAATGTATTTTATGTAGGGCTACTTGGCAGTGGCTGAATAAAAAAAATAACCCTTACACAGCGGCGTAACATATTACCCGTAAGCTTATGGCAAGTCCTATTACAACTAGTGGCTCCAGATGTCATTACATTCAAGGAAGTCAGTGGTGTGTTGATCCACTTGTTTTCTAGCTCTCCTCACGAGCGAATCACTGAATCGAGTTATTTCTACAGTCTGAAGTCATTTCTCAAATTCTTCATCTCATTATAGACATCCGCTTGACTCGGGGGTGGATCTTCTTGAGAGTTCTACATTCTTAACAAACGTTGCTTGCGTTTATACGCAATAGTAAGCAGAACGATTTTATCCCATGAAGAACTGCTGCCTTCCCCAACTTAAAGTAAAGGTGGTTGGTCGTTGTGCTGACCACTTGTGCCCTCGTTCACCGTGGGCCACAGAAACAGATTACCTTTACATTGTCTGCTCTATACATCGCTAAGTCTGATGGAGAACTTTAATATTACTAGCGCTGACTTCTGGTATGTTCTGAAAACTTTAAGGAATACAAAGTAAGTAATCTGTAGAACACTGTATCTGAATCGTAAGGTTTTTAGAGTGTCATTTCTTGACATCCATTTTTGCCTCATTATCTATCTTATATAATACAGACGTTACGCGTCATTGCATTTAGTTATGCATATTAACCAATTACCTAAATTCTGCTAAGTCACTGGTTTTCTTGGCTAGCTCAGGCAACCCATTCCACGCTCTAATAGCAATAGGGAAGAAGGAGCATTTGTACAAATTTGTCCTAGCATATGGAACAAGGAATGTGCCTTTATCTTTGTGTCTTTCTGAGTATTTTATTCGATTTTGTATTTGAAGATTATGGTTCAGTGTTTTATGTATAATTGCTACTTTACTTTTGAGTCTGCTATTCTGAAGGCTTTCTAAATTTAGTGATTTTACTGTTACTCTAGTCAAATGTGAATATTCGTTTGTTATGAATCTCACAGCTCTATTTTGTGGAGACGTAAAGCTTAGGTAGATCAGAATGGAAAGAAAGTGTGCTAGAGTAGGCCAAGGCCCTCCATGGGCTGTAGTGCCACTGGGATGGATGGATGTTTTGTCTTGTGCAAAAAATAAATATTAAAACAATATACAGGAATGTGTATTATAAGCCTATACTTATTAGTGTGTCATCTGGTGTCTTAGTACTTACTGTTAATAGTAAACGTTTGCTTAAAAAAAAGAATTTGTATGTACAAAACGTTTACACATTTTTAACGTCTCCAGTATACACATACAATAATCTTATCTTATATAATACAGACGTTACTTCAAAAAAGAAGATGATTACGTCCTACGCGTCATGCATTTAGTCATGCATATTAACCAATGACTTAAATTCTGCCAAGTCACTGGTTTTTCTGGCTAGCTCAGGCAACCCAATAATATTAGATGCAAGTAGTCTGTCGGGCTTAAATCTCAAAAACTAAAAATATTATTTCTCCAAATGTATTGCTTGATAAGAATAGGTGCAACGGCTTCATATTATTTTATTATTTCTCCAAATATATTGCTTGATAAGAATAGGTGCAAAGGCTTTAAAAAAATTGCTTTTATATAGTGCATCTTTCATGCTTTTAGCTTGCTCAGTGCACTATGATCCAATCTCTTCTGTGCACCTGGGAGAAGGTTTCTGTGCTGCCTTTAGGCGCTCAGCAAACACAATTCTGCTTGAGTCGGGATTCGAAATCGAGCCGTATCCAAGCGATTTTGGCCTATCAAAATTTGGCACATTTTGTTTTTCAATCATAAAAATGCACCACTTAAAAAAAAATTGTAGGGGAGGTAATATAAAGAAGGGGAAATAATCTTTAAGAAGCACCTAACACTTTATAGATTTTTTTTTTTTTTTGAAAACCAAGAATGCACATCGTATAAATATATTTATTATCACTGAAATTACATTTTGTATTGGAGTTTGTAGAATTAGAATTTAAAAGCCATATTCATCATAATCGTCATCATCTGTGTTCCGTTGTAGGGGTGGTGTAACAGTAGCCTAATCCCTCCACTCACAAGTCACCTGCTGTTCTTAGCAGGATTCAGGATACGAAGAGAGAGGCCAGTCCATTCATTTTATACTATCCAGCCAGGTTTTCTTTGGACGACCCTTTCTTCGTGCTCCCTCCACTGTACCTTGAAGGATGACTTCTGATAGCGAGTCTTACAAAATGACCAAACCAGCTCAGATTTCGTCTCCTCACAGTATTAAGAAATTCCTCCTTTATGCCAAGTGTTGTACAAGTACAAACTCATTTTTCTTCTTTTTCTGGTATCTGATACTCAGCACTTCTCTGTAGCATTTACTCTCAAAGGCTTGGATTATTCTTTCAGCCTCAGCGTTCAACGTTCACAACCATATAGGAGTAGAGAGACCATAAGCATCTTGATAGATGTGCCAACATTGCAATAGACACCACCAAAACAGAAAGTAAAAGTGCACATAGTTATCCACTGAGGAAGGAGCATCATGACCTTTATGTGTGTGTGTGTACCAAGCATGCCTTCTAAATCATCAATACTGGCAACAGAACAGTGGTCTTCGACTCATGAGATGCCAGTCACAGAAAATGTATAAATCAACTTGGTTTTCAAGCTATAAAGTATACAGAGAATTGCAAAGAACTTTGATAAGCAGACACTAGCCCACAAACATTAAGGTCAATATACAACAAAAACAAGATGGCACTGGGGCAAAATATCAGAGCAGCATTAATAAGTGAAAGAATAAATGCAAGCAATTGTACAATACTCTGAAAAAGATAAACTTTTGAAGGTAAACATAAAAGATCAATAATACCGGTAATGTACTAAATACTAGGAATGAACCATAAATTCAACCAGGGAAAACTTACCCATGTGTCATGGAATACAAATTTGCTAGTTGACTTTGTCTTCAGAAGTTATAACAATAAAATCATGAAGTAAGTGAAACTTTCTGACTAGTTCAATTACATTGTACAACTCAACCGCTCCTTCTTTTTACTGATTCATTATCATTTGATGTCTATTTTCCACAATTACTTCCCTTAGTTTCAATCTTGGAAATCAGCATTGAAAGCATAAATAAGGAATTACACAAATTGTTGGTCTAATATGTATTATGATGAAAACAAAAAAATAAGTCAAAATTTAACATGTTTATTTAAAAGTTTGAATTTGAGAGCAAGAGTTACACATACAACCAAGTATAAAACATCATATGAAATATATAGCTATAAATTAAACAGGTAATCAATAGTTTATTGTGGTGTTTTATAAGATTAATCTTACATAACACAAACATCATCAACTGAAAGTAGATCTAGAGAATTTTTACAAATATGTTGAGGTTCATCCTAACTATAATAGAATATTAAAATTATTATGTTTAAAATTCAATTAGTTATCTACAACACTAAAAGAATTAAATCTGAAAATTCAAATCCTGCTGTAAGATTACATAAATATTTATCTAAAAGAAAAAAAATGAGTTTTCAAATATGACATACACTACCATAATTCCAAATAAAAATTCTACAACTGGGACAAGATGTAGAAACTTTTAGATCTGTTTCCTTATTAACAAGTCATAGAAAAATGGAAACATTCTATATCAAAGAAAAATCTAAACATTCTAAAACCATTTATAAAATCTAAGTAAAATGCTTTATTTTCTAAGAATAAGTTAAGTGTATTATTCTATAAGAGATTTTTGGCTTCTTTGAAGGACCACTAAGTTACTGAAGATACACAAAGCTCATGCTACTTTTGATGGGTCCCAACAATAATGGGCCTCTTTGCTTAAATGGGACAGTTCTTCCATTTGTTTACTGGTAAGTGAAAATGAAAATACATCAAAGTTGTCTCTAATATGTGAGGGATTGGTTGATTTCGGAAGAACACCTGAAAAAGAAACATAAGTTACTTAAATATCTGTGAATACATGGTTACACAAGTATGAAAAGTTCTGTTCTTAAGAACTTAAATAGGTCATGTATTTAGTTCCTCTAATCTTGAAATCAGAACATGACTGCCTGACATTGCGGAATGCACTCTGAACTATTGTCTCGATGGTCCTGCGTGCCAACGACATTTGGGCTTGGATGTAATTATCTTCAATTCTGAAGGAAAATCCAAAGTATAGTAAGTAAGTAAAAGTTCCCCCTTCAGACCTTGTGGTCTACAGGGCAGATGATGTAAAGGTCATCTGTTTCTGTGACCTACGGTTAATGAGGGTGTCAAGTGGCCAGCACAATGACCAACCACCTTTACTTTTTCCCAACTTATGTCAGGTACCCATTAGAGCTGGATGGATTCAGAGGCACCCAAAGATCCCGAAATTAAAAATCCCAGTCTTCACCAGGATTTGATACCATACCCCTGGTTCAGAAACCAAGCACTTTACCACTCACCCACCACACCAGATCCAAAGTACATAAAACATAAAAACATTTAATCAATAATCATAATGTGTTAAGAATTTACCAATGTCTTGTTGAACAGCCCAGCATAACAGAACTTGAGCAGGAGACTTTTGGCATTGTTTTGCTATTTCCACAACTTTAGGATCACTGATAAGCTAGACATCAATAAGATATAATTAAATAATTTAAATATTTTAGCTGATTTTTTTTATATCACTCTACAAGAAAAACATTTTTTTCTGACATAATATAATAGTCTATATTATTAGCACAAAACACCATGTATTTTATTTTTGCTATTTCCCCAAATGGCCACCGGCTATTAGAAACCATTTAATAGAAATAGCACAAAATTTCAGCATTTTTAAAGCCAACTCTTTCTTTTTGCATAAGTCAACTTATTTTTAATTTGCCTTCCTTTTTCATGGACTCAAAAACAAACAAACAACAACACTAATCTTAATAGCATAAAAAAAGATAAATCTAGAGACTATTTTTTTTTCTGAAAGAAAGATCATGGAATGATGGCTTGTAGCACTGTTATTTCTCTACATTCAAAAGAATCAAATAAATAATTACAACTAAAAAAACAAAATTGATATTTCCTTATTCCTATTTAAATGTAGTGTGGGAAACAGGAATAGGGCATTCTATTGGGGCCTTCAAAAAACAATTTTTTTCCCTCTAAGACTGAAACTGATGGTCTAAAGAAATGTTTGTGGTGTCTAATGCCATGCATTGCTAGCCTTATGAGTAAAGGATGACTAAAAAAAAAAAACTAAACAAATGTTCTATGTTTATAGAAAGTAAAATCTACTTAAAGTACTGTGTATAGCTTATAAATAATATAAGTAAACCATGCTAGGCCAATGTAGAAATAAAGGATGATTGGGCTATAAGGCCCTCCTCAATTACAAACAAACGAAGAAGATAAACTATCAGCACAAAATAGGCTTGTAAATAATTTTACCTATCTCTACACATGCGTTTTTGTCACTGCATTGTTGAGGATTTATGTGCTCTTGATAGCCAACAGTAACATCATACAGATACATTTTAACTCGCATTCATTGTTCATCTTCTTTTTCTATAATATTTTTCAAGACAGTTGTTCACCGTCATGAAACAGTAAATCTTTACATATTTAAGTGTCTAACCTCTTTAGAGCTGGTAGTTCCTAGAGATGAATAAGCTTGAAGATGAATGTTATGTTTATCACAAGTTTTCTTGACATCTGCTTGTATTAGATGTGGGTGGTATTCAGTCTTAAAAAAAAAAAAAGAAAAAAAAGATCATAATTTTTACATGTAAATTTAAAATGTTGCTGGATCTACACAGCTTCCTCTCTGGTTATTAAAATATTACATTCACCAATGAGGCCCAAAATACAGCCCATGGGCCATATCCAAATTTCTTTGTCCTATATAGCATGTGAATTACTGAAGCTAAGTAAGCTAACCTAGTAATACATTTGTCAAAACATGATATATTGATATAACAATATTTCACTGTGTATAAGTTTTTAAATTATTTACTTTTCCATTCCAATAAACAAAAAAAAAGGTATTTTAAGAACTGAACAATATAAAATATGTCTTTTAAAACCATAAAAACACATAAAAAATTCAACTAAAATTTAAGAAAAAATCACTTTGTGACCCTTTTAACAAACAGCCTAGTATATTAAGTAGGTTGAGTGACCAAAAAGATGCATAGGTATTGTTAAGCTCTGCATTAACCCTAAACGACCCAACGTCAGTAAAATTTAAAAATATAACCACCACTAAATTACAGGATTTAGCAAGATTACTTTAATCAATTTCTGAGTATTTCTATGTAATCCCAAACTCTATTAATGGACTTGCAACAAACCTGTAAAACTGAGGGCTTGACAGTGCAGTAACTAAGCAACTCTTCAATGTGTCTTGTTAGGTAATTGGATATACCAAGAGATTTGACTTTGCCTTTATAAAACAAACAGCAAACAGAATGTAATTTATTTATTTATTTATTTAAAATAATGAATAAGCTCATTAAACCATTAGGCCAGTGTTGATAATATATGTCACGTGAGCAATAAAACAAGACAGGTGTAATTTTATTCCGATTTTTAGTGACTTTAAATTGCCCTATATAAATTAATTTGTTGACTGACGATTGCCTGTACTTTTAAGATACATAAAATACAGTTTATTTTATTATTAACTAAAATTAATATTTGTACAGGTTATATTTCCAAAATATATGCTGTGGGTTTTCTTGTTTTCTTTTTAATGATAAACTAATACTAATAGTTTATCTTAAAAGGGACAGATGTTCCCCACTCCAAAAAATATGACAAGCACATATACATGTGTTAATATAGTCATGCATGTTAAATAAGACTTAATCTTAAATGGTTAACCACAGGGATAGATTGCAGGCATAGGCTTGTACCTTCATTAAATACACACTCCATGTCAAGCTTTCCTTTCAAAGTTGTTTTTGAATAAGTATAACATCATATTTGGACAGGGTAAATATCATAAAAATTAGAAGTTTTTAAAAAATAAAATTCTAATAATAAGAGTTTATTTACCACAGGATTAGATGGAAGGCATCTATTTTTTATAAAGCTCCTTTTAACTCAATCTTTCTGTCTTGCTAGAATCTTTATTTCTCCCAGTTCCCATTCTCATTTTGCACAATTATTCAATGATAATACATGAATAATTGATTAAAAAAGTAATCAATTAGTTAACCAATTAGTTGTAATTAAATAATTTTGTTTTATATAGAAAAAAAAGTACTGAGCTAATGGGAGATAAAGCTTGAAATAATGAGAGAGATGGCAGGAATCGATTTGTGCTCTCCCTTCACTCAATATACGCTTTGTTTTAGAAAAGTAAACTGTTTATTTTGCTTGTTACCTTGTTTGAATGCATCCTCCATATCAAGCCAGCTTTCCTTTCGAAGTAGTCTGTTATGTTCATCTTTTGGCTGATACTGAGATGTTCCAGGCCAATGTATAAGATAAAGATCTAAATATTCACAGTCAAGTCTTTGAATGGAGCCTAACAATGCAGCTTTAGCATTTCCTTTACCTTGCTCAGAAGGTCCTGTGAATGGGAATGGTGAACATTATTGATTGCAACAAATTTCTTAGCTTACTTACATACATAAAACAATGCACACCTCAATTAAATCTTTAATGATTATGTATATTAGTTGTCACCCATATACATATAACGTTACACAAATGTGTCAAACAGTTAATTATTAATATATTAATATTCATTATATAATATACTTTAGCAAGTTGTTTTTATGTTTAAAATTAATAAGATTAAAAAAATATTCATAGACTATGATGACATAGAGACTTACCAAGTTTGCTGGTGATAAATATGTCTTTTCTTTCAAGGTTATATTTTGGCAAAAGTATTTTTAATGCTTTTCCTATGTCTGATTCATTTCTATACACAGATGCTGTGTCTAGGAAAAAAGCAAAATATTATTAATATTAATATATATATATATATATATATATATATATATATATATATATATATACACAACCTGTAATGTCAAAAGAGTTGTTACATTAATTTTAAAAAGTAATGCCACCATCTTCTGGCTTGTAATATTATAGACTAGGAATAGGTTATTCTTCTTTTTTAAATAACTGGTTCTTAAAAAATGAATAGAATCGAAAAAGTTTAAATGAAAGGCTCATTACTAAAAGCTACAGTTTACAGCAGTACTAAGATTTCTTAATTACCTATTGACCTGTAACCTGCAGCCAATGCAGCTTCTAGCACTGTATAAATAAGATCATACCCTTGTATTTTGTAGGTTCCAACTATAGAACAAAAAAAAAAACAAGAAACTCTTTTATTTAATATATGCTGCTTAATAGATTTTAAACACAAAAAAAAAAAATACTGTTTAAAAAAATGAAGCTTATATTAAATGTAATCGTATCAATTAGTTTGGATCAGTCATGCGCTTAAATATGACTTTGAAATAATAAATCTGTGCGATTAGAAATATATTTACTAATTATATTTTTTTTAGCTTTTAGCTTTTTCAATATTCTTTGATCCTATCACTTTGTCTGGACCAGTTGTGAAAGGGAGAGGGAGGAAGGGGGTATCTTGGTGAAAGTTTACAGGATCGTTTTTTAAATACTTTAAAAAAAAGTTCACAAAGGGCTAAAAAGTTCTCCAGGGGACTAATTTATCTTATACCACCACATCTGTCAAGTACAATTTCCTTCCATTGTTCAAGATACCAAACAAAATAATTAATTACCAATAGTTTATTAACTGATTGGTTAATTTTTTTTTTATTGATCCTTGTGTTGTCAGTTAAAAGAAATAATTGTGCTAAATTTCAGCTTAATCCTAGATTGGGTGTGGGAGAAATAACGTGAACAAACTTTTTGACAGACAGACAGAGTGAGTTGATATAAGATTTGAAAAAATGCTATCCTGCTATCCCTTAATTTTAAATTCCAAGAATGAGTGACAGTCAGTTAATACTGATGTTTATGGTACAATAAATATGCTTTTAACCTTTGAAACAAATAGGTTGAGCATGGTTCAGTGATATAAATTTAACTTGTTAAATCTTAGTTAACATTCAAAATTAAAGTCTAGTATTTTGGTATGAACTTTTTTTTGACATGGCTCTGAGACCTAAGTGCTCTATAGAAGGTATCTTCGCTCCATTATAGACACATGCCAGCAAGACTAAGTTACAAATTTACATGTTCTGCTGGAGGCCTGTGTTGACAGTATAATCCAATACTAATCCTTTTCGCCTTTTCAACTCTTCAAACTATCTGGCGCTCTAAGGCATTATCTCTACACAACAAGATACAGTGAAGCTGAGGGTACTGGAATGACATGGGGGCAGATGAAGAAAGCTGCTCAGAACTGAGTTCGGTGCAGAGGTGTGGTTGCGGCCCTATGCTCCCCTAGGAGTGCACAGGATTAAGCTAAGCTAACTAATCAGTCCACAGCTGCTTTGAGTTGGACACTTATCCTGCATGGGGGCGATTGCATGCTAGCTAGCTTAAAAAGGAAGATGTAACAGATGTTCCCCCTGAAGTACTATAAGGATCAACTCAGGTGCTATTTCCCCCTCACTGATATAGGAAACAGAAAAACAGTTGAAGAGCTCTTATGAATCCTTTGGGACAAACATTTGTGACTCAAAGTAACACTCTTATGGAAGACAGGTGCAAAAGATAAAGAGAGAACTTAAATAGACCTCCTGGCAGACAACAGCTTTGTCTGAATCAGATGTGACAAAATATACAAGTCGAAACTAGTTTTTCATAATAATGTAAAAAACAGCACTCATCCTTAATCTTCGGAATTGAAGACATTACCATTATTATGATTTTATACATTAGCAAAAGCACAGATAATTAGGACTATGAATGAAAATAATTTTATAGTTGGGGGCTAAATGAAGAAGTTGCAGAACTGTTTGTTTTATTTTTTTATTTTTTTTATACATGTTTTGGATGTTCCTTTAGGATTTAAGACTATATTACATCCTAGCCCACCTATCCCAAGCCTTTTGCAGGACCATTGAGACATTGGCCCAACCGCACAGGACGATGCACTGATGTAGCCATCCAAATACTCTTTAAAGGTTGAGAATTACTGATATAGAACTACATCTATCATTTTAAATTATTTTGTATAAGTAGATTGTCTACAAAGATAAAGACACATCCCTCATTCCATATGCTATGACAAATTTGTACTATTGCTCCTTCTTCCCTAGAGCTAGAGCTATTAGATGCTAATGGGTTGCCTGAGCCAACAAGGAAAACCAATGACTTTGGCAGATTTTAAGTCATTGGTTAACATGCATGACACATAGGACGTAATCATCTTCTTTTTTAAGTAACGTCTGTATTTTATAAGATAAGATAAACTATATAATCATATACTAGACTTTAAATCTAGTAATCTAGTATATATACTGGTATTTATTATTATTTTGATTATAGACTAGTATTATAGATCTACTACTAGACATCTAGTGAATCTAAAGTCAAAGTACTATTTCTATATAGACATATTATATAGATCTACGGCCAATAATAGAATATGCATCCTCCGTTTGGGACCCCTCAACTCAAAAAAACATTAAGAAACTGGAACAGACACAAAATAGAGCAGTGAGATTCATAAAAAACGAATATTCACATTTGACTAGAGTAACACCTTTAGTAAAATCACTAAATTTAGAAAGCCGCAAAAGTAAAGTAGCAATTATACATAAAACACTGAACCATAATCTTCAAAAAATACAAAAACAAAATTTAATAAAATACTCTGAAAGACACAAAGAATAAAGGCACATTCCTTGTCCCATATGCTAGGACAAATTTGTACAAATACTCCTTCTTCCCTAGTGCTATTAGAGCATGGAATGGGTTGTCTGAGCTAGTCAGGAAAACCAGTGACTTGGCAGAATTTAAGTCATTGTGCATGACTAAATGCATGATGAGTAGGACGTAATCATCTTCTTTTTTTAAGTAACGTGTGTATTTTACAAGATAAGAAGATAAGATATAGATAGATCTACGTCTAAGTCGACTAAGTCTATCTAAAAAATTTCATGTGATAATATGAAATCTGATTAATCATAATGACTCAGCAACTACTGGCTAGTCGTCTGTGAAAAATGATTAAATGATAAACTAAAGCAAAAATAAATCAAATCTACAAATATATAATAATAATTATAATAAAAATAATATCAAAAGTATATTGATTCCATAGAGTGACCATAGAATGTAGTCTGGTACTTACATCCAATAATTGGCATTTGATGCCCGCTTATCAGATGAACCATTTTACTCATTTTGGCAAGACCATAAAATCTTCACTGTTCTTTAGTAAGCGGCGTCCTGTGTTACGATCAAGAGAACTGAGATATTGCAGTTCGAAAAACTACATCCTAGTTAGTATGATCCTAGTCTAGACGGGGAATTTTGTTCTGTATTAGAGCATTAGTGTAGAGAAGAAAATGCGGGTATTTCCTAAACTATTTCTGTCACTTCCTTACCGCTCCTTTTTTTTTCATAATGTCAATGTAGATCCCACTTATCTTAGACTTAGTAAATATCTTTATACACGAAAATCCACAAATAGATTTAGATATATAAAATTGAATAAATGAATTTCCCTCTTCTAATAAAAAAACAAAATGTGTTAATATTCTAAAACAATTTACCAAATTTTATCACCCTGTAGACAGTGTAGAGTAGTGTCAGTGTAGAGTAGTGTAGGCTTATTATTATGATTTGTCCATGTTCCTAGTCTGTATCTAGATTATTCTAGATCTAGGTAGTTTAGATCTAAATTAGAAATAGTTGTTTTTTTTTACATTTTTTTAAATTACAGATTAAATTTAAATCTATGTATCAATATAGATCTAGGTAGATCTATATTTAAAAATTAAATATTTTCTAGATCTGAGTTTGAAGATAAGAAATGTGGCTAAAAATCAACCAATTAAAATCAACTCTGCGTGGAGTGCAGATTCACGGAACTCCAACGAAGCTTAATTTAAATACATGTACAAATAAACATAGAAGCACAAATAGATCTAGACAGTCACAATGTAATTACTAAAATAGTTATTTACTCTAGATCATAATCTTTACAGCTTTCACACAAAAAATAGACCTATCACTCGCTAATACTTATCATTTATGTTATTTGTTTTTGCATTATTATGTACCACTCTTTATAATATTTAATATTTTTTATATAACTTGGTCGTGACTTGGACTTGATAAGTTGACTGCTTGTTTCGACATGTCGGACATGTCCCTTGGAATTGGAAATTGAGAGCTTTGGCTTAAAGTCTAGGTCTTTAACTTTTAACTCAACTCATTAACTGGCTTAACCTTAGCCTTAGTTACTTATTAAAACTGTTAACGGTTTAAAATTTAAAGTTAAACTTATTACTTAACTGACTTTGTCTTAACATTTAGTTACATCTAGTTCTACACGTCAGGAGGCTAAATGAGTACATCTATTCTATTCTAGCTAGACTTAGACTAATCACTAAACTATAACTACTCTATTAAGAGTAACAAAAAAACTAAAACAAATTAATTCCACTTATCTTATTCATGGCAAACCAGTAACACAGACTAAAAACTCAAAATACCTAGGTGTTATAATAAATGAAAAACTGTCATGGAATCCACATATTGATGAAACTATTAAAAAATCCAACAAAGCATTAGGGTTTATTAAAAGAAATTTCTATAAATCAAATAAGAACATAAAACTAAAATGTTATTTAACCTTGGTTAGGCCAATAATAGAATATGCATCCACCGTGTGGGACCCCTCAACTCAAGAAAACATTAAGAAACTGGAACAAACACAAAATAGAGCAGTGAGATTCATAACAAACGAATATTCACATTTGACTAGGGTAACACCATTAGTAAAATCACTAAATTTAGAAAGCCTTCAGAACAGAAGACTCAAAAGTAAAGTAGCAATTATACATAAAACACTGAACCATAATCTTCAAATACAAAAACAAAATTTAATAAAATACTCTGAAAGACACAAAAATAAAGGCACATTCCTCGTCCCATATGCTAGGACAAATTTGTACAAATGCTCCTTCTTCCCTAGTGCTATTAGAGCATGGAATGTGTTGCCTGAGCTAGCCAGAAAAACCAGTGACTTTGCAGAATTTAAGTCATTGGTTAATATGCATGACGCGTAGGACGTAATCATCTTCTTTTTTGAAGTAACGTCTGTATTATATAAGATAAGAAGAAGAAGATAAGAAGACTACTAAATTAACTACTTAGATTCCTAGATCAAGATCCACAAGACAAGTTGAAAATGAAATCATGTATGTATTTAAATACCTAGGTGTTATAATAAATGAAAAAAAGTCATGGAATCCACATATTGATGAAACTATAAAAAAAATCCAACAAAGCGTTAGGGTTTATTAAAAGAAATTTCTATAAATCAAATAAGAACATAAAACTAAAATGTTATTTAACCTTGTTTAGGCCAATAATAGAATATGCATCCACCGTTTTCGGACCCCTCAACTCAAGAAAACATTAAGAAACTGGAACAAACACAAAATAGAGCAGTGAGATTCATAACAAACGAATATTCACATTTGACTAGAGTAACACCATTAATAAAATCACTAAATTTAGAAAGCCTTCAGGACAGAAGACTCAAAAGTAAAGTAGCAATTATACATAAAACACTGAACCATAATCTTCAAATACAAAAACAAAATTTAATAAAATACTCTGAAAGACACAAAAATAAAGGTACATTCCTCGTCCCATATGCTAGGACAAATTTGTACAAATACTCCTTCTTCCCTAGTGCTATTAGAGCATGGAATGTGTTGCCTGAGCTAGCCAGAAAAACCAGTGACTTGGCAGAATTTAAGTCATTGGTTAATATGCATGACTAAATGCATGACGAGTAGGACGTAATTATCTTCTTTTTTGAAGTAACGTCTGTATTATATAAGATAAGATAAGAAGGTATTCTCATACAATCAGTTGTAGTGATAATAGTTCATTGCAGGCCTGAGAGAAGCAGGAAATTACTATTAGTGACTGAAGTTCCTGATGCATTTAAATGCATGCGTGTCACCACTGCTGCTTCATCTGCAAACAGCATGCAAGGGTGGTTATGATTTTTGTTTTGGCCCTCAATCTGGCAATACCAGTATTCAAAAGTTTGTCATCAAATCTGGAATGGAGGTAGATGCCTTCAGTAGAATTGTCAAACTGTCAGAATTCGGGTGCCTAAGCAGTGAGAAGAGTATTCTGAAGTCAGGACACATCCTTACTTAGCTCAGCTGTTTAGATTAAAACTTTCGGAACAGACACCATTTAATTGCCCAGTACCCATCATCTTTTGGTGGATAGAAACTATTAGTTTTAGCAGCTTGACTGGACAGACTATTCAAAGTCTTTTAAATTCATTTTGGGATATTTAGGGTTAGATGAGTCTATGCAATCAAACACATTTCCAATTAGGATTAATAAAGCAGCTTTATCCTTATATTTACAGTTATCAGCGGTTTAGACATAGACCTATATGAAGACACACAGGTTGAAAATAGCTACCAGTACTTTAGTGTCTAATACTTTATGAGATCATCTTTTAAGTCAATCATTCAGAAGTATTGTACGGTCAAATAGTATTTCCTAGAGAAATAAAACTTGTCATTATATACAATGCTTGAAAGCATCAGGCATTTTACAGAATGTCAGGTTTTGTACTTACTGGTAACATATTCAGCTTTCAAATTTGTAATCTTTCTTATTGTGAACCATAATTAAATAGTCTTGTTCATAAATTTTCCTATTCAGTTACAATGATATATCTATTGTTTTGTTTCTCATCAGACAGAAAGGAATGTGAAGTTTTGTTTTAAGATTAATGGCCCTTGGTGCTATTATTACTAAAGCTTTCCATCAAAATTTGAAACAGCTAGAAATTAGTAAATTCTCACCAAATGTCTGACAAGGTGAGAATTAATTGTTACTTATACAAATATGTACCTGTTAATTATTGCATCGTAAAAAAATATGTGTGCTGTCAATATATTGTCTTAAGAGAATGGATAATTAAATATTTAATTGTTTTTTACCAGGAGAATCTGTCCTTTACATCGGAGGATGATGTCAACACTAGTCATTTTATTAATGAAATGAATCGCCTACGCTTACATAATCAGCAACTACAAGTGGATCTAGAAACAGAACATGGTTAAGAAACATTTAATGTCTATATCCATGTCTATTTATTTTTATATAACTGTCATATACTGTTTGTTAACTTAGAGGGTTGTAATTTTAGGCCAATAAAATCATTAGAAACTGTGTTTATCATTTTGCTAATTTAATTTTTTTTTACTATTCAATCTAGTGACATACATATACGATTTTTTGCTTCTGAATTTGAGTGCTAACTATTGTTTGTTACACTTTTGGCATTACTTCTCATAATGTTTTGTTCTATATTTGATAAATTTGGTATAGGTAATTATATGTTTGGTTTATTTTAATTTCGCAGATACAGTAAAAAAACTAAAAAAGAAATTAAACAGTTTGGAAAAACATAAGCTGGAATCAACATCTAAAAATAACAATGAGGTAATATAATATAAACATCAATTCTCAGCATGTTTTGGGTTTGCTTTTTATTCAATTAACAGTTGCAAAAGAAAATGTTGTCCTCTGCCATTTTTTCACATCAATTACTCACAATGTTCCATAAATCTTTCCCTTTACCACCAAAAGATTTGCCTAAAGGAGAAAGACTGGACAAATTATGAAGTACAGCTGGCATATCTAGAAGTGGGGTAGGGGGAATGCAGAATGCTTTGGTTGTGGAAGTTTAGATTTATGCTTGTCAGTTATTTTTTGTTTTCAAAATTTGAAATTTTAACTCTGTCTGAAGGTTATTGGAATCAAGAAAAAATTTGAAAAACATCATTATTAAAAGAGAAAACTAATATTTATTTTTCATTCAGTATGTCTCAACTTTTGACTTTTATTTCACAGCTAGCATCACTTGAGACTCAACTGGCAAAAGTCAGAGCAGAAGTAGAGAAAGGAGAGGCAATAAGGCAAAATTTGGAATATGAACTTACAAAAAGCCAGAGAGAGTTAAGTCACATAAAACAAGCCACACAAGAAAGAGAAAGTGTTTTGATGGAAGGAACTGATGATTTAAAACGTAAATGATTATTTCATTCCTTGTCTATTTAACTGCTTATAAGTAATATTTGATATTTTTTAGATCTAATAGGTAATTGAATATTCTAACCAAAGATACATTTTTGTTCTAACAGAGAAGATTACAGAACTAACCAATGAAGTCAAACTTTTGAAACAATCCCTTCAAAACATTCAGGAGTCATCAGAGGAACATGAATCTAAGCTAAAAAATCAACTTGAAGAGGGGAACAATAAGCTATCCCAAGCCTTGGCAGATCTGGAGTCAGTTCGAAGAGAAAAACTGAAAATGAGTGAACTATGCCAGCAACATTCCAGGTCAGCAATATTGTTTTATATTGTCATCTTTTTTGAGCGTTCAATACTTCTATTCTTTTAAAAGGCAAATTTATTTTTTTTCACACCCATACACCATTAATAATGTCTCATTTAGTTGTTCCACCATACATTGGTAGACAAGGTTTAAATAAAAGGAAAGTTACCACTTGGTCTTTTTTTTTATAACATGCATGAATTATTTTAGAATTTTCAAAAATGAAAACAATAAAATTTTTAGAAAAGTTTGTCAGTTACTAGTAGTTGTTCTAAATAAGCACTTGCTAAAAACCCTACATTTGCATATTGAATGCATATACATATAAATAAACATTAAAAAACAAATTAAGTAGGCTGCTTGAAGATATCTGTCTTGGAGTGAAAGACAATTTTTGACTTAACTATCTCACAGGGGCCAATTATGAGTTTGTGTATAACACACCCTCCCTTTATTACTTTGTTTAAACTTCATTTCTTAAGAATGAAGTTTCTAGTTTTGTAGTGTTTTTGACCTAGTTTTCTGGATCGTGTTAAGGCTATTAAAAAAAAATGATTAAGGTTATAAGTTATTTAAAAATATTGCTATACTTTGACTGATGACAATGCTAATAATGAGCATTTTGTTTTTCAGTCTGATATCAGAACTAAATGAAAATCTTCATGAGTTTGAAAGTAAGTTTGAGACTATTAATATTTTAGTAAGTTTCTTACATTTAAAGTGTTTTTTTTTTTGTTTTTTTTATCAATGTATATTAACTCAATTCAATCACATTAGTTCTACAATGTATAATTTATGTTTTGTTTGTAGCTGATAAAAGAAATGTTTTGGAAAGTCTCAGGCGGGCCACTGCTGAGATTGAATATGCTAAAGACAATGATGCCAGACTTAGAATAGAATTAGAGGTTTGTTTATATAAAACACTTAAATGTAATATTTTTAAAGGCAAAAGTTTTTAATAAAATGTATGCCTATTATCTCTGCAGTAGTTCTTTGTTAAATTAAAATAAATGACATTGTTAGGTATTGAAGTACTCCATGCATAAAAAACAAAATAACATATCTATTTGTCCATTCAATTTTTTTTTCCAGTTTTTTTCCTTGTGATTCATTGAAAAAAATATTGTAATAGTTTTTAAAGTTTCCTGGGCATGGTGATCAAGTGCCAAGATACTTGGCTTCCTTACCAATGGGTCTCAAGTTCATGTTGTGAAAACAACTTTGGTATTTTTAGGATACCACTTGGTTCACCCAACTCTAATGGGTACCTGACATATGTTAGAGGAAGTAAAGCTGATTGGTCCTCACCCTCATAATCATTAACCATCGATATGTATGAGTATTATATCATCAGTCTACATAGATTGCAAGGTCTAAAAGTGGTACCTATTTAATAAATAGTTTGTTCTAGTCAGAAATTATTTTTTTTTGTAACCATTGAATATTTAATATTTTATAGAATGCTTTTTCTCGAATTAAAACCCTAGAAGAAAATATTGAAATGGAGAGAAGTTCTCATTTGGAGACAAAGTTTAACTCTGAAATTGTCCAGGTAAGAACATCCAGTTTTACTTCCAATCCAATCAACAGATTTGACACCGATAGTTTTTGCTCATGAACTTTTACTTAATGATTAATTACATAACAGTTTGTTGCTAATTAAATTATTAAAGATATTTGAAATTTTGTAGCTTCGGGTGCGAGATTTAGAAAGTGCTTTGGAAGTTGAGAAATCTGCAAACTTTGAGGCAAATAAGGCAATTGAGAGATTGTCCCAACAAAGCAGGTAACTAGATATTAATCTTTTCCTAGTCTATAAATATCTTTAAAGTATATTCTAATGTTAAAAAGAATAAAGAATTGTTTCATAGCAAAAAAAATTTAATCTGATTTTGTGGACTAACAACAAAGAGTTGTTATTTATGTCAAGATTTGTAATTATATTGTTAAAATCAAAATGTAGACATTGCATTCTTTTACTTAAAGAGAACTGGAACAAGTCTATGAAGAAGAAAGAAAAATAAAGAAAGAAATTGTACACAAGCTAGAGAAGTAAGTCGCGCCTTTTTTTTTCTTCCATTTTTTAATTTGTTTATGTATGCATGTAGACAATAATAGTGTGCTCGTAAATTTATATTTTTAGCAATAAGTTTCTTTTTAACAACATCATCATTTAGTCTTTATTTTGCAGATCAGAAAAAGAACATTTGTCGGCAAAAAAGCAACTTGTATCTGAGATAGAAGATAAAAAAGCTGCTATTAACAACCTGTCGAGAGAACTAGAGATTCATCAGAAAAATTTCAATGAACTGAAGTCTGAGCTTGGAAAGGTAATCAAACAGTCAATCAATTTATCAGCAATTGTTTTATTTGAAGAGTAGAATCATAACTATTTTCTGTAGCGAAAATAAATGGTACATATATTCTTAACTGTCCCCAACTGAAAGGTATCTATTTTAAGATAAGTAGACAAGTACTATTCTTTTTTGAAAGATCATTCTATCTCAATTGTACATACTAGAACTCTTTTTTCCTGTACCACAAAAATTTAATATTTATAATATTTTGTCATAAATATTTTTTCTAGTAATTTCTAGTATAAAATCTATTTATGGTGATCTAGTGATATGTATATACTTTGTTTTTTCATTACAAAGAAAATGTATTTCTAAACATTTGTTTCTTTTTAGACTAAAAAACGTCAAATGTTTTTAGAAGAAACTTATGAGGGCTCAATAAAAGAATTGGAGTTTTTGTCACAGACCTTTCATTTTGATGACAAAAAGCTGAGTGAGTTTTTTTTGGATTTTTTGGCTTTAGCTCTACTACAGATTTTGTTGTATCATAATTTGTACGATTATTTTAACAACATGTGCTTATGTAGAAAAAATTTTTGCTTTGTTACAAATTTTAGAGATAAAACCTTAACAACAATTAAGGCAAAAGGTCTTCATGCTGTCCTGTCAATTCTCTTTATCTTTAAGAAGCTCTTGCAACATTCACAAAGCTACAAATTGTACTTCAATTTTTTGCACAAATTCTTCATCTCTGAGCAGGAATGTCTCAAAAGGAAGAAGTGACCAATGATTCCAAGGGGAAGAAAGTGACTAACCCATGTATTGTTGTTGATAATTTTAAACAGTTGCTCATTCAGGTGAAGAAAAAAATGGATTCTCAAACAGATGAGGTTAGTTAAGTCTGGAAGTTATTCAATGTAGAAACTACTTTCGAATAACTTAAACTAGTTTATATAAAGTGTTTTATGTATTTTGCAGATAAATAAAATAAAAAAATCTTTAGAGAAGCTTTCGAAAGAGCTTGCAGCCAGCAAAGACTTAATCAAAGCCAAGGAAAAATCAATAGAGGTACATTTTATTTTAAAAAAGCTAACTTAAATTCTGAAGTCACTGTTACATGTTATAAAAATTCTGAGAAATTTGATGTTTTGCTAAATCACAGGCATAAGAGAGTAAAGAAAAATTGTTAGATATCGACAATAATTTTTTTTTCTCTAACCTACTTGACTTATTGAAAAATACTGTATTTAAGAAAAAAATAATCAAGATAAAAATTAAATTTTAATTTGGGAATTTAGTAAAGGGTTATTTTGTTGTTTTTGTCAAATGTAGATCTACATATTTCTTAGTTTTAATGTTTTTGTCATATCTACTTGGCTTATTGCAAAATAATGTATTTAAAAAAATATATATATAAAATAAAGATAAAACCAAACTCCTATTTCTTGGATAGATTTTAAAACAAAAAGCTAGAGGTGAAAAAAAAAATATACGATGTCAATATTTTGTTACATTTTTTTGTTAATTTATTATGGCTTGAGCCTAAAAAAAAACAAAGATATATTTTAAAATAAAAGAAAATAAATCATTTGGCAATATTAGATCTGAATCATTTGAGCAAAACAAAAACAGGGGTGTAAATAAAACTGATTATTGCAGATATTTTCTTTAAAGTCTTGTAAAAAAAAAGTGCAAGTGTCAATCTATTAAATGCTTGAAAGGTCATTATTTCATTTAGGAAAATCAACAAAGACTATCTAAAACAACAAAAGATCTTAAGAAATCAAGATCCAACTATGCTGACCTTGAAGCAACAATTGGTAAGTTAAAGACAAGTCTACAAGTCAATGCCAATAATCAAGATAAAAATAAAAGCCGCATTCAGGAATTAAGTGAAGAGGTAATTAACGTTTTTTTTTTTCAAATGTAGATCCAAATATTTCTTGGTGTTTACATTTAGAATACTATATTAACTACATCTATTTTGTTTTACAGATTATGAAACTAGTCAAAAGACATCGAACTGAAGAAGAGGTATTCTAAATTCGTCATTTTAAATGCTTGTAGCAGATACTGGTATATAAAAATTTTGGCTAATGACATTGAGTTTTTGGTTAGGGATTAAAAATACAAACAGCTGGTAGCCCTATGAGTACTTAAATTTGAACCTCAACTGAAGTGCAAAATAAAAAGAAGGAAAAAAAACTTCAAAAACATCCAAATTTATAGAGGCAGATGCTTAATTTTTTTTTTTTTTTAACAAGGTTGTTTACTATAAATGTCTAAATACTGTACTTGTTAGGTTTCTTTGAAAAGTTAGAAGTAATTTTATTTTTCTAAATATGTGTAATTATTTATTTCTAGGAAAAATTATCATTTCTCCATGGGCTTTATCAACGATTACACTCTTGCCATCTGGTGGAAGTGTTACCAGATAAGAAATTTAACCAGTTTGCTTTTGAAGATTTGAAAGACATTATTTATGAACAAGTAGCACTTGTTATAGATACACTTCAGATCACTGAGGAAAAGGTGAGAGGTGCACTGTCTTGTTTGCAGACTAGTATTAGATGGATTTAGTAGAATACCACTTCATTTTGAGACAACTCAACACTTGTTGCCATGCTTAAAGAGAACAGCTGTAAAAGCTACAAGTCTGATTGTTAAAACAAACCTAACTTCGTTTGAAATGTTTGCAGAGTCTTTAGGAGTTGGATTGAAAAGACAATTTCTGTTAAAAACTTGTGTCCCCCATTTTTCCATGGATATTACTTATGTTTGAGATGTATGTACATAAAGTTGCTCTCTAACTTCGGAATCTAATGTTTGTTAAGATGCACATCCACTTCTTTCCTGTCTTCTCAATGTGTAGCTTCACCTTGACAGACATGCCTACAGTCCCGCATTATGCGGAACCGTCCCGCAAAAGCATCAAAAAAGCTCACATGTTCCGCCATTCCGCATTCACGATTTTTTGTTCCGCCAAGTCTGAATTCCGACACAAAAAAAATCGCAGATTTTTCATTATTTATTAATAATGCGAAATGAAAATACTGAATGCAAAATAAAATATATCTAGGTCTGTGTTTATTGTTTACATTTCATCTCCTCCCGGACCCGGTGTGTCCTAAATTTACCAGGATATGGTTGAGCTAGATCTAGATCTAGTACTCTAGGTCTAGATACTAGATCTATTCTTAGAATCCAGTAAGTGCTAATAAGCCTAATTTTCCATTCAAATCCCATTCTTTTCCCGACAAAGGCGCTATTCTAACACTAACGTGACTAACTCAACTGGTTTCTTAGGTTTCTATTCTAAGAAAAGGATTTTTTTTCAAATAGGTTATTAGAGATCTAGACCTAGATCTAAAAGTAATTAATTAACTTAGACACAGTAAGGCTAAGGCCTAGATCTAAATAAGATCTAAATCTACTTATTACATAGTCTAAATTAGTATCTACTAGATCTAGCACTAGATTACTAGATTTTACTAGATGATACTAAATCTAGATCTATCTTAGTATGTAAAGAAATAGACTTAGTCGACTTAGAAGGGGATAGATCTCTAGATTTCTATGTATCATTATCATATAATATATATGTAATAAATTTAGTTCTCAATAAGTCCATAGATCTAGAATGACTAGATCTATAATATAATTATTATAATCTGTGTTCTTAGATTTAGAGGACTTAGTAGATGTAGGTCTAGTCCTAGACTAGTACTACTAGTAGACAGACTCTTAAATTATTTTAGATCTAGCACTAGAGACAACTTCTAGAGTGACTAGAGTAGAGCCCTAGAAAAGGATAGATAATCAAGTAGATCTACAATAATCACATAGGAGTTAGAACTATTGATTTCAAACAAAGGACATAATTATGAATTAAAGGTTTTCTTATTTTAATTATATCATACTATTTACATCTAATTTATAAGAAGCAAACTAGTATTGTTATTAAAGTAATATAATTGAAGTTTTATTTATATTGCGTACAGTATGGCTGACAAACATAAACGCGTTTATGTTCCACATTGGGGCCCAAAATTCCACATTTTCAACCTGAGTGTTCCACATTCTGGGTCTTGGGGGTAGGCATGTCTGCCTTGACATTTATTCTTGATGCAACTATGTTAGTTATTTTTCTAATTAATCTTTGAAACAAAGGGAGGTAGAAACTGCTTCTTTTTTGTAGTTTACATTTTTAAATTAAATACATAGTTATAATTGTGTTTTTAGCATGTTTTTAGCATGTTTTTAGCATGTTTTTAGCATGTTTGATGACTTTGTTTCTCTTACATTACTTTGTTTCCTCCGCAGTTAAAATCTTGTTTAGTGTCCAATCAGGAAAAACAAGATTTATTATCTGAACTCAAGCAGTCCCATCATGACCAAATAAGTCGACTGATGACTTCTGCCAGTGAGCGGGAACAAGCATGGAGTCGGCAGAAAGAAGAACTTGAGCAGCACTACAATCAGATGATAAATGACCTCCAGTCAAGAACTCTTGTATGTTTTATACTTAAGTTACTGTTTGAAAATCTTAAGTTTTAAATTTGAAGCTTAAATGAAAAGGGCATTCAGAATTCATACTTCAAATTGTTCTATAAAAAAGAGGGTTTGTTCTCTAAATACCTTAGGACAAATCTATTTTTCTTTAATGTTGCATGAAATCTAAGATTAGTCTGGATTAATATATTCTTTTTCTATTAATGATAGAGAAAAACTTTAAACAACAATAATTCAAAGCTGTGAAAAATAGAGCTCCCTCAAAAAAAAAAATGATTGATCAAAATTAGATAGTCATAGTTTTATTAATATTTTTTTAATACTGAAACAAATTATAAATAAACATGACATGTAACATTTATATAAGGGTCCTTGTCTATGGAAGAAGCCTTGGATTCAATAGTTTGTGGGGACTATTTGGATAGGATTTTTGGCGTGCTGTAGGTAGTGATGCAGGACAAAAATAACAAAACTCATTTGAACACTCTTTTGGAGAGCGGGGTGGTGAAAGTTTGGTACCTGATCACTGCTAGGCAATGTCCCTGGGTTGGGTCAGTGGTTCAAGTCCTCATCTGGGCATGTCTATGTTTTGCAATATTTTCTTCACTTTCTTCTCTGAATAACCTTGGTACTGTAGTGCTGCTATTATTACATGCTACATATCATGATTACGACTATAAAGTGTGAATAAAACTATAGTAAATACAATTATAAATACATTGTTTTATATTTGAATTTTTTTACAAAATCATTAAGAAAACTCAGGCAATTGCAGACCAAGCTTGGGAAAAAGTGAGAGCAACTGGCAATGTCCAGCAAGGTTTAGAATCAGAAGTTTCAGAACTTAGGCAAGAAATCAAAGAATGTCATGTAGGTTGCATTTTATTAAGTATTTTATAAAACTCTTTAACTGTTTTAATCACTGCAGTTAGTACTGGTAATTGCATTTCCATCTCATAATGATTTAAATGGCTAACTGGTTGTGTGGTATGCACTTCAGACTTCCAAAGCAATAGTTACGGGTTGAAACTGTGTCCACTACCATCATGAGTATAATAATGTTCGTTTCTGAAGGATTGTCAGAAACTTACAAATCAAATAACTGACATCTTTAAAAAAAAAAATACTTGATAGACTTATAATACAAATAGCATACATTTTTCCAATAAAAAAAATAATAAACATTTCCTTGTCTCTAATAGCAGTCAAGTTGTTCCTAATAGTACAAAGTACAAAACCTCGTCTTAAAGCCCTAATATTTCTAAACAATTTCATAAAATTAAGCTTTTGACCAGCTGCTGTTACAAATGATTCATGGGTTGCAAAATTAAAAAAAAAAAAGCAAATTCTGGTCAAATTAGTTAATGCTGCTAATTGTGGAAATTACATAAACTTTTCTAATGCTTTTCAACAAACGTTATTATAGTAACTAATAAAAACAATAAATTGTAGACAGTTTTTTTGTTTTTTTACTTATGAATTACCTATAGTCAGAATCAAAGGCTTACACATTTTCTATCAGTCACTTATTTCCTAACAGAATACAGTTTTTTAAAATATATGTTAAAATAGATTTTTCTCAACAGGCCAGCAATTCTTCCCTGCTCTCTGCCTGTGCCTTGCTGGTAGGAGCATTTTATCCCTTATACACTCGAGCTTCCATGTTGTCTGCTGAGCGTCGAATTTTAGATGAAATGTATACATCATGGGAAAACTGCAGAGAGCAAGCCATTTACCTGAACACGGTACTGGGATCTGGAAAAGATTTTAAGCAGAACAAGCCTCTTATGAAGGGGAAGAAATTTCAAAGCAAGAAGAGCCCCATTCTGAGGTTTAGAGTTTTTGTACTGTCAGTGATAGCTGCCAACAGACTTGTTTACTTTAGCAAGGAGTCCCCCAGTTGTTTCTATACATACTCATCAAATATTGGTTATGCTGGTCTCACTGTTAAAGTTGGAGGACAGACAAAGAAATATACCAAGTTTTCAGGTAACTAGATCTATGTATGTGTTCACATAAATCATGCTTTCCAACAACATAGCAAATCTTGTGTATGTATTAGAAGTTTTATTAATAAAGTGTTTTTCTTCTTCTTCTATGTTCTCATTATTATGTTGGAGGGTTCAGATCATTATATCTGGGATGAATTACGCAGAAGTTTCCAGATCAGACTATTTATAGTTTTTCTACTATAGGGGTGTTTTAACGCCAGAATTCTGTTTTTCAATAAAGTATGCAACATTGGATGACATGGTCTTCATTCTCTGGTGACAATCCACAAGGCCATGTTTTGCTAGTTCCAATGTTCAGCTTCTATAACATGTGCTGTTTCATTCTGTTTGGAGGCCAAAAAAATTAATCATTGATCACTTTAGGATAGGTTGTAATAAGTATCACTGTCCCTGAAGTGTAGGGGAGAAATTAGTAATGCTAAAAAAATGTCTTTTAAAAGTAAGAACTTTTTCTTTTGACAATCTTGTTTGTAAATTCTTTTTAAACTACTTTCTTTTTCTTGCTGGTCTAATCAAAGGGGTACATGGTTTCTGAGACTTTTCTTAATGGATGTTTAGATGGCCCATTGGTAGTGTGTACGCCCAAATGATGATTGAACAAACATAGCTCTATATTGTCATCTATGTGCTTCATTGCTTAGGGGTGCTGAGTTTTAAAGAGAGTGATTCAACTTTTGACTCAGAAACTGCTGAGGATGAAAGAAACACTCTTTCCTTTTGGCTAAAAAGTCCAGTATTACAACAGACTATATTAAATTGTATGAGTGAACTGCAAGATGTGATGTTTGACAACAAAAAGGAAAGTAAGAACAATTCTTTCATTAAAACATTAATAAGCATTTTTTAGTGTAAAAATATTTGTTTTCATATAAAAAAGCTAAATTGTATTGTTCTTTACTTTTTACAAAATTATCAAAAAACAGGAAATGTCTACAAATTGAAAATGTTATAATTGTTTTGTCTATTAAGGTATATTGATATTTTTCTGCCTCATTGTTCTAAGAATGATAAGATCTGCCTAATGAGAAAGTGTCTAATGGCATTATAAAAGTCAAGATTTTGGATGCCTATTCCAACAATCTGTTCATGTTGCTTGCAGCCAAGTCTTTATTGATTAAATTAACTGACAGACTAACAACCCTAACCAAATCACACAGTAAATTCAATTCATTGACAATTGCAGAATGTTTTCTTGTCAATGTTTCAGTAAAACATCCAGAGTCTTCTGTACTTGTTGCTGCGGCCAAGTCTTCTTTGAGTAAATTAATTGACAGACTTTATAACCTCTTCCCTTCACCAACTCACCCCACACAGACTTCACTGCGGGACAGAACTTCCTTGGTACGCAAACTGGAAAAACATTTGTCACATATTCTTGGTGACACACCTGAACACCTCAAAGGCAACTTGGTTTCATCTCAGGTTAAGTTACACTACTGGTTTTTTTTTCTCTTTATTTTTACAACAAATAATTAGAAACTCATGAAATAAAACAACTTTGGAGAAATAGCTGCTTTGCTATCAGTTTTAATAAATTAGAGTGAAACAAAGCTTATGAACGTTGTTTTTAATTCTGCTTGTGAAATTTCTGTTAAAACTATGTTCTTGTCTTAATCAAATATTTGTTTTGTTTTATTCCTTTAAGATAATATTTTTTAATTGGACCTTTTCTTTTTCAGGAAATAATGAGTAATCTTCAAAACCACATATTAGATTTGACTTTGCGTCTCCACAATGCTGAGAAAGAAAGACGACATTATCTTGCAGAACTGAATGAACTTAAAGATCAGATAGGAGATGAGAGTTCTGAACAATATTCAGATGAGAAAAAAAGTGCTTCAAAAGTAAATTGGTTGTTTGCTACACTTTACCTTTGTTGAACTTCTTTTCTATTGAAGATAAATTTGTTTTATTTTCTTTGAGGCAACTTGCTATTATTATAATACATGAACTTAGTTTTTTAATTTGTATTGTATTGTGAATATAATTTTATTGATAAGGATAAGAAATAAAAAAAAAACTACTTTTCATGTTGTTTTCCAGAATGCCAAATATGTTCCAATGTCCAAGTTTGAACAGGTGTGTCTGGAACTAAGTAGCGCCCTGCGCAGGGAACAGAAGGCGCAGTCACTGTTACAAGAACAAAGTAAACAGTTGACTGAGTTGACTTCCCAACTGGATCTGTGCACTTCAGACTTAATGGAGAAGCAGAAACTTTTGGTTCAAGCACAGGAAGTAAGTACATCAGAACACACATGTTGATGAGAGAGACATCAATTTGTAATTTCTAATTACACTTGATAGGCATATATGATAAAAAAATAAATCTTTTTTTTTAAATATATTATCAAATGGTGATGCACATTGATCACAGAGTTTTAGGGGTTGGTAATAAAGAAAAAAAAATTTTTGTTCAAAATTTTAGTGTTTTCTTTTTTTTTTCACACACAGAGGTTATGGTTATCTATTACATTGGCACTCCAGAAAATTTAAGCTTAAAATATATATTTCATGTAATGATATTAATGTTATTTACAGCTCATAAAATAAAACTATATTTGTAATGTAGGCATTATCTGAGACTCAGAAAGAACTAAGGCATAAGGAGCAAAGTCTGCGCCAGATGAACCGACTTATCAGTCAGTTTGAGTATGAAAAAGATTCACTTCAAAGTAATCTCAAAGATGCTGAGAGTGCTCTGAGAAGCTCTTTTAGGTATTTTCTTTGTATATTTACAACCAATTTGTGTGCTGTGAATTGAAATATTTCCAAGAAATCGTAAATAAATGAAACAACAAAGAAAAAACTTGAGGTTTACCAATCAACATGCCTATATTTTATGTAGTTTAACATTAGTTTTATTATGATTAAAATAAGTTATGAAATATTTTTTTTTTTTCGTTTTCATTTTTCATGTTGGAGGGTTCAGGTTTTTAAATCCTATATCAGTGGCTTCAGACAGTTCTCTTTATAGGTTTTCTTCTATTGGAGGGTTTTGGGTCCAGAGTGTTGTTCAGGCCTCTTGATAAAGTATACAGCTTGGAGGACATGGTCAGCATTATCTGGTGATGCTCCATAATGGCAAGTTTCACTAGTCCTGACTTATAGCTTCCAGAACATATGTTATCTCATTCTGTTGTGTCCGGTTTTGAGGTGAAAGATTAAGCGTTGGTCTTGTCGAGCTTATAATAGGTTTCCTCAGCGACTCAGGACAGTTCTGGTAAACCTTAACATCAACAGCAAGAAAACTGTTCTTCAACGGAATCCAGCACACATTGAATTAGAAGGCAATGAAAAAGCAGACATACTGGCTAAAGATGGAAGAATGAACAAACAAATGAAAATTCCTCTCTACCCAGAAGAAATGAAGAAAATGATAGTAGAATAAATGAGAAATGGAACAGCTAGCTCACATCTCAATTACAAGTTATAGAATATGATAATATATATTAAAGAGGAAACAGGAGGAAAAATAAGTTTTATTTTATTAGTACTTGCAGTTGTGAAAAATGAAAATAATACAAATTAATTTTAAAGTGTAATTCACTGTGTCTTATACATAGGTAGTTGGTTGAAGTAACCATGCTGTAATAATTAAATATAGTGCACTAAAGTTTGAATATTATTTTAGAAAATAGTAATAAAATTTTGTTCTCTTTTGTTTTCACAGAGACAAAGAAATTTTGGCTCAGTACATTAAAAATGTTGAACTCATTTTAGAAAACGTAAGCTATTTTCATTCATTATATTCTTTCAAGAAAAATACAGCAATAAATTTGTTTTTAATCCCCCCCCCCTTTCTTTCTACATTTTTTTGTCTTTATATCACATCCAGTACTCATGTATAGAAAGATGCATACATATTACATACATCAAGTAAGCACCAGGGACCAAATTTTGAATGAGAGAAAATATTTAATTAAATATAAGGAAAACATCAGGCTGCTATGGCCAGTGCACAAACCAGACCACACTCAGTACAGCATTACTGTTAGGTGGACTTGCAGTACTGAGAGTCACTGGTTAGTGCCTACCTTTATCTATGTAATATGTCTGCATCATTCATTGTTTCAGCACTTATTTTCTTATTTGTATTTTCATGTCTAGAAAGTCTGCAAAAGAAATGCATGGTGTGAATTATTATACTATATAGGCACTGGTTAAATATATAGATGTTTGTTATATCATTAAATGAAGTAACGTCTGTATCATATAAGATGACTTCAGAAACTTGAAAAATTAATCATCAACAATTTCACTGCAGGCAAAGAAGCAAAATTTGGTCATAAATACATCAAAGTCTGGTGAAGGGGAGATGACATTGGCTTGTTTACTTTTGGATGCTCAACTGATACCTCAGGATATCGGGAGAACTGGACCAGAGCTAATAGCTATTCAGGTATTACACCTTCATTGTAAATCCTTGTTGCTTATTAAAGTTGATAAATCTAATCTAATTTAAAAAAACAACTATACTTATTAATAAAGAAAATTGCTTTTCCATAAATGTTATTACTTTATTACTCTATGTCTATGAAGACTTTTTATGGTATTTTTTTTGTGTGTTTCAGAATCTTGTAGGAAGTTTTGTAGATGCCCAAAACCAAGCCATTAATAAGATCAGAGCTCTTCAAACAGAAATAACTTCACATCGTGATCACATCAGCATTTTAAAACAAGAGCTAAATAATGCAGTTAACAGAGAATTTCACCAAAAGGTTTTTCATTGAATAAATTGATATATTGTTCATTATTCCACTTTTGAAATTGTCGTTTTATTTAATATAGTTTATCACTTCAGTTGTAAAATATTTTTTTGTCATTTAATTTTGTGTTTATGCCATAGATTGGAGAGATCAAAGAGTTTGAAACTTCAACAACTATAACTGATTCACAAGATTTAGCCTCAACTTCTTTAAGGTATGTTCAGACTAATTATCGAGAAAAATAAACAAAATATGATTAATAAAGTCAATAATTGTGTCTTTGGTTTTACAGACATAATGGACTGTGTCATAATTGTAATACATCTTCTCAGACAGGAAAGTAAAAAAGTAGTTTAAAAAATGAGACTATGATATATTAATTATTCTTAATTAATTAATGTAGAGCTGTCATGCACATAATGTCAAGATTTGTACAAACTCTAGAACCTTGCTGACAAATGTCTTAGTATTTTATTGAAACATCTTAAATTTTGGAAAAAGTAAAAGTAGTGCTGAAAGAAGTATGCAGCAGTCACAGCAGTTGTAGGGGCATTAGGCCAGAAAAGCTTACTTCTTTCAGAGCTGGAGCAACAGGTAGAAGAAAAGTGCCTATAAGTTATGGGTGCTAAAAAAAAAAGTAAATTATCCCTTTTCAGACCTTTCAATCTATAGGGTAGATGATGTAAATGTCATCTGGTTTTTTTTTTTGGCCACTGGTTAACGAGAAGGTTGTTATGTGACCAGCTCAATGACCAAGCGCCTTTATTTTCGCAAAATTAAGTCAGGTACCCATTAGAGTTGGGTGGACTCAGGGGCGCCCTAAAAATCCTTAAATTCAAAATCCCCAGTCTTCACCAAGATTTGAACTCAGGACTTTTTAAAAATTATTTCTGGAGCGTATTATGCTGTAAACTCTTGGTGGATTTACTTCTAGCTTGACCATAAATGGGTGGCCTATTTTCAATCTTAGGTTTGCAGATGATATTCTTAGAAATAGCTATGCCAATCTTTAATAATTGCAGAAAATGCAGACCAGGCAGGTACAAGAGCTTACTTCAAAATCAAATGTAGCAGCTAGAGCAGTTGGCATGGAAAATTAGTGTTGAAAAAACAAAACATTAGTTTGTGTGAAGATAGAACATATTTGTTGTTGACGGTCATTGACTTATAGCACCATACTGCTGGTAGACAACTACATCGCTGTTGGCATATATTTTCACTGATCTAACTTGAAATAAATTGAATAACCTCTCTGTGAAAAAAAAACACTAAATATTTATTACAATATAGACAAATTCAACTTGATGATGAAATTAAATAACCTAATATTTAAACAAATCTAACTCACAATAAAAACATGTCTTTACACTCTGACTTCCTGGAGTCATTTCACCCACTTACCTTATAAACTGAAGAAAGTGAGAAGGGTAGTCAGAATTGTAACTAGGTTTTAAGATTTTACCATGTTAGAGTTTCTGGTTGAATTAAGATTTTACTTTCACTTTGATTTTAATGTATTAAATAAAATGTATTATTCTAAATTTAAGTTTTGAAATCTTTATTTTCAGGCCAAGCTCTGGTGTTTTATTTGACACGTCACAATCTAAAACTCATCTCATTTCCCCTCCTCTTCTTCAAAACACAAAGTCAGCATTTCATACAGTCAAGTAATTAGTTCTATCATTGATATCTATAAGGAGAGAATAACCTATATTATTTATTTACATTATTTTCAAACAAGATAATGCATGCTATTAAGGCTACCTAATAATAGCCACCATTTTATTAAAATTTAAACTGTCTTTTACTTTATTTAACAAATTTAGTCATTGTTAATAAATAATCATAAATACATGGCAACTAAAGAGCACAAACAAATGAAGTACTTGGTATTTGGTGCACACTTCATTTAAATGTAAAAGACCTTTTGATCAAAATTTATAAGTTTATCTATCTGAGAAGTACCATATCAGCGAATGCCAACCTAGATGACCATATAGACTTCCATGTTGCGCATGACAGTGCTGCTTTTGGCAGACTTCAAGAACAAGTACAGCAACAGAGAGGACTCAGCATATCCACTAAACTGAAAGTCTACAGTGCTGTATCCTCCCTTCATTCTTATATTCATCAGTCAGGGACCTTATAGTCCTGCCACATTAAAAGCTAAATTCCTTCCAACTGCACTGTCTAAGCAAAATTCATCAGGTGAATTGGTTTGACCACTTAACAAATATTGAGATCCTACAGTTGTCACATTTGAACAGTATCCATGCCATAGCAAAAAGGTCCCAATTTTGATGGGTGAAACATATAGTCTGTATGCCAGAAAATCGCCTCCCTAAACAACTTTTTTATGGGGAGCTATGTGCAGGAAAGGGCTCTCAGGAGGGTCAACACAAGTGCTACAAACACACCCTTAAGAGCTCCCTTAATGAGTGTCACATTGACATTCACAGCTGGGAAACCCTAACTCTTGATCACTGTTCATGGCGTAAAGCTGTGAGTGTCACCAGAGCAAACAAAAGGCTGAGAAAAGAAGCAGGCTTATCTGCAGTAGACCCAAGTTACTCATGCCATGTCTTTTTAAAGTGAGGATTGAATTTTATAGCCATCTTTGAGTACATAGGAAATGAGAAAAGTGCTCATCTTTGACCATGAAGAATGATATTTATATATACACACACATTTTAAGCAAAAATACTTATTTATATATTTTTTATTTTTTTTGTTAAATTACAAATAAGTTTATTTAGATGTTTTATTCATGCAATTTAATATTGATTCATGTTTTTCTTGTTCAAATGTTTACAGATCAAAAAATATGAAGACATCTAAAGAATTCTCAAACCATAAATAAATAAAAATGTGGGTCAAAGTTCAACAGCATTAATGGCAAAGTGCAATTCCCTTCTCTATACTACTGCATTAACATAAGATTTGTTTAACATCTATTTTATGACGCAGTGACTGCATGTAAATTTGATACATATGGAGTGTGATGCAAAATAAGCTTTTGTTGAACAATGAATCAGACACTCATTCAGTTGAGTTCCATTTCACAGTTTAACATTGCTCTCTACTAAACAAGTGCAAAAAGGAGAAGACAAAAATATTTGGGAAATTGTTTACATTTTTTTTTTCATTTAAATTTTTTTGCTTTGCAAAATTCAGATCAATCCATTTTTAATAATTGTCAAAATTTAGTTAGAATTTAAAATATATTGATAAAATGGAACACAGCTTCGAGAAGTCTCAATAATTTTTTTTAAGGCTATATGAATTGCACCCATAAATAACTGCCCATATTTCTGTATTATGTGATATACTCTGTATAAACTCATAATCTCATAAAAAATTTTGTGGTTTTACTTTTAGTTGCCATATTTCATACAAAAATAATTGCTTCAAGAATTATTGTATTCACAATTGATTGATGTATTAATTATAACTAACATTTATTTGCTAATGTACTTTTTACTACATAATTACCATTATATTTTTGTGATAATTGTGTTTTCAAAACCCTAATGTAATGGTAATGATTAAACATATTTATATTTGATATTAAACCCAACTATATTGTTACATTTTTTTTTTCTTTTTATTTTCTTGAAAAATTAATATTTTGACTGAAGTTGTTTTAGTTATTTTCTACTCTACAGCCTGGACTTTGTTCTTTAAAAAAAAAAATAGCCTATTTTCATATACATGATTAATATACAGTCTAAACAACATTTTTCTATCAATGGCAATGCAAACCATTTTCTTTAAAAAAAAAAAAAAAACGTATTTTTTACTCATTATAATAATATGATAAGTAGTTGAAATTTCATTTCTTGAAATCAAAATAGGAAATTGGATAGTGATTACATGAAGCTTAATAAGGAAATAAAATATGCAAGAAAATAGTAGACCTAAATTTAAAATCCTTGCAGGAAGGGAACAAAGTTGCAGATATAGAAAACAATTCGTTCACTTAGAAATTGTGAGAGGTCTTTTTTTTAATTTTAAGTTTAATAGATTTGAATTTCTTGAAATTTCCTTAAATTGCAGTGTCCCAGTATGTTTTGGTACTACATGTTTAGTTCAATATTTAAGTTCTGTTTGACTAGAATTTGATAAAATGAAAAGCTGAATGCAATGAAAAAAAAAGGTGGAATTATAGTCTTAAGAAAAATTGTAGCAGCTTTGAAACTTGTGTCAATTAAAAAAAAGGATCATTTAAAGATGGGAATAAACTCTGATAGAAGAGATTAGATCTAGCTGCATTTCTTCAGTAAATAAATAGTAAAATCTCTGGTGAAAATGTGGGATAGATTAAAACAAAGAAAATTTGGTTTGAAAATTGAATTAAAAATATATATATATATATACATCTCAACTTTGAGATTTTAAAAATATTCTTAGAAATAGCTATGCCAATCTTTAATAATTGTTACACCAAAAACGGTCATTGGAAACTCTCAGAAATATAAAATGATGTCACACTAAAAGAATTCTTTTCAACAGCAAGACTCTACCTGCTCAAAAGCAGAGCCAATATTTTTTTTTCTTAACTTTTCTGTAGCTTGGCTACACAATTTATAGATTTAAACAATATTTTGATCTGATTTGGCAAGATATGCAAGTAGAGAGTCTATATAGACAAAAATATTAGCCTACTACATTATAGATACTGATTATAGTAATACGGCTCTCTAATGAAGGTAGAAGGTTATTCATGAACCTAATTTAAAAGTTTCAGAAATTAGTGTGAAAGGAGTGCATAATCCAATTCTATTCAGAAACTATTCATGCATTACATTTCATTACAAGACTAGAACCTAACGGTTCAAAAACTCGTTCGTTCCTCACTGTCAGACTTTAGCCTGTCTGCGCTACTCGTTGAGTAGGAAACTTGAAAAGGACGCATGTGTATAATCATTCCATGAACTTCTCTGTATGTTGTATCTGTTCTATTTATGTGAATTACGGGCCGCTTAAAATTGGAGAGATGTAGGCCCTAAGCCTACCACGGTATGCCTACATCAGCTTTTCCATTAAAATGTAAATTGTTATTCACATTGTTTCAAAATGGTTCTACTATTGGTTGCCAAAGAGGAATATTCACATTTGATTTGAGTAACACCTTTAGTAAAATCACAAAATTTAGAAAACCTTCGGGAGAGAAGACTCAGAAGTAAAGTAGTAATTATACATAAAACACTGAACCATAATCTTCAAATACAAAAATAAAATAAAATAGAATACTCAGAAAGACACAAAGATGAAGGCACATTCCTTGTTCCATATGTTAGAACAAATTTGTACAAGTGCTCCTTCTTCCCTAGTGCTATTAGAGCATGGAATGGGTTGCATGAGCCAGCCAGGAAAACCAGTGACTTGACAGAATTTAAGTCATTGGTTTTGAAGTAAAGTCTGTATTATATAAAATAAGATAAAAATGCTGGGCTGAACTTATTGAGAAATTCTCTGAATGGATTTTAGTATATCAGGAAAACAAATTTATCATTGTGTAAGTGTAAATCGATGTCGGCCTATTATTTACACCTAGGAGAGAGTAGCGCTAGATAGCAGATAGCCTACGATTGTGAGACAGATCAAATTACTTGGCAAATTATGCTTCAAATGATCGTAGAAATGAAGATATATACCCCAAAAACTAGTTAGACATGCGAAAGTAGGACATAGTAGGCCTACTGTCATCCCTCATTCGTATATCAGGGCCCCGGCTGCCCCGCTCATTCACGACTCTGTTACATTGAAAAAAAAGTCAATCAAGGAGTCGGAGTGCAGAAGGCCTCCCCATTATCCCGTTGACCATTAGAAGGAGTTCTTCTAACAGAGATAGGCGAGGGCCGGGGATCTTCACCCAAAGCCCTGTCTGAAGGTTCCACGATGATATCGTCCATTACTTGTCTATATAATGATTGGATCGTGCTATTATACTTAGCGACATGGCCGGTCTTAGGGCACTGCAACCTATGCGGCCGCAGTGGGCCCCGCACTTTCATAGGCCCCGCGCTAACTCTAGCTGTAAATTTAAAATTAAAACATTTTAACTTATAACAGGGTTTCCGCGGTCTTCTGATTTTCCAGGAGTTCCTGGAAATTTCATGAAATTGCAAAGTATACGAAAAAAAAGTCATGAAAATCTCCTGAAATTATTAAATTATCCTAAAAACTCAAAAAAAAAGTTCTGAAAAATAGAAAAAAATAATTAATTCGGGTGTCATTCAATTTGGAAAACGGGATTTAAAAAAACGGCATTGTAAGTTTTCATTTAATAAAAATAATAGGGCGAATTTTAACCAAAACAGTAGGCCTAAGTTCTAATTCTTAATTTACTGTAATAGTCAATGGCAATATAGATCTAAATCTATCTCGATCTCTTAAACAAAATCAAAAGCGATATTTTGCTAGTCGATAGTAAATCTAAAAGGCAGATCTGAATGTTTATCGGCTTTGTGTTGGAAATCTACCTTCTATTGTAGATGGCTCGTAAAGTTAATTTGATCGTGATTTTGCACTTAGTAAAGTACGAATAAAATGCAAAGACGAATTTATTTTCTAACAAAAAATCTTAATTTTCACTAATTATCCTTATCTCTACCCAGACGAGGCCCCGCGAAATCCGTTTCACATAGGGCCCCGCAATCCTTAGGACCAACCCTGCTTCCTTATAGCGAACAACACTCTGAAACGGGTCCCGCTCGCTATTAAACGGCCGAAGGCAGCACTGAATACTGGGAATTTCTTCATATTCCTATCCTGTATAACCATCACAAAGCAGTGTATGGATCGACACTCATAGGCCTACTGTAATCCTCGGAGGCTTGTTAAGACATAGGCTATAATGACTGACTCGCTGTCAAAAGTTATCCTAGGGAGTACGTAGAAAGGGTCATCCAACTTCCGACTCCCAAGGAAAAATTGTCTGGATAACGACAAGGAGTAGACCAACCTGGCTGTAGTCACTTTTGATATCCTGCTAAGAACAGCTGCTGACCAGATAAGTGGAGGTATTTGGTTGCAGAACTGTCTCAGCACCCCAAAGACGAAAAAAATATGATAATATATATGGCAGTGCGGAAAATTATTTTATCTTTATTACTGCCGGAAGTTGATCGCTTCCTTTGCTTGTATTGTAACAAAAATGAAAATGGCAAATGAACCTGTGCCAGTAATCCGCCGCAATAGGCCTGGCACGAAAGCAAAGGTTTGTAGAGCATAACTATCTATTTTGTAAAATTATAATAAGAAATATATAAAAATGCCGCAAATAAATCTAAGTAAATCTAGATACTAAGATAGCTTTAGTGCCTTTAGACTAGATCCAAATCTTCTAGTTTTAGTGACTAGTCTGTTTACTACTACTGTTACTGTAGTAACTACTAGTACTACTAGTGTACTAGTAGTACTGAGTACTAGTACTAGTACTACTTGTAAGCTGTAGTAGTACTACTACTGACGAGTCAACTCTCAGTGACTGACACTCAGTCAAAACAACAAGACTGACCTGACTGACGACAGTGACGGATTCAGACTCTGTGAGTCTGTGACTTTGTCAACGCTAGGGTCTAGATCTAGTTATAATCTAGATCTAAAAACTAAAAGTCAACTCAGAAAACTGCAACTAAAATCTACTATCTAGAGAGACTAGAGTTAGGTACTTCGATAAAAATCTCAAAATGATCACAATGCAATGCTATTTGGTTAGATAGAGCCTGAGAAATGCTTTCCAATGATACCAATTTATATTGCTGAGTTAATTGTGAGGGAAGTTATTAATTTTTTAGTGGCCAAAAATAAGCCTTCTTTAGCCTTTGTAAATCAAAAAAAATCTGTGACCGAAACAACTGACAGTTGAACTATAATAAACTGTATTATAATAAGTCTGAAAGATATGCGGTTAAACTTCACACTCTTTTTCATTAACCTGTATTCTGTTAAAACAAATTTAAAAAATAAGACCAAGCAATAGTGTGTTTTATTTTGTTTAATTATAATTCTACTGTATTTAAATAGCTATTTATATGCATCAGATAGATAATTTTTATAAATTAAAAATGAAAATAGCACTGCGCAGAAAAATATTTGCTAAAATTTAATGACTATAAGTTTAATAAACTTCATTAAAAAAACAGTTTTCAACCTTCTTGTAGAGCACTGGCAATTAATCATTTTAAAATGCCTGAATTTAAATGCTTTAAAAATTAGATTGTAAATGAAAATGTTTTTGCATCGGACAATAAAATAAAAAAGAAACCTTGCGATTTATTTAAAAGTTATTAAAAGATTTTTTACTTAAATTTTTTAGCAGTAATAGCTCATCATTTTAAAAATGTAATGTACTCATTTATTAACTATTAATTTACATGTATACTAATAGAAAAAAACAACACCCAGAAAAAAAAATCAATTAATAGTTAGCAGAGCTAAAAATAAAAAAAAGATAATATTTAATATTATTATTTTAAAATTTTATTTTTACTTTAAAATTTACACATTACAAAGCCATTATAATAAAGACACATTCCCTCTCCATAATCTAGCATTTAAACATTATAAAAGTTAATCTAAATGAAAAATTCCTATCTGTGCTTCTAAAAATAGGACGTGATAGATAGAAATTGACCATTTCCAGTAAATCACAGTGTTGGTTGTTACAAAGTTCAAACTTAGCACACAGATATTTGTTAACATGCTAAATTCAATAGAATTAGTGAGATTGTTGTAACTATAAACACTTTTATTTTATTTAAAAATTGTACTTTTCTTTGTCTTTCTTAATTTTAATATCAAATATCTTTAAAGTGCGTCAAGAGAATTTAATGAAATTTCAAATATACACATTTCATAATATGATAAATTATTGTAGCAAACAGCATTGTTGTAACTTTTATAGGAAAAAAGTTGTAAAAATGTCAACTTTCACATAAACTTTTGTTAAGAAAAATTTAACAGATTGGCTTCAAAAGCAAATAAAAATGATCTCTGATATCTTATGTTTACGAAAAGTAATCACAATTAGTCCTGAAATCAAATACAATGTGCTAAAACTTTGATGGAAATGACCACCCTTAAAAAAGGGTAAAATGTGCTGACACACTTTTCAGCCATTTTTTGAGAGACAAAAAAAATGGATCTAGGTCAGTTTATCGAAGTACCTACTAGAGTCTAGAAATACTTACTTTGTGACTTAGTAAAGTTATACTAAGTTATATAGTTATAAGCTAGATAGATCATCTATTAAAAAAAGTATTAATTATTACTATAATCTTTAGACTAGTAGATCTATAAATATCACTGTTACATTGACACCCAACATTGTCTGATACAAATACAAAGTTAATTATTTGTCATTCCCAAATGTTTTACATTTCAATTGATTGATCTCTAGATATCAGAAATATAATAATATAAAAAAATCTATAATTAGTTGAGTCCGGCCCTACTATTGTCACATAATTGAGCTATTTAGTGACAGGTGAATACATAGTAGATTACTTGTTCTCCCCACCCTCTTTTTTTCGCCGCTAAAACTACGTGGGGTAGAAATAAAAAAGAGTGATCTTTCCATGACTTCTTCATTTCTTGGTCACAATGGTTAAATCTGGCCCTGCTATTTTATGACGGGTTAATACTATGTGATGTGTTCTTCCCCCCCCCCCTTTTTTTTTCGTAGGGTAACTCTAGTCCGACTTGCTAAAATAAAAGAGTGATCTTTCCTTTACTTCTTGTCCAAACTCTTGAGCCATGAAGAAAATTATTATATATTTTAATAATAATTAAGTCTAATCAACTTTTGTTGGGTTCATAATATTAATGTATTTTTGATGAAAAATTAGCTTATCAGCGAAAGTAAACAGACAAGCATTTCATAGAGATCTTAAATATTTTTCAAATCTTCAATTCCTTCCATCATAGTCATTTTAAAAAAACTTTCTGTTCTCTAAAAATAGAATATATATCATGTGAATGTACTTCAACATTAGACACCATTTCAGAGATTACATGAATGGCAAAAATACTCCCTTCAGTGATTTGAATCAATCTAGATAGATCTATTCTAGATAAGATATATCTAGTTTCTTTAATTTGAATACTTTTGATCTCTAGATCTAGAGTGTGTAGACTTCAAAAGTATCATAGTTGAGAGTATCATTATGCCCGGCCCCTTCTCTGTTGTTACGATGGCCCCTGTATTTTTCTATTTCAAACCCTGCCTGCTGACTTCTATAGTTCAAATGGGAATAGATTTAGACATCTAGATATAATAGGCCTACAGGCCATCTTTATAGATCTAACGTAGGTCTACTTTACATGACTATAGTCACATAGTCTGGTAGAATAGATTGGATCTAATATTTGATCTAGATCCAAGCTAGTAGATATAGTTTGATATAGTTATAGTTATTCAATATTAGATATCATCTAATGAGTGATTTTGAGAAGATAGATCTAGAGGTCTAGTCCTAGATTTTCTTGACAATGAATTATATCATTTAATGCACATATCTTTTAGATATTTAGAAGCAAAGCAAAATTTACGGATACGGCTTAGCTCTAGCATCTAGAGGTTAGAGATAGAATCTAGATTACTATTTTTAAAACTATTTCTAGTAATAGACCTTAACTTAGAAATGTAGATCTAGGTCTAATAGTGAGTAGTATATATTAAAGTTTTTCCTATGTCTAACTAATAACTAATCATTACAGATACTAATGATAATGCTTTAAAAGCCCAATGTGGTAGTACATACATAGTTTGAGAGATCCACTTCTTGTAAACAACTTGTATCTCTGCGTGAAAATGAGTCACATAAGGAAGCCTCAATATGCAGTTTTATTGCTAAACATTCTATCCTTTTAAGCATTACTCCCCTCCCCCTGGACTATGCTCATAGAATTTTGTGTCTGCAGTTTTGCTATAGTTTTTATTTGAGGGATGGGGGGTAACCTCAAATCCTCCTGTTGGAACACTCATGAAATTTGCTGATTGTAGTTTTTTTTTTTATTGGAGTGTGGTTATAACATTCCACATTTACTCTGCTATACAATATGTTTTGTCTGATATGCTTCTACTGCATGCAACATGTCTAATTTCAATGAGACTAATCTCAATAATGAGTCATTGGTTTTACTACAGGAATGGTGTAATTGGGAAGATGAATCTTTTGAAGAGATGGATAGTACATTAGCTGTTCAGCAGGTGAGAAGACTTTTTATTAGTAAATGACATAAAGTTTTACCAATGCCCTGCAATTAATACTATTTATACTTTAATTGACATTTGCTCTACATTTTGTTCTTTATTCAATTTGGCTACATTTTAATAATTAACTTTTTCTCTCAAACCCATGATTAGGAGAGAAAGAGTTAAATCTGTTGGTGACTATGTCTTCTTAAAATAATTAACTTGCATGCTTTGGTTTGTTTTATTTGCTAGTTCATTCAGCAAGCTATTAGAAAAGATTTTACAAACGTGGAAGAAATCTTGAATCCTCCTGATGGACAAGATGAAGGAGTATGGAAATATGAGCATCTACGGTAAATATATTATTTCTTGCATTTCAATGTACATTGGCAGGAAGAATTAATTGTTTGAGAAACTCTCATTTTACTTGAGGCCTCTTGATCATCTAAAGGTGATTTTGTATTTTCCAGACAGTTTTGCATGGAGTTGAATGGATTAGCCGTTAAACTACAGGTAACATTTCTATTTCATGGCTTTTGAATATATTTGGGGGAAAAAGTATAAATTTAGTATATTTATCACAATCGTGTATAATTTGTTCAATGGGTATTATTATTTTGTTTGGGCCTGAATGTTTTTTAGCATTCATTCAATTTTTATAAAATTAGTAGGAATAGTAGCTCCTTACTTAAATAATATTTAAATAAAGGACATTTTAATTAAAAGTTAAAAAAAAAAGGGTGGGGGAATAAAGTTTCTTTTTTAAAAAAGTGTCTTTATTTCTTTTCTAAGTAAATCAGGGCTGCATCATATCAAGTTATTATTTGTTACAATCTATTTTTCTGTATAGTCCATCAATATTTAAATATGTACACATTTTGAAATGGCATTGCAGGCAGAATGTAACCCAGAGACCTGTACACAAATGACAGCCACAGAACAATGGATTTTTCTTTGTGCAGCACATAAAACACCAAAAGAAGTATGTCTGTTTTCTATCACTTTAAAAACAAATAGTTAAAAGAACATGTTTTTGTCATGTTTATTTCAAAACTCTCAGTTCACAACTGTCTTCATTGTGCTACCTAAATAGGTGCAGTAGCTACTTTTGTTTTTCTGAATATTTTGTTACCTTATTTCATTTGTGTGTGTGTGTGTGATTATTTCTAATTGATTAACAAATTTTGTTGTAAACTTGACTTCATGGAAATTTTGTTTCGTTAATCTTTTTCAGTGTCCAGCTATTGACTACACAAGACATACATTAGATGGGGCAGCATGTCTTTTAAATAGTAATAAATATTTTCCAAGCAGGTAAATACATCTGTAGAGCTTAGGATATTAGGTTGCTGTCTATAGACTAATAATTGACTTAGCTTAAAAGGTGCTATCAAACTGATTTCTCTGTAGATCAATACAAAAGAAATTATACATTTTAAAACTTATTGATTTTTTTCTGTATTAATTTTATATTAGCTGCTTGCATAGTAGAAAAAAAATGTACACTAACTTAAAATAATTTTTAGTTTTTAAAGTTTAAAAGATTGTTTTTTTAATAAATTTAGCATCAATTTAAACATAGACATTGCTATCAATATAATACCTTTTTATACTAACATATTATATTATTACAATGAATATTTTATTTGTAGTCTCACAAAGAATGAAGATATTGTCAACGCATAGACATTTGTATGTTTATATACACATTCATAAAAATAAGCTCATGAATTTGTAGATAAATGTAGAGGACTCACCTACTAGAATGCTGCTTAAAATTTTTGTATTTACATATTTATTTTTTTTTCTATGAATTGCAGATAATTCAGATAATTTTCCTAAGAAAAAAACATTAATACATTTTGTCTATCATTATTTTATCATTAATTTTTTTTAAAATTTAAAACTTTGTACAATTTTTAAAAAATGTACTAATCTGATAAACATTTTTCTTTCACATCCAATAACTAATTCATCCAGCATTTTTCTTTAACTGCTAACTCCTAATTCATCCAGCACTTTTCTTTGACTGCCAATTCGAAATTCATCCAGCATATTTCTTATAACTGTTAATTTCTAATACATCCAACCATTTTTTTTTAAACAGAGTGAGCATAAAAGATTCTTCTGTGGCAAAACTAGGTTCAGTTTGTCGTCGTGTCTACAGGATATTTTCTCATGCATACTTTCATCATAGGGTTCTCTTTGATCAGTATGAGGTAATTATTATTGTAATGATTAGTACAATCATTTACTTTCATCATCAAAATTTTTTACAAGAATGTAATTTGTTTAATCTTAATTTTTGGTAAACAAAAAACATGTAATATCACATGCTTTCAACACTATGCATAATTTGAAATTAGGCTGGGTTGAAACATGTCTTGAACATTTAGCGTCTAAATGTCTGCCAAAATTACAACTGCGCCAAAACTTCCTGCTTTGCAAGAGCCAAGGAATAATATAATGAAATTCTTTCAATATAATTCAAAGCAGTCACAGAGGCAGGTTGAGGGCAGGACTATCTCTAAAAAATGCAACAAACTGAAAGCAATTGTCACAATTTAACTAAAAACAAAATGCTTCTGTACAGTACATCTTGCATCCCTGTTGTCTCAGAGCATTATGGTATAATTTTTTGTGTGGATCAGTGGAAAGATGGGGTACCTAGGAGAAGGTTTCTGTGCTGCCTTTGGGGCGCTCAGCAAACACAACTCTAATTGATTTGATATTTGAACTCGTGCCCCCATTGAAAGGTAACTAAGCAGTTTTTGCCACTCAGCCACACAATCAGTCAGTTTATGTTTACTATAAACTGTTAACATTCCTTTTTTTTTTTTTCAGAATGAAACCTATTTGTGTAGACGCTTCACTCAGTTTGTTACTAAATACAACCTTATGTCTAAAGATAATCTCATTGTACCTATCATGGAGGACCAGCAGACACTAGAGGGAGAAAGTGAAGCATAGTGTTTAGTAGACTGTTTTTGTTTTTTTTTTTGCTTGTAAATACAATATTTTTAGCATTGTACAATTGGGAAACAAATCTAGAATAAATTAATTAGCTGAATTGAAATGCATAGTATAAAATAATATTAATTATGCATTTTTTTGTTCCTGAATGTGTTACACAATATTTTTCCTTAATAATTAAATACAATTTCTAACATAAGTTATACCATGTCCCTTTAGTCTGTCAAGTGTATTTTGTTTGTTTCCTTCATTTAATTGTATAATTATTCAGATGTTTAAAGAATTCTTAATAAAAGATTTTAGATGGTACTTGGCAGCAGAAATGACATAGAACAGTTGCGCCCAATGGTACTGGGCAGCAGAGATGACATAGGACAGTTGCCCCAATAGCTACCTTTCTCAGCTAATCTGTTACATACCCTTTTTCTTTTGTATTGAAACCATTCTGTTTATTTCTAAGATATTAAAACTAGTATATATATATATATTTACATTTTGTGTGTTTATTAAATTGACATTAAATAAATATAAATAAATCATATCTTGGATCCCTAAGATTAAGGAGTTGACACAAACAAAAATGTATACATATATATTTAAACAGTGCAATAGATAGTAATAGTCCTGTATTGTCATTGGCTTAATGTTGTGACTCTGTCCTCCCCTCTCTATCTTGATCATTTGTTCAGGCTTTTCATTAGTAAGTGATACATTTTTAATCTATTCGTTTAGAATGTTATTGATAGTCATTTCCTAATTTTTTTTTCTCCCTACTTTGCTTGCCATTGCAAAGAATTAATGACGCAGTAAATATGTTAATCTATTTTTCCATTATGTTTGGTTTCAGACTGTGATTTTTTTTTCTTTTCTCTAGGTAATCCTTACTTTACCCTACTCATAGTTTCTAAACTTACTGTTGTCCCTTGAAATTCTTGTACTTCTGTCCTTCCATAGCTTTGTAGTATTCTGGAGTATTTTTATTTTTTTTAATACATTATAATTTTCAATTTTTTTTATGACAGTGAATTTTTTAAATGACTTTTTACAAATTCTAATATCAAATACTCTTTTGTTTATAATGTCAACCATATTGTGAGTTTGTTAAGAAAGGTTAGTTTTTGTTTTGTGAAGAATAATTCTGAGGATAGAAACTCATATCCATTTGATTAATAAACTGTAAGAATAATGCTGGGCTCTATTCTGTTTACAAATATATTTAATTAAGACTTGTTGTCTCTGACCTGAACACACACATAGTATGGTTCTAATCGTTGACTCAACACAAGACAGACACCATTCAAATATTTTATCAAGAGTACAATCCATTGGAAATTTAACAATACAAATTTGTGCAGAGATTGAAGTTACAGAAATAAAATGGAATTATTTTTTTAACATTAAAGACCTTTCCAGAATCTGTTCAATAAAGCAAACACTACACCCACAATGAATAAAAAAAATGTTGAATAAAAAAAAATGTAAGTTAGTAGATCTAATAGCGTAAATCCGAATCTTTTAACACATTTCTGTATTAACCTTACACACACACACATACATTTTATAAAAATTTGTATAGCAAAATAGCAAGAAATAAATTAATTTTATTAAAATGATATTCCTTAGAAAAGATTGCAAAGAAAAAAGTTTTATAAAATTTTACAGATGCATAAAATATTGCATGTATTGCAAACATTACATTATCTACAGTGTCATCACTGTATTCAAACAGTACATTCAACAAATAAAAATGTAAAATGTGTTTACACCTTTTATAGGAAACCTAAAAATAAAATGGAAACATTTCTTTCAGACAAATGCAAAAAATCTGGTTAATTGATTAAAGTTAGACCATAATGCAAAACTTGCTTTTAAACTTTTAAAAAGTCACAGCAATGGCTGATAAATGCGGACAAGAATCTTTTATTTTAGAAATCTCTAGCTTGATGATTTTGTGTTAGTGAATAGAGAACAGGCTACTGGGCTGCTAAGCTATCTGATTTTTGAGAACTCCAATTTTTTCAATGCCAACTTCCACAACATCTCCTCTCTGTTAAGAAAAATAAATATTTATGTGATACTAAGCCTAGTGGATAGTAGGCAACATGAGGAATGACTAAAAAAAAAAGGGTAGTTCAATTAACAGATGTGAAAAATGAAATGAACTTAGAAATATTTAAGAATTTTAAAATACAAATTTTATCTTTTTATAAAATATTTTTTTGATTTTTTTCTCTATTGAATTGCAGATAAATGAATATTATATACCTTTAGAAATTCTGGAGGTTTTCGAAAGACTCCAACACCTGGAGGTGTTCCTGTTAAGATTGTGTCCCCTGGCTTCAATGTAAAAAATCTGCAAGCAAAGTAAATTTAGAATTAATTTTATTTATCAAAATGTAATGTCTCTTTGAAGTTGTATAAAACAAACTTTCAAAGTGAAGGAAGTTTTGTTTTTTTTCTTTTCACAAAAGTCTTTAATTTAGAAGACAAATTCTACAATTAATAATAACATCTAGACAGTAATGCAAAGTAAAAACCATTAAAGAGAGAGGAAAAATCACTTGGGATAAGGGATAAAGTGTCATCAACAGCTAGAAATACTTTTGAAATAACTGCTGTATGAGACATAAATAAAAGCTAACCAGCAGGCAAGAAATGTTCACCTTGAGCAGAACTCCACAACTTCTTCAGTTTTGAAAACAAGTTGATTGGTGTTGCTGTCTTGCTTGGTGACACCATTCACACGAGTCCAGAGGTGTAAATTGTGAGGATCTGAAAGAGAATCAGCAAGTCATTAACATAGTACATGAATCAGATTGTTATTAACACAGTGCATTCACGGCAAGCATGTACAAAGAACATTGTCTCAAGCCAGCAAGCCAAAGTGGCCTATTAAAGTGAACTTGTTTCATTAAAAATCAGCAATATAATAATGTCATTCACTTGGGTATTCTGCAATGCTAGGAAGGAAAAAATTAAGCTCAGAAAATTTCTGCTCTGTCATTTCTCAAGTCTAGGACAATCAGGGAAGAGATAAACTACATAACGAGGTGCTAGGATAGGATCATTCATATAACTTTTGGCTTAATAAATCTATTTCATGAGAATTCCATATTGTGATTCAAAGATTTAATTATTCTCATTGGATTTATTTAATTAAAATGTTTTTAATTCCATCTAGTAGCGTGCATTATTCATTAGAAAGTTCTGTTATGTGAGAACAAAGAATCCCCATAAATCTATCATCACAAATGGAAATATATAAAAATTTAGCATAAAATAGCAGTTATCAGTTTTTTTTAATGTTTGGAAAATAATTTTATTTTAAATGAAAATTAAACATTATATTGTGCCATTTACGAGCAGCACAACATGACATACAATTGAAGCAAAAATATTTTCTTGAACTAATTCTGTACCAGGTTTAATTTTGTTCATGTTCCACTCATCTGTTTTACACCTTCAGTCAAAAAGTTTTGTATGTAATTTATTTGTTGTGTTTTAACAATTTATGGTTAATTTGAGGTTTCCTTCCTTTTAAAATAAAGACAAACCAACAAAGAATCTTATATATTTATTTAATAGGACTATTCACAAAATAAAAGTATGTTCCAGAACAGAATTCTAGTTTTGTAAAAAAGCATGAGCTTACCACCAATATCTTCTTTTGTAACTATAGCAGGACCAAGAGGGCAGAATCCATCCATGCTTTTTCCAATAAGAAATTGATTTCCATTACGCTGTAATTGCCAATCTCTTGCACTGACATCATGAGCCACAGTATAACCAAATACATAGTCCATGGCCTTATCTTTCTAAACAAAAAATTTGCATTCTATAGTTAAAGTTTAGAATGTTATGTTCTGAAAAATAGAAAAAAAACTTCACAAATTTTTATTAAAACAAATTATTATTTAAAGTGAAAAAAAAGTTTCTTTATTTTTCGTGACCATTGTATTTATGCCTTTATATTTTAAATGCATGGTCTAATTTCCTACCAAAAAAAAAAGATTCAGTAATATTATAGCTAATTTCTGTTTTCTAGCTATGGCTGTTACAAGGAACAATAGAATCTTTGATAATTTTAAAAGTTCTGAATAATTTAAAAAAAATGAAAATGAGAAATTACTCTGTCACATGTCAGAAACAATTATCTCTAGAACCATAAGACTAGGACAAAGTAATACATGATTTAGAAAACCCAAATAAGATTCTGGTTCAATAGTTTATTATATTTTATTCTTAAATAAAGCAATGATCAGCTCAGCCTTTAAAACCGATTCTAAATGATGCAGTCACTGAGCACCCATGAACATTGTTTAGTAGTGTGATACCATTAGGTGAATTGATGATTCATATGGGGCAACTGAAGGGAGGCGATTCATCTCCAAGGACTACAGAATAATAAAATTAAAGGAGGTGGGCCTAAGTTATTTCTAGTAAATAAGTTAATGTGTATTTTGCTTTTCTTTAGTTAGGTAGTGTTAGCAGAACTCATCAGTAACAACTGTAAAACTAGCTAAGAATGTACAACACTTACAGGAATGTTTTTCCCAGTTTTTCCAATTATTATTGTTAACTCTACTTCCCAATCCAATTCCTGCAGAGGTGAATATAAAAATGATGAATGCATGATTTATCCTGTAGTAAGTTTGAAACAGGTGTTTCATAAATAATAATAAAATATTAGTTCCTAAAATACAAATGTATAACCAGTCAGTATCTGTATATATTGTGAAGAAACATTAACAATTATTAAAGCATGTTTAATAAATGTTTGTCCAATAAATTAAGAATACATATGAGAAAAGGTCTTCTATGTGCTCAGCAAACACAACTCGAAACAAATCATAAATTCTTAAGTTTCCATTGGGATTCAAACTAGAGAAGATCAGTTCAGTATCAAAGTTTATGAGTTAGAGAAAATGCAAGATGGTTAAAGCAAGGAACAGTCTTAGGTCCAGTACTATTTTTAATTTACATAAATGATTTATTAAAAGAAATTTCTATAAATCAAATAAGAACATAAAACTAAAATGTTATTTAACCTTGGTTATGCCAATAATAGAATATGCATCCTCCGTTTGGGACACCTCAACTCAAGAAAACATTAAGAAACTGGAACAGACACAAAATAGAGCAGTGAGATTCATAACAAATGAATATTCACATTTGACTAGAGTAACACCTTTAGTAAAATCACTAAATTTAGAAAGCCTTCAGGACAGAAGACTCAAAAGTAAAGTAGCAATTATATATAAAACACTGAACCATAATCTTCAAATACAAACACAAAATTTATTAAAATACTCTGAACGACACAAAGATAAAGGCACATTCCTTGTCCCATATGCTAGGACAAATTTGTACAAATACTCCTTCTTTCCTAGTGCTATTAGAGCATGGAATGGGTTGTCTGAGCTAGCCAGGAAAACCAGTGACTTGGCAGAATTTAAGTCATTGTGCATGACTAAATGCATGACGAGTAGGACATAATCATCTTCTTTTTTGAAGTAAAGTCTGTATTATATAAGATAAGCAGATAAGATAAGCACATTCAGTTTTAAAGATAGTAATAGCAGATTTTAATTTTCTTAAAATAGATCTTTATTTCATGATACATCTAGTTTATTAGTAGGACAACATTTAAGTGACCTTTCTTTCTAATTTACATTACTATTTAAAAAAAAAATTGGCATGAAGAAGGTTGAGAAAAACAGTGCACAGAGAATTGATTTATCTAGCAGAGGTCAGTGCTTGTTTAACTAGTTTGGCTTAACAAATATATTTACGTGATTTCCATTTTATGATTCTGAGACATTTATTCTTGTTGGATTTATTTATTAATGTGTTTGGGATTTCTATTCCTAAATTTATTCTGACTTTTGTGGTGTTTATGGGAAAACATAGCATCTTTTGGAATGTATAATCAAAGCAGAAGATATGCATAACTTAAACAACTCATGACATGTGATGGCATTATAGATAAACAAAGTTTCACAATAATTATACTTAAATGTCTACTGATGTAAAAAAAAATCTCTCACATTTGTTTCATCTGGGTAAGGGATGTTGTCTAAGGGACCAATGATAGAGCTGTTAAATTTGCTAAATACAACTGGTTCTTTGGGCACAGGCATATTTTGTTCAGCACAATGATCAATGTAGTTCATTCCAATGCATATCAACTTCTCAGGGTTGTCAATGGGACTCAGGAGAGAAACTTGATTGCGTTTCAGCACATTTTCACCAGAGTCAACAGCACTGTGAATAAAAAATATGGGTAACTGATTTTATAAAAATACAATTTTCAAGTAAATAAGCGAAGAGAAAATGAAGAGTATATTTGCAAGACATCTCATTATCTTTCTCAGTCTTGCTTTATTCACCATTAATCATCAAAGATACTTTACCAAAGAGAGAAGTTTGGAACAAACAAGTTAAGCTTTTATATAAGTTCTTTAATTATCCCTCAGTCTCCACAGATTATGGAGATTGCTTGCCACACAATGTGCCGAACAGCATGGGAGTATCTAGTCTAAAAAAGTTAGCCAGAATTCAGATACAATATATCCATTACTTCATATCAGTGGCGTCACTAGGATGGGTGTCATCTGCAAAATTTTAATTAGTTACAATAAGAATCATTACACTCTGGTATTTTTTATTTTTAAAATCCAAGTTGACATACTGCATTTTCCAATAACCCACTAACTTTAGGGGCTACACATTTTAAATGATGAGAATCCAAAGTGCTGTGCAAATGAAATATCAATACAGGCAATCTGTAGAGAGTGACATAGCTGGCAGGCACCATTATGAGGATGGCCAAAATTTAACCTTTCAAATTTAAGTAACCTAAAACTGATATCTATTGGAGGAAGGAAAAAGCTTAGTCATTAGTTAAATTTACACTAACAAATTTGCGGCTTAATTTTATAAACACTATTAGACTGTGAACCAAGAGCTCAAGCCGAAGATCATTGCCATGACACATGAAATCACCTATCAGCTTTAAATATAATATTAATTTAGCCACATTTGGCCTTTTAAAAGAATTGTATGTTAATGAATTAGTTAAAACAAAAATTTAATGTATTACACAATTTCAAGGTACTTTCAGTGGCATTTTAAGTCTCGAGAGACAATCTTTTCCCTTTGCAACTGAGATGGAGTGACCTCTCCATTGCTGGGGAAAAGCCTGGGCAGTAAATTTGCCAGTGCTGGGCTGCCCCACACGTCAACACTTGCCTCTCTTCCATACTGATCGGGTCCAAAGGGATAGCAAGCCATCAATTTGGGGTCAGGTGGCTGCAGGAGTTTACCAGGGAGCAGTAGTCTTACCACTGTCCCCCTAACCACGGAGCTCCAAAACCGGTACTTTACTAGTATTTTAAGTACATAATATATTAGAGACAGGTGCAGATGAGAAAACGAAAATGTAAATAAACCTCGAGCAGAATAAAACTTTTATCTTATCTTTATCTAGGTCAATCTAGTCATGAATGTTAATAAATGACAAACATTGCCAAGTCATTGATTTTCCTGGCTGATTTGGACAACCCATTCCATGCTCTAATAGCACTAGGGAAGAAGGAGCATTTGTATCATTTTGTCCTAGCATCTGGAACAAGAAAAGTGATTTATCTTTGTGTCTTTCTGAGTATTTTATTACGTTTTGTTTTTGTATTTCAAGGTTATGGTTCAGTGTTACCTAATGAATAATAATTGCTACTTTACTTTTTTAAGTCTTCTATCAAGAAGGGTTTCTAAATAAAGTGATTTTACTAAAGGTGTTACTGTACTCTCTTTGCTCCAGGGTTGCTGGTTTGTGCCTCGGTTGGTGCTGTACCATATAATATATTTTTGTTACATTTAATTCATTACTTTCATTAAAATTTGGTCCCTGGTGCTGTCTTTATATGTTAAATATGTTTGTATATTTATTTGTTTCAGCTTGTAACTTCAGGTTTATATTTAGATTTATATGTCTCAAACACTGGAGCCTGCCATGCAGCGAACATGAAATAAAGATAAAAAAGGAAACAAGACATTGATTGACTTTGATGATGAAAGCAGAACATTAGCCATCTTGCCCTGACATTTTATGAAAAGCGTGAAAGGTGGTCCAAAGCAGGACTGTTCGGACTGTTCGCGCTGGTCTCATCTTTAGGCTTTTACTAGATTTGTATGATTATCATTATGACTTATCATTATGTCTTATCAATAAAGTCTTATGATGTGGGTTTGTATATCTACATCTAATAATACAAAGAAAAAACACCTTTTTGCTAAATCCAAGTATGTTTGTCCACCAGCGATAAAGTCCTTCATATTATTTGGAATTTGTGAACTGCATTTGTTAAGATCTACAATATCTCCTCCGTCTTCGAGCTCGACACCAACTCCACGTCCACTTTCGCTTTGAAACTGGACAAAACGCATTTTAATGATTTTATGAAACTGACGTGTAATTTGACTTGTCAGAGTCAGGGTCTTTGATCCAGTAAGCAGTCTTCTATACAAAGAAAAATGCATATAAAATCTAGATCAAGATCTATGCTGGTGTAGAAGATAATATAATCTAGATAACAATTGTAAAGATAGGTCAAAAACTGTGGTCTAGCATACACATAACTAATTTAGTAATTGTATTTTTTTATACTCTTTCGACCTTTCAACTTTGAACTAAATCACAAAATATGACCTCATTTTTTGTTTTTCAAGGGAGACAATCCAGTCTCCTAGTTTCCGAATAGCGTCAAAATGGCAGCCATTGAAACGCAAGATGATGCTGAAACATTAAAACAAACTTTCAATAGCTGGGTGGATGAAGTGTTTAAAGAAAACGGTAATATTTTTTCTACAAAATGGAGAACATTTATATTGATTCAGTTTATAACTGTCTTCAAAGGTGGAAAAAAAAACAACAACGTTAGAATAGATGTCTATTAACACTTTTCTTATCTTATATAATTATATAATACAGATATTACTTCAAAAAAGAAGATGATTACGTCCTACGCGTCATGCATATCTTATCTTATCTTACATAATACAGACGTTACTTCAAAAAAGAAGATGATTACGTCCTACGCGTCATGCATCTAGTCATGCATATTAACCAATGACTTAAATTCTGCCAAGTCACTGGTTTTCTTGGCCAGCTCAGGCAACCCATTCCATGCTCTAATAGCACTAGGGAAGAAGGAGTATTTGTACAACACTATCGTCTAGTAATTTATTTTAAATTTTAGTAAAGTAAAAGTATGTGTTATTGTGTATCTTAACTAGATATACTATTAGATTTCTAGATATACATCTACGAGACTATGAAAATTATTACATTACTTGATCTAGTGTAATGTTAAATAACAGTTAAATCTACCTTAATTATAATATTTGAAATATTAGGGCTTATATATACATATTATATAGGATAGGCCTACTTACCATATAGATCTAGATCTTATTCCATCTATAATATGCCTTATATGAAAATAATTTGAATGAAGTATTCTCCAAATTATAAGGATAGTCTGCTAATTAAGACAACATGTTTTTTTTTTTCCATATAGAAAACCATTATGTCTTGCATCCTAATAATCATTTGTCTATGTATTTTAAAGATTTTAAAAAATTATGCACCATTGTTTTTTTTTTTTTTAAAACTAGATTCAAAATCAGTCTGTCTATCACTTCAGCTGATTGTTCAAAGGCATCTTCCCCCAGAATCATCAGAATGGTCACATGAGGAAATGTAATTCTTAATAGTTATGCTTTCTGTTACAAATTAAGTCAGTTCTTTTCTTAAAGCATCAAAGGTGCACAGCTTGTATCATATTGTAATAAATTTTTACAAATAAATAGATAATTTTTAGGTTTTTATTTTGGATTGTTTAAGAAAAAATAATGTAAAATTTTGTTTAATGAATTATTATAAAACTTATTAATATAAACAGTAATATTTTTCTATTTTGGCCATAACAAACCTTTTTTAATATAAGTTAGCTCTTTACTTGTTGGTATTTTAGGTTTGTTTGCAACAACAAAATATAAGTTAACTTTAAAAAAAATGTTGTTTTTTTCTTGATATAATATTGTTATTGAACGAGACCATTTGAAAACTCATATGATGATCAACAAATTAGACATTTTAAGCAATTACATCATTAAAAATATAATAGTATGACTGAATTGTATATGTTTCTCTTAAACAGCTAAAAAAAACATATGTACTACATATTACTCATGAATGGAAATCTGGGAACAAAATTTCAGGACCCAGATACTGATTTTATTGAACTAGAAGAGTTTGTGGTCTATTTTCGCCAATGAAATCAGCTTCATTTTAGGCTTTCATTGGTTGTGTTTATTCTTTTTTTTTTCTAATATTTTGGCAATGAAAAGTTGCTAGATTTAGTGACTCTGCATCTAGAATGTATATAAACTTTTTTTTACTTTGATGCTTGGCTCATGAGAGTATTTTTAATCTGTATAAACCTGGTACCAGGTTATTTAAATAAATATTTAAAATAAAATTATATTAAATTACTGAACATCTATCTATTCATATCTGAAATATAGTTTTTTAATTTTAATGTCATTTTAAATTGCTTTTTTTTTAGAATCAAAGAATTGAACAAAAAAAGACGCATCCGCCTCGACAGAGAAAACATTGGCCAAATTGATAGCTGTGAGCTTTTAAGTGCAGATGTAACACATCTTTATCTTCAATTTAACAAAATTTCCAAAATTGAAAATTTAGAATGCCTTCCTAATTTACAAGTAAGTTGTTAAGAAATAAGTCTAAAACTTTAAAAAAAAAAATTTTTGTGTTGAAATAAAAAGTTAGATATTGCCTATTAATCTCTGTAAAACACAAAATTAATCTAGCGTTTTATGCCATCAATACTTTATTAATGGTCTGTTATTTTTGTCAAACAAAACCTTATTTTGGTCTTAAACGTTTATTATATGGTTAGCAAGTTAAGTATCTTTTTAAAACAAATACTCCATGTTTAAGTGATGTTTAGTTTTGTGTCTGTGGCCAATGGTTATCTGGGAAATTGTAAGGCCTTCTTCCTATTAGAACAAAAATGTCAGGTTAAACTATTGGACTGAGAAGAACTATCAACCTTTAAAAAGGTTTAAACTTGTGACCCCTGGCTTAGATTACTGATGATTTGTCTTTTTTTTTTGTTTACAAAATCTGTTTATGAACAAAATATATTGTTGTATTCCAGGTTTTAATTTTATCAGAAAACAAGATTACAACTATTGAAAATATTGATCATTTAAATAAATTGGTTTTCTTAGATGTTTCTAATAACCTTATTGAAGAAGTACAAACAGGTAAGAATTGTTGTTTTTAATTTTTTTATTAGAGTTCCAATTTTTAGAAAAGATCGTATTCCCATTTTTTAGATGATATTTCTTAATATTGAAACAAAGTCTACCATGATAATGTTTTTTTTTTCCAACTAAAAATATGACATAGACATTCCAGCACTTCAAGAATATTTAGATCAGGGGCATCACTGTGGCTCATCATGTCATATGACCATTCATAAGCTAATGGTGTCCCCCTTCCCATTAATGATACCAGTATCACTGATTAGTGATATGATTGATAATAAGGTAATATTTAATTCCATAATAAACACTGGAAGAAATTAAACTACTAGTGTAAATGATAGATAAAATAATTTCACATAAAAGCAATGGTAGCTAGCTTTCATGCTGTCTGATTGTCTCTCTCTCTGGTTCATTCTTTTGCTTTCTTCATCATGTTCTTGAAAGTATTAGCACAATGATGCATTATTTAACCAAAGGATGGAGGATGGCTGGCTGGTTGTTCTGTTGTCTCGATGATCCCTGGTTCATACCTTGCCCACTGCTGTTCCCCATCATCCTGTGGGAGGTTCAGACTAAAAAGTAGATTATCTTCATTTCTGAAAGAACATCTGAAACATGTAAAAAAAAAAGAACTTGCACATTAGGGGTGCAAGTAAAATTGAAAATTCATGTACTACATCACAAACAAACTCATTCTGAAATCACATTCATATAAATTAATGTACATTCAAATAAATTATAGCTTTTATATAGAGCTACTTTCATGCTTATAGCATGCTCAGAGCGCTATGGGCCAATCTCATTTGTGGACCAGTGGTGGGAGGAGATATCTGGGAGAAGGTTTTCTGTGCTGCCTTTAGGCGCTCATTTAACACAACTCTGCCAAGTCGGGTGTTTAACCTTGAGCCCCCTTCATAGGTAGCCAAACCAAGCCAAGTTCAAGCGTACTTAGCCTCTCGACCACGCTCCCCATACCTTATATTACTTTTTAAGTTATGTTCAGATTCATTGTTTCATTTATTTTCTTTCAGAAAACTTGCCACAGTCAATTATTATTTTAAACTTGTCTGGAAACCCATGTGTCAGTCAATCATCATACAAGTTAGTTTTTTTATTAATCCTAATCAATTTAAAAAAAAATCTATTTGTTAAAGTTGATTATTATAAAACAACCACTACCCACTTTAAAAGAATTATAAGCATAATTTTTATTTTCTTTTATTGAGCTACATTAGAATAGCAATTATCCAAAGCACAATAATCTGTATGTTTGTTTATATTGTTACAATTTTCTCTACCCGGCCTTCTTTGAACACTGATCAACACATCTAACTCAAGAACTTGACAGCAACAGTTCTAAATAACAATGCGGTGGTTTAATAACTAAATACATTAACAGCCAATACTACACAATTGGCTACACTAACTACAAAAGCTTTGATGTACATAACAGAGCTGCCGTACCAAACTCTCCTAGTTTTCCTTGGACTCATACAGCTACATTCTCAAGGACTCACATTGTATTGTACCGTTCTTACTGCCCTTTTTACACACTGTCTCTGGTCCATGATGGCTTTTGATCACAAGTCCTTAACACAAGTCATATTTGCGTGTACTAGCTGTACTGTAACTTGTCCATTGACAGTCATTGACCTGTGTGATTTACCTGAGTCATGTGTATCAGTAGTTTGCACACACATTAACTCTATCGCTCTGCCACTAGCATTACAGCAATATGTTTGTTTATATTGATGATTTGAAGGGCAATTAATATCTCATATAAATTGTATAGAGCAACCATTTGGTTGTTGTTAGAAACTATGCTTATTATTTATTAAATAAGAGTTTGTTAATTTCTAGTTTGACTAAATAATATTCCTTATCCTCATTTTATCTGTTTAATAACACTCAAAGTAGGCTAAAAGGGTGGGTGTAAAAGTTTTTGGGAGCAGCAATATTTACTCTTTCTCAACTTATAGTCATTGGTTTCTTTCAACAATATGAAAATGAAACATTGTCAACCTACTCATGGCAGGAAAAAAAGCTGAATGTTTTCCACCTCCGATGCCTAAGGCGGATCTTTAAAATAAGGTGGCAAGATAAGATAACCAATGAGGAAGTGCTACAAAGAGCAGGGTGCCAGGACATCCGCTCTGTTATCAGCAGCAGACGCCTTGGCTGGCTTGGCCACGTTCGTAGAATGCCAGAAGGTCGACTTCCACAGGACATCCTGTATGGCGATCTAATAGAAGGCAGGAGAGCCGCTGGTCACCCACTTTTACATTATACGGATGTATGCAAACCCGACATGAAGCTCTTCAAAATCGACACTGGCAACTGGGAAGAGGTGGCACTGGACAGATCCTCATGGAGAGAGAGCATAAAGGAAGGGTCAAAGATTGCAGATGTCATACACAATGGATGGTCGACGGTCGAGGGTTCAAACCCTGCCCGCTCCCATCCCCCGCCGTCCTGCGGGAGGTTTGGACTAGGAAGTAAACTATCTTCAACTCTGAAGGAACATCCGAAATATGTAAAACATTTTACAAACATTTTTACAACAGAAGCAGGAAGAAGGGTGAAAATGCAACGGCACCTGGTGATTATATATGCCCAACCTGCGATCGCAGCTGTGTATCAAGGATTGGCCTCTTTAGTCACAAAGAAGTTGCAAAGGGAAAAGATCGTCTCTCGAGACGTAAAATGTCACAGATGTATTTAATGTTTTGTTTTTTTAATCCACTTAGATCAAACATAATAAAAAGGCTGCCTAAATTAAAACACTTGGATGGTGTTGAAATCTTAAAAGAGGACAAACTGGATGCTGGGGTAGAGGTGGAGAGCATTTGTGGGGATAATGAAAATCAAGAGGAAGAAACCACTGATGAGGAGGAGGGTAGTGAGGATGAAGATGATGCAGAAGAAACAGTTACAGATAACATTGCCAGAAAAGGAAAGCTCACAGCTGTGGCTGCACCACTTGAGGCCAAGAGCCTCATAGGCTACAAAAAACTACCACAAATTCCAGGTAAGTAGTTTGTAATACATTTTTTTATCTCCCTTTGTTTCTAAGACAAAGAATTCAATTTTAAAAAAAGCAAAATATTTTTAAAAAATCATTTTTTAAAAAAGCTTATCTAAGGGAAAGAACTCTATACTTAAAACTATATATTTTAATAATGTAAAAGTTATCTCCCATATTTGATATCAAACAAATAATTAATTACCAATAATATAATAAATTGACTAATCAGTAAGTTTTTAAAATTCATTCTTGTTTTGTTAGGTACAATTAATAATTGTTTAAAGTTTTAATTGGACCTGAGAATAGTTGTGGGAGAATCTAACCTTACATGTTCAATTATCTAAGGGGACAAACCCTGTGACTACTGGATGATTAATTTCCCTTTTTGGTATCAAACAAAATTGTTAATTCCAGTAATTATTTTACTAATTAGTTGTTTTTTATTATTGATTCATGTCTTGTCTATGCCAATGAATAATTTTGCAAAGATTCAACTTGATCTGAGAATGGATGTGGTAGAAATAACATGTATACTTTATATATATATTTGTATACTTTTTACCAGACAGACAAATAGACAGAGTGAGTTGATATAAGTTTTGTAAAAACTTTATTTTTCAGCTAACATTCATGATTTGGCAACAAACATTCTGTTGAGATCTCAAAACAGAATGGAGGAAAGGACAAAGGAATATAAAAAGCATCTACAGGAAATGACAAATATCAAGATTTTATCTAAAATAAAACCCATTCCTCATAATTTCACACAGAAAAAATTGCCTGATTTAAAATAACTATTTTTCACAACTGAAAAACAAAACAAAAAGAGAAAGTGTTCAAAACTAAAAGATCCTTTAAAGTTAAAGCTTCTTTTAATTGTATTTTATTATTTTTCACTGCAATAAATGTTATATATATTGTATTTGAATTATGAGAAATTAATAGTTCAGGGGGGACAATGGTGAGGCTAGGTAGGAACAACTACCCTCCCCTGCTCATCAAAAGATGTTATTGGGGCAAGGGGAAACATTCTTAAGGTTATTTACTTCAACTCAATTTTTTAATGATGTCTTTTTTTAAAGTTTTGATTCCTATTTTGTTACCTACAAAAAGGGAAGAACAGTATTTTTTTATTTTTGTCATACTTTTTTTGTTTAACTGTAAAGAGTAAAATTATTACACATTTTCACCCCTTCACTGTCTACAAAAATTGGGTGCTAAAATGAAATTAATTTTCATCATTTTGATAGCTCATAAATTTTGTTGTTACAGACACCAGAGAACTCAAATGGTTGTTAGTAGACTAATGGCTAGCACTTGCAATGATACCATGTGGTTTAATGGCTGTTCTTGAAACCAAAATAAAGAAAAATGGCCATCAAACTTAAGTAGATTATGTTTCATTACAAAGTTTTGATTTTTAAACCTATTTGTTTAAAAATATCTGTACAGTTAATAAATGTTGAATACATCTGGTGATTATTTGAAATGAAAAAAATTGTGAAATTTATAACAATTTTTAAGAGAAACTGTGGCTGTTGTCAGATTATGGATGGTTCAATAAATGTTTTATTGTTGCCATGAATTTTAGCTATATTATTTTCATGACTTTCATGAATCTGGACTATCAAAGTATTTGTTTATATGTCCATTAAATTATTTAAAATTGAATTAAAGGCTTCTGAATTTTAAAAATAATTTTTTCATCATGTAACAATCAAATTAATAATTTTTTCATCATGTAACAATCAAATTAATAATTTTTTCATCATGTAACAATCAAATTAAAAATTTTTTCATCATGTAACAATCAAATTAATAATTTTTATCGTTACTATATTATGTAAAGAAGCAGCCTTCAATGTTTTATGAACAATATATAACTCATTTATACTAACTTAGAATCTATATTAACGCTCTTTCCAAATATAGGTTTATATGTTTATGTGTATGTGTACACATCTGTAGGTGCATGCCTTTTTTACATGTCTATTTACTATGTTATTTCCACTTTTAAAAAATAAAGTTTTGGTAATGTTGAAGATGTTCACAAATAAATCTTCATTTAAAATTGACTACCATTTACTTTATTTTTATGTATAAGTTCATATGAAGTTTTTAGCTTACTGCTAGCAATATTATACATTTCATGTACTATAAAAGGGTTAAGAAAGCACTGATATTAACCATACTCTAATTTTGATTAAAAAAAAGATTTTACAAATTTCTTAAGTAATTAAATAATGATGTCACTTGAACTACTTTAAAGTAGGACCAAGAAATATGCTCTTGTCTTTTACTTATAATTTGTATTACTAAAACATTACTCATAAGCATAGCACTCTCTTCCATTCATCACATGAATAAATAATTTCTTGCTTTTCTGAATTTTTGCATCCTTAATCCACAAATCACAAAATAATAGATCATATTTATATGACAATGTTGGGACCAAACTTTGTTTGGTTATTTATTTAACTGGAACATTCCAATATGTCAGTTTGTACTCCAATTGGTTGTAGGCCTATATATTCTCAGTTGTGATGATTGATTATAAAATCTTTTGTGATGAAAATTTTTTGCAGATTCTTATCGTCAACACTTCAAAATAAATAAACCATAGAGCAAATTCAAATTAGAAATTCTTTAATTAATATCTTTCGACACGAGTCTATAAAAAAAAAGACAGAAAAGAAATGAATGAAAAACTGTAAAGCTGCCGGACCACATGGAATACCTCCAGACTCATTGATGGCTGACTCTGAACAGCAACAGAAATTTTGCATCCTCTCCTTCAAAAAGTTTGGGAGCAAGAGATAACCTCAATGGACAGGAAAGTGGCCTATCTATTGAAACTGACAAAATAAAGGAGATCTATTCTAGTGGTGAGGAATCAAACTTCTCTCAATTCCCAGTAAAGTCCTGACTTGTGTCATCCTAGATAGATTAAAGAAGCACTAGAAAGAAAACTGGAGGCGCGGTGGCTGAGCAGTAAATAGTTCGAATCCTGGGATTTTTAATTTCGGGATCTTTGGGCGCCTCTGAGTCCAACCAGCTCTAATGGGTACCTGACATTAGTTGGGGAAAAGTAAAGGCGGTTGGTTGTAGTGCTGGCCACATGACACCCTCATAAACCGTAGGCAACAGAATCAGATGACCTTTACATCATCTGCCCTATAGACCACAAGGTTTGAAAGGGAGAATTTTACTTTTACTTTTTTAGACAGAAAACTGCATAAAGAACAGGCAGGATTTAGACAAGATAGTTCATAAATTATATTATAATACAGTGATCCGTAGAATGGTAGTTCTCCCTCTATCTAACCTTTGTGGATTTTGAAAAGCATTTGACAATGTGAAAAGAGAAGTCATACGGAAACTGGTGGGACTTAATGGTATACCAGATAATTCGTAATTTTTTTCCATCTATATGAAGACTTAAATCGCCATATAATCCACTATGGAAAGCTGACAAACTCCTTTGAAATGAGGAAGGGAATAAGACAAGGCTCCACGCTTTCCCCGACAATCTTCTATTGGTAATTGACTGGATAATCAGAAGTTCAAAAGCTAGCAACATTGGCATACAAGGACGAACTGGGTATCAAGATCGACCCCGACATTACCATACGATCCACTGGAGACCTCCACATACTTAAATCCGGCCCTGTGCCCAAGTAACACAAGACCGTAGATTAACGTTAACGCAGTTATTTGGAATTCGGCTACCACCTTCAATATATCTCACCTGCTGCCTAGTCGTGCGGTATGTGCGCTGGACTGTCGTTTGGCTGTCTTGATGGTCCCGGTTCATACCTTACCCGCTTCCCCTCCCCATAGTCCTGCGGGAGGTTTGCGCTAAGATGTCAATTATCTTCAACTCTGAAGGAGCAACCGAAACATGTAGGGCCTAAAACATTTTTAAAAACAAACCATTCCAAAATATCGTAAAATTAAGCTATAGTCTGAAAGAGACTAGATACCTATTTAAGCTGGTCGCCAATAACAAAACAACTACACGACTTTGACGTCTTTTCAGATATTCATTCACAAATGAAGATCTACGTCGTAACTTGAACCACTCAAAGGAAGGCAGGGGATGGCGGCAAACATGGTTCGAACCCGGGACCATCGAGATGACAGTTTGGTGAGCATACCCACACGACCTCGACCACGCGGCCATCCGAAGTTATGGACGGGCTTGCATAAGACGTGCTTAATGTCTAATAATGTCACGAATGCGTGTGCTGTTTTAATGATCGTTACCATTGGGGCATGGATTGTGTTGCCTGAGTCAGCCAGGAAAACCAATGACTTGGCAGAATTAAAGTCATTGATTAACATGCATGAATAGATTGACATAGGAACACGCGTAGGGCGTGATCATCATTTTTTTTTGAAGTAACGTCTGTATTTCATAAGAGAATATAAGGCATTTGGTGCAAGCGTTATATCTATTTAATACCACGGTTAGTCGGCTACCGCAAAGCATTAGTTCGGGAGTGTATATAGATCTGCCAAGAAAGATATAATACTACGAGCATGGCAAAGCGCTCGTGATGATAGTCTAACTAGACTCTATATAGAATTAGCCTAAAACTAATTGTTCTGTATTAAATCTAATCTAGAATCCTCAATCCTGAATCATGACATCTAGATTCTAGATCTATATTCGGAATGATTACTAATCATTTAACCTTGATTTAACCAACTAAATTAGAACTGGAAAAACCTTTTAAAGATCTTGTATCTAGATCTATATATAGATCTATAAAAATTCTATATTATACAGGTAATTTAAAAAGAAAAAAGCCACAATTGGTAAATCTAAATTTTCACCCTCCTTTCCCACATAAATTAATTGAACTTTTTTATTTTCCTAGTAACAAGAGCTCGAGATTCTCACAGTTCCTGGCAAGTAAACACTTAACGGGACTGATTATTGTATTTGTAGAAAATATGCTAGGCATGATAAACAAGTGCAATGGGGTCTCCGGTAAAAGTAATACTATTAGCTTGTGGATCTTTTAGCCCTATAACTAATATGCATCTTCGTATGTTCGGTAAGTTGTATTTTTACAGCAAATCTAATTAACCTAGATCTATCATCTAGAGTAGAAATATTCAAATAATTTCGAAAGTAGATACATACTGTCAATACTAATATTTTTTTTATATAGAATAGAGTAGAGATCAAATAAATAAATATTTTTTTTTATATATAAATATATATATATATATATTATATACACATGTAACAATATAAATATAGCTATCTATTAATGTCTATTATGTTGTTAGATCTAGATCAATAAACTTTGACATTATAGATCTAGTCCAAAAAATGATAATATTTTAATATAGTCTTCAAAATTCCATTTAGAGCTTGAGTCTCAGTCTAGGTCTTATATAACACAAGTAGATCTACTTACAGTACAGGAGTTACTTTCACTTTCCATTTCACACTTTGACATCACTATTAGATCTAGACTCTAGCTATTTTGTATTTTATTACAATAAGAAAACCAGGTTTGGCCTGTGCACAGTCAGGATTTTTTTTTTCAAGGAGTGTTTTAAAAATGTTTAGTAATAAATAAAAAAAAAAAAGAAATATACTTAAACATGTACATATTATAATTATAACAACATTTTCCTCTTATTCTGTGCATCTATTCATTATATTTGGAATTCTAATGTAGACAAAGTCTTTTTACACTTGAAAAGATCTTTCTTTAGTTAGTTGTGGGGATGGTAGTAGACTCCCTCCCCTTTCCTAGCTAACAGGTTGATTTGGGTGAACGCTGAAGTATTAAAACATATTTGATACAGTGTTGATATTTGTAGCAAAAGGCATATATATTATTCAAATGTATCAGGTCATGTTTGGATAAATTACCATAGTTACAACTTGCTTATGGAGACTTAGATACTCAGATTCTCACAAATCTGAAAATCCCAAAATTATCTGTATCATTTTGACATTTGTTAGAGGAATTAGAGTTTTACATAGAGTCATATAGTCTTTATAACTTCTAGTTCTAAAAACTTGGTCTCAAATGGTTGTATTGAATGATGCAGCTTGTCAATTGCATAACCATCTAACAATCCAGAAGATTTTTCATGTAATACCATCTCTTTTCATAAGCTATAGCTATGACTCAAGTCTTATATAGTTCATTATATATCAGTATCATTAATTTACATTGAAGCAGATTTAGAAATTCATTTGTCAAAGAAAGAAACAAATTAATTGCTAGAAGCATGTAGTTTGTTTCTTATTTTTTTTACACACTTTGTAGATCACATTTTCCTTCCCTCCATGTGAGGTAGGTACAGCTTTGTATAGCAAACCTCAAAATTAAAGCTTTCTTGTTAATCTGCTAACATCATTCAGTCCTGTCACTCCATTGAATCACACTAAAGTCTATAGAGTAGTACTTTGGAAGTGTCTTAAAAAAAGAGTTGAGCTAAAGGTCTTAGAGACTCTTGAACCAAAAAAAAAACATTTCTCCCACTGGCCAAATATGAGAGAATGGCTTTTCACTGATCCCTATGTCTGAAGGTCCCCCAACAACTAGATAATTTAATAACCTGTTTTGTGAGGTCACCGCTCCTTGAGCCACTGCCCAGTTCCCCTTATGGTGGCATGCCTGGAGTTTGATTCCCACAAGGGAGTCCTTCATATTCCTACTCATACGAACTTGAGAAACAATGTGAATGAGTTAGTCAGCCTTTCTTTTTTTTTTTGCACTAAATGCAATCTACTCATACTGTAGTGTTTATCAAAATTAGCTTATTAATCTCCCCCATGGATACTTCCACAATGGTGCCATGGTGAGGTCTAGAATATACTGTACAGTATCATACTGGGACAGCCCAGCAATTGAACTGATAATGTTTCTACTAGACAATTTTGTGTTTAGTATTATAGTTATTCTGTGCATATAGTTGACAAATAATTAATCTCATACTTATCTAAATACCTAGACATGTAATTGTTGTTCAATAAATTAATTAGATCTTTGTACTTTAGTGAAAATCCTCAAAATATTTGGATTAAAAGAAAGTAAGAAAAAGAGAAGATATAATTAATTATCCTGGAAGATTCTTCTGTTGAACTTGCCTAATATTTCTATTTCAGGATCTATCAATCTCCTCACTCTGTCTCCGTTTTCCTTATTTCTACTGCCAACTGAATCAATACATTTATGGCTGTATTCAATCACAGTTTATGTATTTGTGTGTGTATGAATGTATCTCATTTGATTTCCCTTGTGTCATTTTCAACTTATTGTGAATGCTGAACACATTCTTTTCTGTAAAGGAATAATATTAATAGTCACATACACACACACACACACATATTATAGGATCATTATTGTTTTTACTAGCACAAGATAAAAATAACTTTTTTTAGTGCTTTAGCTTTTACAGACTCATGATGTCATTAATAAGTAACTTTTCTGTATCTATCATTGGTTATGAGCCTTACACAAAACATATATTTCAAGATTTGCATTCCCTACAATTGTCAAATTGATTCCTTTATTAAACTCACATCGCTAATAAGTTCTTTGTTAAGTATCAAAAATTTTCAGAATAATTAGCAAAGATCAGGAGGCAAGGTGGAACTGTTAATGTTACATCTACATTTAGTTTAAATGATTTCATACGTATAGGTGTTTATTTTAATTACCAGCACACATATATTGTCTTTAACATTTTACTCTTGTGAATTTGATTTTTATAATTATTAATAATTGCATGCTAAATACAAATAAAATGTCATTTTCTCTTCAGAACTAGGCCGAGATGCTCTCAATAAGACTGGAAGATTTCAAGTAGTTTCAGGTGTCATTTCCCCTGTCAGTGATGGCTATGGCAAGAAAGTATGTTTAGAGTGATTTAATAAACATTTTTGTATGCTAAACAAGATCATTTCATGGTAATGAAAATTTAAAATTAAGAAGACAAAAAGCAAAACCAAATTGTAGTCAACCCAAGGATGAAAGAAAAGATTAAATCTTTTAAAGAAATGTTTATACCAGGATTTATAGTAGTTATCCATTATTATTTCAGTTTTACTTTTAAAAGATTTTGTGGGCATGTACTTACCTTATTGTAATAGACAATGTCATGAGTTCAGCCACACACACAAAGTCAGACTGTGAATGTAACATTACAAATGATATAAAGTTAAACTAAGGCCTATCTATAAATAACATAGTGTTAACATCTTTATTAAGACAGAGGCCTGGACAAATCACACATTGGTTATTAGAAGTATACAATTCAATAACACTTTTATGTTAGTCATTCATTGTTAAGCCTTGTGGTGTACTTGCTGTATAGTAACTTGCATTTAATCATCTGTAATTAATCTGTAACTGATTAATTTGCCAATACAAGTAAATTCAAACATCTTCAAGTAATCACTTAAGCCAACAATAATTATACACCAGCATCATACAACACATGATAGAAAGTGAAACAATAACTGTAATTAATATAAAGTTAAAACAGATTTAAATTTGAAACTCAATTACAATTCCTGCAAATTTGACTCTTTATCCAAAGGGATGTAAAAATGCTCTGTACAAATAAGATTTAAGGAAAATAAATTAAGAAACACATTTAAAGGAGCCATGGTTTGAAGTGAACACTGAGTATGTACATCATTTTAATGGAACAAGTAATTTTTCTTTTTTTTTTTTTCTCTTTGTGATCTGCCAGTAAAGCTGAAACCAGGTACTTGAATTAGTTTTGGTCTATATTCTGTGTTATACATTGCTGTACATCTGATGTTGAATTGAATTACAATTATTTCTGTTTCAGGATCTTGTGCCAGCTAAACACAGATGTGAAATGGTCAGGGCTGCACTTAAAACTTCAGATTGGGTCAAGTAAGAATTTTAAAATAAGATATGTGATTATTTTTTAGATGAACACTGGATTTAATTATGTTAAAGAATGCTTCTGCCATGCTACAAAAAAAAAACTGCATAGTTGCACCTACCAGTTATGCTCAAGCAACCTGTTTGATTAGTTTAACCCTACACACACACCACTAATTGCTTTTCTGTCATGGAGTGTCATTTTCTTATTGTATTCATTGGTTGTATTGTTGATATTGATTCCTATTAGAGAAAAATAGGTGTTGAATCTACTCTGTTTGTGTGAAGTTTGTCTGTGTGTGTGTGTGCTGGTATCTGTTAGTGTAAAGTTTGTCTGTGTGTGCTCTGTGGTGCCATCTGTTAGTGTAAAGTTTGTATGTGTGTGTGTTCTGTTCTGGTATCTGTTAGTGTAAAGTTTGTCTGTGTATGTGTTTGATGCTGGCATCAGAAGTGATCTATGATTGTTGTTCCCTTCCTCATGCATTTTTCATGTATTGATAGTTCATGGATATCTCTCTTGAAGGTCAATTGTTTTAGTTTTTACTGCACATTAATATAGGTTGATAAATTGCTGTAGGAGGATTGCATTTAATGAACAGAAGTTGCTGTTTTATCACTAATATAGTGATAAGTTTAGGATTGTATAATATGCTAGTAAGTTGAGAAGATTATTGAAAAGCATAAAACACTTGTATCATTAGATCTACAATTATTTGATTGTATGACCTGGGCTTGTTTTTATAAGGTCCTGTTACCCCAGATGTATATTAATTGAGAAGTTAATGTGAAGAAGGTTTACTCACTAAACTCCAATGAGATTGTTGAAATTACCCCCCAGACACACACACACACACTAATTTATAGTATTATATATGCCCTGTGTAACCAATCTGATTTCTGTATTCTTATCTGGTCAAACCACATGTTTGATTAACAGTCATTATTTTTTTGAAACTAAACAGAGTTTTTTTTTTTAAATATGTATGTATAATATAATTATTTCTGGATGCTTGTAAAAAATTTTGTTATATATATTTGTAATACTCTGTTTCAACTATTCATCCAAATCTAGGTTAGATCCCTGGGAGTGCACTCTTAGTTTCTGGTCACCAACTGCCAAAGTATTGAGGCACTACCAAGAACAATATGATAGTCATTCAAATTGTAAAACTACACCATCAAAAAAGAGGAAAAAATTGTCCAATCGATCAGGTGAATACTTTTGTCCTTCATTAAAAAAAAAGTAGCAAGCTTCTAACAGAAAATGTTCCTGGTGATAGTTGTGAAATGCTCAACACTTTTTGTTCTATATATTTATTGAAATATGCATTCTCTGTTTGGGCCCCCTCAACTCAAGAAAACATCTAAGAAACTAGAACAGATACAAAATAGAGCAGTGAGATTCATAAAAAATGAATATAAACACTTGAATAGAGTAATACATTTAGTAATCATTAAATTTAGAGATCCTTTAGGATAGAAAACTAAAAAGTAAAGTAGCAATTATACATAAAACACTGAACCATAATCTTCAAATACAAAAACAAAAACTAATAAATACTCAGAAAGACTCAAAGATGAAGGTCTATTTCTTGTTCCATATTTTAGAACAAATTTGTACAAATGATTCTTCTTCCCTAGTGCTATTAGAGCAAGGAAAGGGGACGCCTGAATCAGCCAGGAAAACCAACAACTTGGCAGAGTTTAAGTCATTGATTAATATTTATGACTAGATTGACCTGGGAACACAAGTAGGACATTATCATCTTCTTTTTTGAAGTAATGTCTGTATTTTATATGATAAGAAACATCACAACAGGGTTTGCATGGTCATATAAAATACTGCACTCATCCTGAATCTTCAGAATCAAAGACAGTCTTTTATTATTATTGAAATTATCTGTTTTAACACCAGACAACTGTGCATTCATTAAAAGCAATGTAAGCTCTTTTCCAGCAGCATACAAAGCAAATATAAAACATAGAGTAGCTCTAGTTGAAGGGAAAATAAAAGGGTTCCCTGAAGATGTTAATGGATGAGTCATTAAATTTATTCTTTCTTTCCAATCTTCTAACTATTATTTTATACCTTTTGTTTTTGTTCATAGTCTCCGATGTCCAAACAAACCACATCCCAAGTTCAGATACAGAAACTGACCAAAGCCCAGTTGTGAAACTTCTTTGTGGAGCAGACCTCTTGGAATCATTTGCTGTTCCTGGGCTGTGGGCTCAAGAAGATGTAAGTCTTGTGCATAGAAAAAAAACAGTTTCTGAATCCACTCAAAAGTAGCATGAAGAGCTAATTAAAATCAAATATATTTTTTTTGGCCTAATCAAAACTATTTTGTGCATGTGAGGTGCGTTTAATGTATTCATGAAACTGACTTTTACTGTTTCCCACTTGAAGATTGAATACATTGTCTCCACACATGGTCTAGTTGTGATATCAAGAGTTGGCACAGACCCTCACAAGTTCATCTATGACTCTGATGTTTTAACTAAATACAAAGTAAGTATTGTGCTCATATTAAAGTGAGTGAGTCATGGTATGAGCACTTTGATTAGTTAAATTAATTTGTTTTTGTTTGTTGAGTTAAAAGAAACGTAATAAAAAAAAACTCATTGTCAAAGCAGGAATTTATGTATCACATCACCTTTCATTTAGAGATTCCCCTACATCTCTCTAAACAAATTATACCAACATGCCACACATAACTTGTGATCTTTGAATTTAAATAGGCAAATTAATTGTAGAAAACCAATAAGACTCAGAACTCTCTGAAATAGATACCTTAAAAATTTAATGTTGTTAGTCTCTAATATCAATTGTTTTGGGTTCTTGATCTTAACTTTGATTTCAATACTTCTTAACTCTTATGTGTAGACACCATCATTATTTTATATATGTTTACTTTGACAGGAAAATATTGTTGTTGTTACAGAGTGGATCAGCAATGAGATTAGTTCAACCAAAATTAGGTATTGTTTTAGTATTTCTATTTGCTTTGTTCAGAAAGTTTTCAATTAAATAGACATATAAGTCAGAGCTCAATCTTTTCATTGCCTTCTACAGAACTGCACTGCGTAGAGGAGAGAGTGTGAAATATTTACTGCAGGATGGTGTTATAGATTACATCAAACAGCACCAGCTCTACAAAATACCAGACAAGTAAGGATGTAGCTAGTTAGTCCCCTCTCAACTTACTCTGGAACTCACAGCTTAGGATAGAATGTCTTTTTCCAGAATATTAAAGAATAAGGAAAATAGAAGCCACTTTTTTTTTGACAAGTTTCATATTAAAATTTTTTAAGATCACTAATTATATGATTGGTATTTTGTTAAATTTAAAATAGCAATTTCTGTAAATGTTATATTGTTAGACTCTGAGATTTTTTTTTGCTTGGTTGATTTTGTTTATTTATGAATTTTATCCATCTCCAATTGCCATAAAATGTTTTCTAGTGTTGAAATCATTTTGATATTGTTTGGTGATCTCTAAAATTAGATTTATGTTCTTACTCTGGATGAGTTGATAACAAAATGTCTGGTCATTGTAGTGTTACCATTGATTTCTTGGAGCCATTTTAATAGTTAGCTAAGAGTCATTTTGTTGCCAAATCCACATGAAGTATCTTTTCTTACTGACAATAACGATCCTTTTTTTTTTTTTAATCTTTAGTTTCTTTTTTTGGAATGGGGTTTTAACACATGGTTTTTGTTTAATTTAAAGTTATGTTAATTTCACTGTCAAAGTAGAAATATTTTCTTAAATACAATACAATCTGAGCTGAGATAATAAGAGATTTAAAAAAAAAATTAACTTAATGTAATTGTTTACATGTTTCCTATCATAAGGGCAATGTTGTTGGGTGAATAACTTACCAAACAAATGTGAGGGAAATTTGAAATCAAATGATTTGTCACATTTGTCTCACTCCTGATAGAGAGCCCATTATTATGATTACTAAAGTATTCAGTCTCATCCATGGTGTGAATATAATAGTATGTCTTGATGTCTTAGAATTCAATATGAATGCTCAATTTTGTTTGTTCATCTGTGTTATGCGTTACAGTTGACTGGCACTATTTATAACTAGGTCAAAAACACTTCAGTTGAAATACAGTGGTTCAGATCATACAATGTAATAACTTTAACTTGTTACTTATCTTATCTTATATAATACAGACGTTACTTCAAAAAAGAAGATGATTACGTCCTATGTGTCATGCATTTAGTCATGCATATTAACCAATGACTTAAATTCTGCCAAGTCACTGGTTTTTCTGGCTAGCTCATAACATAAATATTCATACACAACTAAACTCTGATCTGAATCACTATTTTCGATACCAAAAGAATGTATATTTTGCTCTGATAAAAGCTTTGCATATTTTTTTTGTTAAACATTATTTTTTATTACATTTCTTTACAAATGTTCAGTTAAATCCACACTTTTGTATTTATATTTGGCTTAATCAGTTTATTGTGATTCAATTTATTTATATGTTTAGATGTAAGTCTACATGTTATACTGTTGAATTAAAAAAAAAGCCATTTTATTATGAAGTAAAGATGATTCATAATCAGTTAAGTTTTAAATTCCATTTGTTGTTTGCTATATGTGTATTCAAGGTGTATTTTTGTCTTCTCTTTGCTTTGTTAATTTTTAGATTTATATAGATTTTAAATTACCAAGGTATTATAAGATTACCAGAATTCAGTTTATGGTGATGAAATTTGGAAATAGCATATTGCTTATTGACCTATTCATTAAATTGAACATACACCATCCAAAAACTTGAAGAAATGGTGATTCATCATCACTTAGTAAGTATCCACTATCCATTGATCTAATATAAAAAATACATATTTTTTGAAAATGTGTTCTTATATTTATTTATTATGATATGATTAGATAGGTATATATATATATAAGTACGACACCATATGCTGTTGACAAATATTCCATGGAAATTGGAATAAGATTTTAGGAACTGTAATTGCTTTACAGAAATAATAAAATATTCTTGCATAGACACCCATTTATTTTAGAAACATTTTTATCTAGTTTTCTTATAAGTGTGTAAAATATTTGCATGCACAACAATCAAGAAGTTTTGCAGTTGAAGTTTGTAGCTTGATTTTTCATAGTCTAAAGTTATTGTATTGATGTCCTATACATTCCAAACTCTCATGTCAGTAGCATATCAGTTAAAATTGAATCTGACTCGATGTAATCAAAGCTCTCATGTCACGCCAGTTTTTCTATTGCATGCAGAAATTTCTTTTTTTTTTTTTTTTTGCTTGCTTGCATGACTTCCTAATGTTGTCTTCACTGTTTATTTCATTTTTTTATTTCTCTGACCTTCTCAATGAATTACTCATTTTATTTTCTTCTCTGCTAATCTTGGGATGACAGTAAGTATATAAACCACCTGTTACCATCTCCAATTGAAAAAGAGTCCAACTCTAATGATCCCGAAGAGCAGCCTCAGCGTCCTTCCTCAGCAGAGGTGAAAGTCATTCTGAGGTCATCTGCACCAGGAAGTTACAACCCAAATCACCTGACACTGCACCGCATGACAACCAAGATGGAGAACAAAGGTCCTGTCACAAAAATTGTTCCAGCCCACAAATCTAATAGCACCAGCTGTATCTCAGACTTTGGGATGCTGGTCAGGCGGGTGAGAAATGTACGTGTTGGATTCACACCAGAAACTTGTGTTTAAACAAGTCATTCTCATTGGTTTTAAACCACTTGAAGTCTTTTATTTTTCTAAACCCATGGCTGCCTCAAGCAGCACATTGATTATTCCCAGCAAGTCAAAACTGAGTTAAATTTGAATGGGGGTTATTATAAAATCTGGTGGGTTTCTATAACAAATCTACTTCTGGATGAACTTCTCAATTCAATTATGTTTCTATAATTTTCTATTGACCCTTATCTGTGATTAAAAAAACAACTGCTATATATTTTCAAATGTTTATCATGTGATTTTTATGAACGTATCATTGAGTAAACCATATCTACACAAGTAGTTTGAATTCATTATTTTTCAGCCAAACATTATAAACTGACTCTCCCATAATTAACTTTAAAAGACTTACAGCATTATTTCTTCTTATTAGGAGTATTTTTACTTAAGCTTTAATGACCATTCATTATTAACTCAAAATATATAATAGTCTTGTATCACTGTGTTGTTTTCTGTGTGAAGTTATAAATTGTATTAACTATTATAAGGCAATCTCATCCTAGTCTTAGTTTGTCCTGCTCAGCAGAGGTAAAGAATATTAAAAGAAGAAATTTGCTCACAAATGAATGGCTGTTCAAAATGCTAGATTCTTTAAGATCTCATTCACAACATAATGGCTTGTAGTTGTGCTTTCACTTTCTTCAGTTCTTTTACTTGTTACTGGCAACCTTTCATGAATAATCTTGAATTAACAAGCAGAAAGAAATGGGTGACTTTTATTATTGGAGCCAGATACGTTTAATGAGCTTGGACTATTAAATTATTACATATTTACTTGTGAAAGAGCTTTTAGTAACCACCTTTAGCGCATTGCTTATTTTGAGCAAATAACATTCTTTTTTCTTTCATCACAGTTAGCCATTTTGTTTTAAGTCTAGTCATTGTTAAAGTTCAATAAGTTAAAACCTTTTGTTTTTTTAGATAATAGTGGTAGGATGTTATTTAAGTGTCATTTGTTTCCTTTGATAATGGTGTATGGTTAAGTTTGGTATGTACTGTGAGAGGTTACACAATTTATCACTATCACACAAATAAATTGGATACTAATTTTCTGATGATTTAATGGCAATTTAAAAAAAAAAAGTATTATTTTTTTAAGAATTCCCACTAGTGATACTGATTTTAATTTTTAACCATTTTTAATTCTTATTTAAAATTATATAAATCAACTTTCTAAAATAACTATAGGAATTTCTTTGCATAGCATTATCTGTTAGTTAGTGTTAGTATTAAAGCATACACTTGAACAATGAAACATAGATAATTTACTCTTCCTTAAGACAATCATCTCAAGAGTGTGCTATTAGGATATTCACACCAAATTTATCTAGATTTTGGGAAATGATTACCTTTTTTTAGTCTATTTGTGTTTCTTATTTCGGGTAAGGTTTACAAGAAGTGTGTGTGTGTGTGTGGAGGGGATGCTTGGGAATCGTCTAAAAAATTGTCGTTTATTTTTCTTAGGAGTAGATCCCGAATCTATATATATATATATATAATAACTAGTCAATAAAAGATGAGAAATGGCTTTGAATTGATACCTTGCTTATTTCTTCTACACTTAGTAAGTTAGATGTCAACATTTTTCTATTAATTATCAGTAGCCAGGATCGGATTATTATCTGTAAATTGCATTGCATCTACTTTGAACATTCAATGTTTTTTCCTGTTGCTAAAATCAACCTCAGTTCATATTCTGCTGACTCAGCTTTTTGGTGATATCTTTAATTTCTTATTTCAACTTTTTCCAGTTTTTATTTCGTACATTTGATGTGTTGCTAAAGTTCACGTCATGGATTTCATGTGTCATTCAAAGATTTGATGTGTTGCTGTTCCACATCAGTGAAGATACAAACTTTGTGCTATTAAAATTTACACTTGTCTTTTATGAATCTGTTGATTTTTGTGTCATTTATATTTGACATATTTTTGTTGTATTAAGATTGTGTTTTTATTTGATTGCAGTACAATCTCAGAACCAGGCGGCGGCCACTAAATACTATAAAGAAATAAATTCTCTCCACTTGTGAATGTTTTAGTTCAAGGTTCTCCCTCACTACTGTCTGTAATGGATGAGATCTTTTTATGTGCCATTCTTTGATCTGTGTCCAGCTACAAGAAATCTTGTCTTAGTGTAAGATTGTTCTAGATTTATACAAAATCTATAAAAGATTAACCTGTTTTAGGTTTGTAGGTGAAATTACTCTGAAACAATCACAATTTGAATGTTGGGCCTAGTTTTTATAAGGCATTTTAAATGTTCAATAAATCAGACACTAAAAGTGTGTTTCAATGTAGTTTTTTTTTGTCCATTTCAATTTGAAAAGGTATTTTAATAAAACATTACGAGACATAATTGTAATGGCTTCTGTTTAACTTTCTTTTAGCTCATTAACTTTTTAAAAAACTAAAAGGATTTTATTATTTGCAAAACATACTTGATGGTAGTATTAGTCTTCTCGGACCGTACTTTCTATCAAAATGTATCAGTAAATAAATGAGATTTGAATGATCTTAAATCTTTATTATACTTTAGTCTAGATATTGTTGGTGAAATTAAAAAAAAATATTTTTAAACCAAGCAACAGCTACTTGAAAAGTATTCAGTAATCTTTTTGTTTTGCTGAGACCTTAGATGGACTACATTTCATTCTTGTTTGTACTACCTGGACTATTCAATGTTGTCACATATTTTATAAAGTTGAATGTTGTAAACTGGAATGTGTTCATCAAAAGATGACACATGATTAGTGCAATGATGTATGTTCCTTGTTTACTTGTATTGTAATGCTAAAAAAGAAATCATTAAAATACATGTTCTCATGCTTATTCAGGATAAGAAATAAAAAGCTTCAGTGCCACATACAATGCTGTATATAAGTAACAACTCTAATGTTTAAACCAGACTGCTAAATAAAGTGGATTAAATAGAACTCAATGATTTGTCTCTTTTATTGAACTTGATGCATATTAACAATACAAACACTAATTAACAATTAATTTAAATAAAAAACAACTGTAAAGAAATAAGGTTTTAATTCTGACAGATTAGTAAAACGTATCACATTGTACTATTGTTCAACATCAACAACAATGATAGACCAAAGTTGAACCAAACCAACCCACATACCAAAACTTCTTCTAGAGTTAACATAAATCATTATGAACTACTGATAATACATTTTTTTGAGTCAAAATAAATGATTTTATTTGTCTGTCATTGGCTATCAACCACCTCTTCGCAACAGGTGGCCTCTGACTTCACATACATAAAAAAAAATAATTTTCACCCTACTTTCATTTTCAAGGCAAAATTTAAAAAAAATGTTTGACATAGATCTAGACCCACTAGATCAGTTATACCCAATCTAAGCACTGCGGCCTGCTGGTCATTACCGGCTAGTTAGATTTATACATTATAGAGACATCTTTTCTTTTTTCTCAAATGTGACTGTGAAGTATTTAGGTACCGAGTATTTTGAAGTCAAATTTACAAAGGAGGTGCAATTAAAATATAAGGGTAAAAGTGGCAGAGTGGTAAACAACTTGGGTTCCAAACACAGGGGTTTTGAGTTTATAGGCAAAGAATATTATACCCTTTTACCTTTATACACAAAAAAAAACATGTTTTCATGTATAGTAGCTTTTCTATAAAATTCTACTTTTTTGATTTCATGACAGAAATATTCTATCTTTATTTACATTAAAATTGACAGTCAGCATTATTTTTGGTATAGCTCAAACTATAATACACAGAAAAAAAAAAGATAAAACAAACTGTCAAACTTACAATTGTTCATCACAGAGCAAAAACATAGGAATGAAGTTTGACTGACTCAGTTATTCTGATGTGAGTTGATCATTTGTAAATGTGCCCAAGATTTCCCAGAGGAAAACACAACAGGAAGTGGCACTTGGAGTGTACAGAAACTACCACACAGTGTCTTGGTGTCTTCTATCACTTGTTGAATCACGTCTGCCAAATGTGGAAGAGTACTTGATGAACATTTTAAATCTTAAGAACTTATTTTTTTGTATTACATATCTGTGTATGTTATTTTTATTGACATCTATCAAGTTATTGTTATTGTGGTAATGCTGAGGTGGACAACAGCAGTATTGAACCAATAAAATAATCTTATCTTTATCTACTGAGTATCAATAATGATCCTAATTGAATGAATGAATTGAATATAACTATCATACCAGAACTGGTCACTCCAGGAATTGACAATCAATAAATTATTATAATATGCCTGAGAAATGTATTGGTCATAATTATAAATAGCTTTCTTCTGCAACTAGAAGCAATTTAAAGCAAAATCTATTCATGAATTCTTCTTTCATATCTTTTTGCAAATCACTTATCTATAAATCAATTTATTACAGCTGGTTTTAACAAAGATGTTTGTGTGATGACTAATTATAGACATAAAAACCTTATTTGTATGTGCCATCAAAAGTATTAGCAATGAGTTTTGACTTGTCTTTCAAACTGAATGAATTTAAAAAGTACCTTTTACATGATACAATTGATGGTCTGGAACTTCCCAAACAAGTTCATCATGGATTTGTATCAGAAGCCTGTGAAAAACATTTATTGAAATATAAATATATAAAAATCTTTTAAATATTAAAGTCGAGTTTTAGACAGAAAGTAAAAAAAAAAATACAATCAAAAAAGGAATTTGAATCTTTTAAGGAAAAAAAAACCATAGAACTTTGTAATTCATTGATAAACATGTAACACTTAAGCGGAATGATATTTTACCTGCAACTCAGATTTTGAGTCTGTTTTAATCTTTCATCAACTTTTATCATAGCCAGCTTACAAATATCTGCTGCTGAACCTGAAGAAACAATAATTGAGGGTGCAGCTAATTGAAAGTCAGCTCTCTAAGACAATTTGAATATTTTCTAGAAAATAAAAACCTAGCTGTCTATACTGATGGATAATCTAATCACTTCAGGGGTTAAACCTCACAGCACCAGTATTATGCCAGTATAAAAATAGACTTACAGTTGTTTGCAAATAAAAGCTTTCCTTATCCTCTAAGAGTTTTTTAGACAAAGACTAAAAATACTGCAACAATATAAATAATAGAGGACACACAGTAACAAAAACATCACAAAACATCAAACCATCGAAGGCATTCAAATAATAAATTGTATAAGAAATGAAAGAACCTACAAAAAATGATGCACACAACACAGTAACAAATATGAAACATCAAAGGCTTTCAAATAACAAATTATGTATGAAATAAAAGAACTTGCTTACAAAAAGATGTAGGCCTACACAACACAAACCTTGAACACAGAAGTTGACAGCTTGTCTCTGAGCTTGAGATCTCAAGTTTGCTGATGAGCTGTTGATATGAGGAAAGTAACGCCTTCTGCCACAGATAGTCTCAGTGTAACCATGATCTCTGGCGTAAGACCAACATTTCTTGATAAACACCTCCATGGATGGAAATCTGGCTAAAGTTAAGTGCACATGGGTTTATACCTGTTTATAACCATACAAAGTTATAGTCTTCTGTTTTTATATTCTAAGTGACTTATTTAATATTTTACTAGTAGAAAAAGAAACACTATAGTGTATTATTCTTTTTTGTTTAAATACAAGAAAAATATTTAATATAAAGACATTATGCTATTATGTTATTTGAAAACCTATTGCTTCTGCCTACTCATCACTAGAATACATCTTACATAAAAAGTCATTCATTATTTCTTTAGCAACATCAGGAGATACTTTCAGGTATTCTGACAATCTCTCTTTGCCTACAGGGATACAAAAATATATAACTTGTTTATAGAACAGATCTATTCTTTCTGCAACCAAAAAGTGCACATTACTTTGTGAAACACTTAAAGAGAAAGTTTCTTTCTATGCTTTTAAATGTATTTTTATTGGCAAAAAATAAAAGAGTATAAAGTTGTGAGATGTCTGGCATAAACAATTAGCTTTCTACCTGGGGGACTCTAATTCAAATCCCCACTCCAGCTGAGTTGTGCTTGCTGAGCACCTAAAGCCAGCAAGTAAACCTTTACTCAGATATCCCCTCCCCAACAGGTCTACAAAAGACATTGGATTGTAATTTTTTTTAAAAAGTTAATATAATAGGATTACTGAAACTTTGTGTTCCCTGATGAACTGGAATGGATTTTTAAATTTTGTTTGTAGTCCATTTCTTGACAAGTGCCAACTTTCTCTAGGCTTTTCACTTTCTGAACTGTAGTGATATTGGATTTCAAATAGTAAGAGAGCATAACATAACAAAAAAACAACACATGAACAACAATCAACTCGTTTTGATGCTTTAGTTAGAGAACTAGTTTCCCATAACATATTATAATGCATTCTTTTGAGAGAGCGTAGATTAGGACTATTCAAGAACTAAACTAAGAACAGACCTGCTCCATAGATAATGGAATAAACAACTCTCTTTGTCCTCTCCCTCTCTTCTGAAGTGACTTCCTGTATTGACTTTTCACACCTATGACAAGGAGTTGAATAAAATTTTATATTAACCACTGTCTAGTACTAGACTCACTGATAATGTTTCTTTTTAATCATAAATTATATTATTATTTGACTTATCTTATCTTCTTATCTTATATAATACAGACGTTACTTCAAAAAAGAAGATGATTACATCCTATGCGTCATGCATTCAGTCATGCATATTAACCAATGACTTAAATTCTGCCAAGTCACTGGTTTTTCTGGCTAGCTCAGGCAACCCATTCCATGCTCTAATAGCAATAGGGAAGAAGAATCATTTGTACAAATTTGTCCTAGCATATGGAACAAAGTATGTGCCTTTATCTTTGTGTCTTTCTGAGTATTTTATTAAATTTTGTTTTTGTATTTGAAGCTTATGGTTGTGTTTTATGAATAATTGCTAATTTACTTTTGAGTCTTCTTTCCTGAAGGCTTTCTAAATTAAGTGATTTTATTAAAGGTGTTATCTAGTCAAATATGAATATTCGTTTGTTATGAATCTCGCTGCTCTATTTTGTGTCTGTTCCAGTTTCTTAATGTTTTTTCTTGAGTTGAGATATCCCAAACAGAGGATGCATATTCTATTATTGGCCTAACCAAGGTTAAATAACATTTTAGTTTTATGTTCTTATTTGATTTATAGAAATTTCTTTTAATAAACCCTAATGCTTTGTTTGATTTTTTTTTATAGTTTCATCAATATGGGGATTTCATGACAGTTTTTCATTTATTATAACACCTAAGTATTTTGTGTGTATCTGCTCACCATTCAGATGTCAAAGAAATGAAAATGTCTTGTGCTTGGGTGTGCCAAAATTTAGACAACAATCCACTGTCTTCAGAGAGATGAGCCAGTATTCTTAATTCAATTTGTTGGAAATCTAATTCAAAATTATTATAGGATATCATTTTAAAATGTACAAAATATATGTTTTAGTTGAAAAGTAAGTTGAATCATTAAATTTTCTAGCACTAGTATACAGAATTCTTACCAGCAGCTAACAGAACATGTCCTGCATTACATATATAAGGTTCTCTTGATAGAAGTTCTGCATTGGACTCTTTATTGGAGCCTGAATGACAATGTCATTTTTGAAAATAATATAAAATTATAAAATTATGCAAACTATTAAATATTTCTGCTTCAAATTGTCAAGGAAAGCCTCATGAATAAGGTACTTCAATTCTCTTCAAATACTATACATATAAAAACTAAAGCTCTGCCCTATCACAAAATGTCTTATACCTTTGTCCAAATATCTGCTGCCCATTGGAGCTAGTCACACAAGTTTAATTTTAAAATAGTAGAAAGATTTTGTTTTAAGATGGTAATCCTTCATCAACCATACTTTCAATTAACATCTTCATAGTAAAAAAAACAAAAAAAATAAAGATTAAGCATTGCATAATTAATAACCATAACACAATGTCAGAACTAAATAGATTAAATTGCTGCAGGGGTGTACCACTGTATAAAATATTTAAATCCCCTCCTTTTTTTTGGCACATACATTCACCTTAATTAGAATTCTCTGTGCACTTCTATCTGCCTCATAGCCAACAATGTCCAAGATAAAAAGCAGGAGCCTATTTAAGTTAATTATTTGCCAATTTCCTTTGTATGTAGCTGATGAAGGCCTGATAGCCCAAACATCCTAATGTAATGTAATGCCTTACCACATACAAAAGTTTCCTGATATTTTGAAACAGTTATTGCACCTTTGGGTACAGCCTGGAGGTTTGGACGTGAAGATGTAATTCTACCAGTGGCTGCAGCGGTCTGGCTCCAGTGGCTTCGTAAAGTCTTGCCAACAACACAGGCTTTGATTCCATCGATATAAGTAGATTTGAGTTTCTGGAGCTATAGAAATATAACAAAAAGCTAATCTTGTATAAATATGTTTAAATGGCATTATTACTATAAAACTGCATTAGGATAAATGTTATAAACCTGTCGATATTCAAGAATCATGGATGGTAGAGGGTGAAAAGCTGATAGAATATTAAGTGTTGCTTCACTGGTTGACCTCAGTTGAAATGCATTAGTTACACTTAACTTTGTTGTAGCAGGCAGCTTCTGGTCCAACTTTAACTCTTCAAAAAGAACCTGTGAGAGAAAGTTCCATACTTTCAGTTCTGCTCTTTAAACAAATAGAATACATTTTACTTTCTCACATTCATAACTTATGCTAACATTTGAGGAGAAATCACTTCTATCCCTAACCTGACGTAACTGGACATGACTGTTTAAACAAAACTTGTGGCCTGCTGCTTGATAAATGCACTTTTCTAATTTGATTAATTTGCACTGCAAATACAGAATGTCAGGTTTAAAAATATTAAATCATGAAAACAAAATTTTAGATTTTAAAACTTATATATGATTGGCTATTTTTTTATTTATTTATAGTTACAATCTACATATACAAATTTTAATTCAAAGAGAAATACTATACCAAAAAAATTACTTTCAGGATATCTGAATATTTAAACAAAACATCCAAGTCTATTTGTAAAGAGGACATCTCCATACGAGCCAGTAGTGGGGTTAGACTCATCTCTATTGAACAGAACACACTCCACAGTTTTTGCTGATTTAGTTTTTCTCTGAATGTTTGCATTAGATGGCTGCTGTCACACAAACACTGAAGCCAGTCTCCCTAAACAAACAAGAAAACAAAATTATGATTTGATTTTTACACTGGCACCTTTTGTTTACTGTACTGGTGTCTCATTGATTTCTCTTTCATTTTTTTGTGTTGCTAGCATAAACCTGAGCAATTCAGTCAACCTGTCCTGCTGATTCCTTCTTCATTAAGAAATGAGCCAGATGCTTAGAAGATTTGAATTGCAGATGATATCAGGAGAGAAGATCTAAAGAAAGCAGAAGTTAAATTTTGTCTTTATTTTCTTATGGCTAATTTTGTTTCCATAATGTTTCTAACGAATATAATAAAACAGCATTTACATATAAGTGGTATGCAATTCTTTTCTCCCGATTATTCCAAGTTCAATCCCTGCATGCTGTTATTCCCTGCTGTCCTGCAGGAAGTTTGGGCTAGCATGTTATAAGCTTCATTTCTAAATGAATGTCTGAAAATCAAGTCAGTTATCAAGTTCAAATAGCTAAAAATATATATTTTATTTTACAGCTTACATTTTATGTAGAGACTTTTATTTAGTATGAAAGCAACATGCTGCTAATGAAGGGGAAAATAAAGGTATAAACATACTTCTAAAAGTCTGATTCCTGCAGGCTGATAAACTTGTGAAATGTTGGATGGGGAGATTTCAGGATTTAACATCCAGGCAGCAATGACAGGATCTTCACAATTCTTACAAATAATGCCTACAATAATAAAAAAACTAAAAACTTTACAACTGTTTCAAAAGTGCTGGAAAAGAATAAGGAATGTTCATCAATTACTTCCAAGCTTCATTTTTAAAATCAAGTTTAATATTGTCACTGACAAGTAAATAGATTAGAGATTATCAAAACTTAAAGGAAAAACAGAACTAATGAAGAGTGATGTACCACATTTATGAATCATTATAGTAAACTTTAAATCATTATGGTAAACTTTATCTTCATTAAGCTCAGAGCTTTTAAATTATCAGTCAAAATACCTTGTGGATCATCTATTTCAAGGTAATTCTGTAAAGCTATAAGAAACTCCTTTAAATTGCTAATGATTTTCAGGATTTTTGTTGAGCCCATAATGGCAAGCAACATTTTTCTGAGGAGTAGAAAAGAACATATTACAACCTAGTAAAAGAAAACTTCATTACAATGAAAATTGTATTCATTAATTTGGTTTACTTAAGTTTTCACATATTGTATATATTAATTATCACAAACTATTGAATTAAGGTTAAAACTTATTTATATAATGCATATGTTTAGGACTAAGCTCATGCTTATGCTAGCAACATATGTATATATATATGAAGATATGACAATTTCTTATTACCAGATAACTTAAAAATTTATTTGTAATATCTGATGGTCATTATTATCCATTATCCCAGGATGTCAATATGTCTGTCTATAGTCGCTCAATGAACTCTTTATGTTGTGTCTGTACTAATTATGTGAATGTTTCTGTTGTGTTGTTTTTATATGAGATAAGAGTCCTTGTAATCACAACAAATTTCCATTAGGATCAATAAAGCAGTCTTAAGTCTTAACACATGAATGACTTACTTGATTATATTTTTGTTGTCTGTATTGCAATCTATGACATAGCATAGAGACAAGGGCTGAGAGTTGGGTAACAAAGCTAAACGATTTCTCCCACTCTGACTGAAATTAGCCTGTTGGAATATAAAATTCATTAGTTCGCTTTAGTATAATGCATGATTCCTTTGAAAAGTATCTTAACACTTTTAAAATGACTATTGAAACTGGCTTTTTAACTTATAACTTAGACATTACTTCACAAAATAAAATTTTCATGTCCCAAGTATTTTGAGTTTTTAGTTACAAAAAAATAAAAAATAGACAATGCTTATTGTTTTTATTTTCTGGTTACTCTTGATATATAGTACTAATCAGGATGGAGAGAAAAGACACTAATCTGGATAGAGAGAAAAGACACTAATCTGGATGGAGAGAAAAGACACTAATCTGGATGGAGAGAAAAGACACTAATCTGGATGGAGAGAAAAGACACTAATCTGGATGGAGAGAAAAGACACTAATCTGGATGGAGAGAAAAGACACTAATCTAGATGGAGAGAAAAGACACTAATGTGGATGGAGAGAAAAGACACTAATCTGAATGAAGAGAAAAGACACTAATCTGGATTGAGAGAAAAGACACTAATCTGGCTGGAGAGAAAAGACACTAATCTGGATGAAGAGAAAAAGACACTAATCTGGATATTTTTTTCTAAACTTACACAATTTTTTATGAAACTGAAATAAAACCTTTACTTAAATCTTACCAATTTAACCTTTTTAAAAAAAAAATAAATATATATATATATATCCTCTGGTTATTTACTTTTTGTTTCTGAAGTCCATGTCTGGCTCAATGGAAATGAATGGGGTCTTCACTCATCTCTATCATATTTCCTTGTAATGAATGTTTCCTTATTTTGATTAATTTAGAAACTATGCACTAAAATTATCAGTTTATAATGTTTTAAAGTTGAAGTACATAGCAAGTATCACTTAATTGTAAAACAATTTTTAGGCTGCTATTAAAATTTTGTGTCAATATTCATAGAATAATACAAACAATTAGAGCCATTCACCATCAGTGCCTTATCTGATCAAGGGAATCAGGTGACCTGTAAGGATTTCTTAAGACAATCTATGGGTCAGAACCTTAGAACAGCCCATATGTCAATGGTCAAGGTTAAGTTGTATAGGTCATATAATATTTTGAAGAGATTTCTATCTACAGAGAATAAGGGTAAGGTTAGCTACCAAAACTGAGTCCATTGGAGAGGTATGCTACAGTTCTTTTCTTCTGCATGGATAATTACACAGCTAAAAGAATGGTTTGGAAATATGCTCCTCCAGGGAAACATTACATTTAGTCATGATGTGGTGACACTATGATTATTAAAAAGTTAAAAGATAGTGATTACTTGGCGTTTTATATTATTTGTATTTCATAGTATTATACATATATATTAATCTTTCCAAATATGCTTCCATGAACTAAGCTGAATTATGCTGCTTTTAGTAGTTATAAATGTATATTTTAAATATATTTACAAGGTAGACTTCTCTTCCCTAAAGGATTTATAAGAATTATGAAAAATAAATGCATTTCTGTTTTTGAGAAGAAAAAAAAAGGAACATAATTCCCAGAAATTATTGATTTGAGTATTTCTGTGATAATGTCCCCTGGTACATCAATTATTTTTACTAGTAGATATTAGTATCACATAAAATATTTACTTAAAATTCCATTTAAATGTTCAAACAAAATAAATGAAGATTCAAATAATGTAAGGGACTTGAAATTAAAATTCTATTTCCTTTAATTAATTGATATTTTTCTCACTGTGAACTATGCATCTGCTTCTGATCAAAAAGGCAATAGCCACAGTATTGTTACCATGGCATCTAGGTGCTTTACAATGGTACTTTTATATTATTACTATATTGTGAAAGAAAAAAATAAATCTTTAAGACACAAAAAATTAAAAATGAGGTTGCTCAATTAAAATGGTTTCATTGACATTAAAAAAAATTTTTTTTTAAATAAAATGTTACCTCAAAATAATGATAATCACTTGAGTTGAATGTATTTATCAGTGCCTGATTCTCTCTGAATATGTATGTCAGTGATAAAGATTTGAATGCTTGTAGTTTATTTAATAACACTTCTTGGTCATGAGATTGTAAAGTTGAAAATGTTATCACTTCAGGCTGGGATACTGTCAGCTCCTTTAATGAAATCTGGTGTATCAGATGCAACAATGAGTTAACAAAACAGTATGTGTAAAAAAGATATATCCAGTAGTACTCTTGGTTATATATATGTATTATGTGCTTTCTCTTAAAAATATAGAATAGTACAATTCAGTTTCAATTATATATATAAATATATATGCACAATGTTACTGGTTGTTTTTCAAACTATTGTAGGAGAACTCATCATGTCTGCTTTGTTGTTTTTTTTTTATTATGGAACCAGATATGTTGTTGTTGTTTTTTATAATTTTTTTCTGAAAATGCAAGACTACCCAGGAAACAGTATTTTTAAAGCTTGCTTTTGTTCTAAATTGATAAAAAATTTTGTTAACAAGGCGTATTGTTCTTTTGTGTGGTTTTTTAAAAATATTTTTATTTTATTTTTGTCATGTTAATTTTTCTTTTTAATTAATATAAGATATTTCAAAATGCTCCTTTTTTTTTTTTTTTAAGAAGAGAAACCTCTATTTACTAAAAAGTTGGACATGACTTTTTTAAAACTGGACATAACCAAAAGCAATTTAATGATTAGTTTTCATAAAATAAAAAGTTACTTCTGTAATTGTATTTGAGATTTGAGACATAACCCAAAAAAAAGTGTAATTTACCAAGAAGTTTATCAAGCCAATGTACCTTATTAGTGACTTGAACAGGAGGTTTGAATTCATTTTTCCTTCGTTTAATAGTTTTGTCTTGAAGACATTAAAAAAAGAGAAAATTCAACATTAATAAGTATAGAAAACTGGAAATTAGTTAAATAGTTTTAAAGTCAACAAAGTATGATAGCAAAGTTTTATCTTATGAAAAAAAAGAAAAAGATTCATCTACAAAAAGCTTGTGGAAACATACTAATATTTTCTTTTACCAAGTTTTTTAATTGAGAAAAACAAATTTTTACAAGTAAACAGAAAAACTCTTATACCTTTTATGCATTCTATATCTCTTGTAGTAGAATCTTTGTCTGATAAAGGCAGCCTAAATGATATTTAGAAAAACTTGTATGATTAAAAATAATATCTTCATTTTTTTAAAAAGTAACGGTTTAATTGTGAACAAGTTAATAGTAACTTTTAAAGCTGAGTGAGTACCATAAGAAATGAGACAACTTTAACATTAAATGTTGCAATCTTGATGAGTAAAGAAGGAAACAATACTAAAATGATACAGGATGGCTGCCTGGTCAATCAAGACAAGAACAGAGCGGTACAAAAACTCATTTGTTCCTTATTCAGTCAGACTATATCAACGCCAATCAGGAAACATGAAAAGGACCAAGATGCCTGTGTGTACTCGCTGAATGAACTCCTTACCTTATGTTGTGTCTGCTCTATTAATGTTTTATTGTGTTGTCTTTATATGAGAAAAGAGTCATTGTAATCACAACAAATTTCCATATGGATCAATAAAGCAGTCTTAGTATGCACTCTTAACTGTCTCAAGGGTCCCAGGTTTGAACCCTACCTGCCACCAGCCCCTGTCATCCTACGGGAGGTTTGGGTTAGGATGTAATTATCTTCAAAATCTTTTTAAAAAATATGAAATTAGTAAAACAATCTAATCATTTTAAAAGAATGCAAAAGATAAAGTTTTTGTGTCTTTTATATTCTCATAGCATCTTGGGCCTGCATTATTTGTTATTTGTTAACAACGCCATATAAATTATTATAATTATTATAACTTTACATAAAGAAGTATACAAAAAGTAAATATTACCTTCCTATTTCTTTTACAGTCAAGTCTTTCTTAGATTTTTTACTATTCTCTAAAGATATTCTGTTTTCTGATAACTCTGTTGCAATGTCATCAAGTTTTCTCTTAGATATTTGTAGATGCTCATTATTAGTGCCTAGACATTTAGCAGCTAGTTTATTATTTTGAATATTTGCCGTAGATTTCATTTTAGGCTGTTCAGTTGCTGAACCAGTTATTGTTATGGGAGATTCACTATCAACAATGATTTGATTGTTTTGACTAGAGCTGGATTGGTCCAATACATTTATTCCTGCCAAAGGGTCCTCTATGATGTTGTTCAATTCTTTTTTCTCAGACCAAGAAATGGGAGCAGTCTGTGATTTTTGTGACATTTCAAAATCTGACCAATGAAGGTCAAAGTCTACTGCTTCCACTATTTTATCTTGATTGCTGTTATCATTAGTAGATACCTTACTACCACATGGGGATTCATCAAGCTCAACTGTTTTATGAGGTTCCAAGACATTTTCTGTATCTTCAGCAAGTGATGGAAATAAAACTGGAGAATCTTCTAGCTCCATATGAAACAATTTCTTCTCACTTGGTACCCTGTCTGAGACCTCTGAATCATGACATTGAGGCTTTTCTATTTGGAACTCTAAATGTGAATGTGTTCTATGATAAGCTGTCTGATGATGAGAAACATGATGATGTGATGAGTTTTGGTTAGTATGATGAAGAATAAAGCATGCGTCAAAAATGTGGTTTTCTGCAGTAATTTTTTCATGATGAGGAGACGTTACATTGTCAGTAACTTCTTCATAGATTGGCATATCAGGAGATTTGCTCAGATTTTCAAACCAGCATGCCTTACTTGAAGTAGGAACTTGTGTTTTTTTGCATGTTTTGAATCTATTACTTCCTTGTAACTTGTAAGAAGATGACTCCCAAAGCCTATTTTGAGAAAAGTCATTAGCACTTGTTTCTCTGTTACATGTCACTAGACTGCTGAAATCTTGATAGTTCATTTCCTCTGCATCCTTTTTAAATGTTGCATTATAAATTGATTTGTAATAATCATGAGTATCTACAGATTAGAAAAAAAGTTTTTATTTTTAATAAAATACCAATTCTAAGCGCATCATCGAATAGAAAATTATAAAAATTTATTGATAAAATAAAACATTAAAAACTCTCAGATTTAAAACATATCAACTCGTGACTTACTTATTATTTGACTTTTACTATTTCTCATTAAATTTGAATACTTTTTTTCAATTGATGCTAGAGTTTTTTGAGCCTCTGGTGACAGTAAGCTGTATGCATTCAAGATGGGTGGATTGAGAGCTGGTGTTATAGTAAATTTATTCATTATCTTTTTTCCTAGACAAGAATCAGAAAATTATTATAATCTAAATATGGCTAAACATGCATATCATGAACACACAAAAATTCAGTATGAACTATTAAAGTATTTCAAAGTGAACTAAGTAAATAATTTCTAATAGTAATAGTGGTAGATGATTAGATCTAATTTCAAATTTGGAAGCAGATGAGGAAGACGAAGGGCCGTTGGAGAACCAAGACGCATGTCTTGGGGTAAGCTGCTTTATGATAGTGTGAGTGTCAGTGATAGTGGCTTTCATAGACAAAGATAAGCTGAACCTACCTAGGACCTAGATTTAGATCTAAGTCTAGATCTATATTCCTAGGATTAAGATCCACAAATCGAAATTTTATTATACCGGTACAGAAGAAAGTAAAAAGTCTGAATCAAGTTCCCAGCATGCTAGATGATGTAGACTAGAATACTAGATCTAGATTCTAAGTCTAGTTCTTAAGTAAATTAGTATGATTAACATCCGTACGGCTTAGGTTAAAAAGATATATAGTGTAAAACTTGTTATAGATCTATAGATTTAGATCCCATATGTTCTTAGCAGGTCAATAGATTGTTTTTAAAAGTAGATCTATATATATAGATCTAGCCTAAATCTAGGCTTCTACCATAACCGAGTAGGTTGGTAGGCCTAGATTTATCTAGTACAGGTACGAAAAATGTTTTAAGGCCAAAATTGATTATAAGACACTTTATATAAGCGCACAACTAGTCTTGATTTTTATTATTTGGTATTCATTGCAATGGTGCCTGTGTGTGTGGGTATAGATTAGATAGGCCTATAGATCTCAGAAAATCAAACAGCTCTACGCTATGTAAATGGAATTCACATAAAGATCTACATCTAGTATGCAGCAGAACGTCGATTATACGGATTAATAATAATTGGGAGCGAGGTCTGTCCGAATAACCAATGTGAAATAGTAGTATAAACTATAAACGGTCCATTTCACCAACATTATAGAGAAATCGCATAGGGTGATAGGCGCCCTACGTAAACATAAAATTCACCAACGTGGATCATCGTGCAAAGAGCACTTAGATATCGTTTAAAAAAAAGGCAGTCCGTATATTTGACATTCGGATAAAGGGTGAAGTCTAGATGCTGTTGCACGGCGCCAATGTCATCAAATAGGACTCGCTAGACATCGGGGAATGAGATTGTACTCATCTTCGGTTACGGAGGAGCTACATCTCTCTATCTGAAGATAAATATAGGTGGGCCTATGCTTGATCTAGTCAAGAGGGCCTTCGCAAATAGTTTCGAAGCCTTCTTCTTATATTCACTCCTTTTTTCTTCTTGTTTTATAATTGCCAGATCTTTACATCTAATTATTATTCCATGATTACTAATTAATGGTTCTTAATGTGCTCAATTTATTCTTGTCCCTTTGTCTTTCTTTCTTCCAACCCTCTCTTTCACCAAAGCCGCCCTAAGCCACGTGTCTCTCTAACTCCTGGTTTTTCCTCTTTTTCCCCATTAAAGTTCCTTTCCTGTTCCTCTTGCCAACTATACCTCCCCCCTCCCTACTAGTAGCCATCAGTACTCAGGTCCCTTTCCCAAAATGACATTCTATCTGGCATATCGTGCGTTCTTTCTCTCTATGGCCCACTTGAGGACAAAAAAATCTTTCTCTCCCTTCTTGCCACCCCTCCCTCCCCAATCCGCGCACACTTCCTTCTATCCCTCTCACCCACCACCACCCTGTAATTTCAGGACATAATGGCAATTATGTGGACATGAAGGTTTGAGGCTAACATCATGCAGGGGTCCGAGAGAACCGATCGGCAAGAAGATCCTAATTGCCCGCGGCCCTTACTCCGTGTCTTCACTCCATTATTTCCCGCTTTTAATGAACTCCCGCTGAATTGAGCTGATTTGTTAGCCCCCCCCCCCTTTCCCGCTTCCCCAAGTTCGTCCCCATTTCTATTTCTCTCTCTCTCTTCCCACTCTCTCTCTCACACACACACACCCAGCTCCATCTCTGTTGAGCCAAATTTTTATAATTGCATTTTAAATAACTACTCATCCTTAAAAAAAATGAGATCAAAGCGGTACTTGAATTTCACGGATTTTGATAAGGCATTAGAACGAATGCCCAATGGGATCTCGATACGTTTGCTAATGACTCATTACATCTGCCTCTTATATCCCTGAAGTCAACAACGTCAACTACACATTCCTAGAATATGTCGACGTTCCTGCAGTGGTGAAGTATTCAAACTCAACATTTACATTTTGAAATGTTACACTCTTGAGAGGGAAATAGTCAAGTCTTCCGTTTCATCTTTTTTATTTCTCGAGAACACAGAATACCTGCATGAAGTCACGCGCACGCGTGTGTAGAAAATAAGTATACAGACTGTAGTCTGTAGCATTAGATAATGTGAAGAACAATTTTGATAACTTCTAGATGTACATATACATGAATTCAAAATCTGTCTAGAAATGCAAATATCTCCAGAATAGTGACAGTGATTTTAAAAGTGTGTGTGTTTTTAGGATTTTAAAAATATAATTCGGTTCGTGTGTGTGAACAGGAGGGGGGGGGGGATCTGAGTCTCTGGACGAAAGAAAGTCATGTGTGACGAGTGGACTGAATCGTGAATAGGGATGTACCTTTCGATCTGTTCCACAGGAGGAGAAAAATTTAATTAAAAATTCAACGGTCAAAAGTCTATGTGAGAGGGAAAATAAACAATATATAGCCTGAGAACAAATCAACGGGCGTGTCCGGTAGGTAATACTAGTATATACCATATTTTAGAAAAAGTATACATCTGTCTTATTCAATTGGCTTCGTTGAGTATGATAGGTGGACAATATCCTGAAATCCTAAAAGATTTTAAGGAGCTTTTACTTTATAGTATACTAGCCGGATATGACACGCGGCCTGCGGGTCTTAGTTTGTGTATTATTGAGCTAGTGAATTTGATTTCGATCTATGCCTAACATTGCGAATGTTCCCTACACATTTTTAAAAAAGATTTTGTCATCAAAATAAAAGTAGAGTGTGAAAATAGGTTTACCTATTCAGCCGACTTATTCATATCAATATAAAATACTGTAAAAACAAGGTTACAAAGACAGTTTGTGTTAAACACAAACCCAAAATCGGCCCCAAATTGGTCCACCTAGAGTCTTCACCAGGATTCGAACACGGGACTTCCAGTTCCAAGTGCTTTACCCCTCAGCCTCAGCATCTCCATATATTTAGCGTACACTTATATTTTTTAAAATAATAATTATTAATCTTATACATACATTCAAAATTAATAACATGTTACATTGTAATAAAGAGAAACTAAAAATATTTATTCTTCTAACAAAATTAAATAAATTAGCAACACGAAAAAAAAATTATTGACCTACTTTACGCTACAGTTGTGTACAAATGACAACAAGACTTTCCCCTCGCAAATAAAAATTAATATCTTCATTGTCATTTGTCATACAAACTAGACACAGATCTAACATGATTTAGACCTAGTTTTAGATCTAAACCTAGATTCAAGAACTAAGTTACCAGATCTAAGCCATTCTAAGCCTAGATCTAGAAATAGATGTAAGTCTCTAAGTCTAGATTAATTATTTAGTTCTGGGCTCTATTTAATCTTATTTGAACTGTCACTGTCAAGTGTAGGCCCCTATAATGAGGATAAGTCACAACTGCGCGCTATAAAAGTAGTTCGTTATTTTTTAAACTTATAACTAAAACGAAGTTCGTATCAAAATTCTTAAAAAAAAACAACATTTGAATCAGTATTCTATTCAATGAGTTAGTTAATAAATGGAAAATATATTTTATAATGATCCATTGACACTTTTACCATTGTGACCTTGTGTTTTTGTACCAATGCGCGAATCTATGAATGAAGCTTGATATATTAATGAAAAAGTCCATGACCTTTTTAAAAAAGTTACCTCCCCTGAAGTTTTTCATTGAAAAGTGGTATAATTTTTTGAAAAATCTGCTTGTATATATAATTTTAAAAATTAGATGGTTCACTTTCAGAAAAGAAAAAAGTAATCGTTGTATCAGAATTTTCATTATCTCTTCTAGTTTTTGAGATCTAAACGGGACGGACAGACGGACAGACAGGCCACACAAAACTAATAGTGTCTTTTTCCCTTTCGGGGGCCGCTAAAAAAAAAAAACAACGGGTTTACCCGATTTGTTTAAAAAAATGTGTTTTTTTTTAAATAGAGATAAATTTAGTGTTTCTTTTTATTGTTACAGCACATTTACGCCTAGTTTTATCAAGATTGGTCAAACGATTTTTGATTTCTTTGGGGGACTTATATATATATATATCATGGGCGTAGCCAGGGGGGGGGGTTCAACCCCCCCCCCCCCCCCGAAATGAATTCCCCCCCGCAGGGGGGGGGAGACGGACTTTAGTGACTGATTTTTGCTTTGATTTTGTTTATTTTAGGTGAGATTTTAACACTAAACCATCACTTGCCCCAGCGCAGCCAAGGGGGTTTTGAGTTTAAAACCCCTACTAGGGGGTTTTGAAGTTAAATCCCCCTCTTCTATAAAACAAAACAAACAAAAAATAATGCAAACGACAATCCCCAAATTCCGAGAGCATAGCTGAAAAAGATTTCGATTTTAAACCCCCCTCCGAAATTTACTATAAAACCCCCTCTTCAATATAAAAAATCAAATTACACACTGAAAATGCCATGAGCGTAGCCAAAGGGGTTTTGAGTTTAAACCCCCTTCAGCGGGGTTTGATGCTCAAAAATTACCTCTTTAATATAAAAAAAAAGCAAATTACACACTCAAAAATCTTTGAGCGCAACAAAAAGGGTTTTAAATTTAAACCCCCACCAGTGGTGTTTGAAGCAAAAAAAAATTCCTCATCAATATAAAAAAAAAGCAAATTACACACTCAAAAATCTTTGAGAGTAACCAAAGGGGTTTTAAGTTTAAACCCTTCTTCAGCGGGGTTTGAAGCGAAAAAATACCTCGTATATATTAACAAAAAAGCAAATTACAAACTCAAAATGCTATGAGCGTAGCCAAAAAGGGTTTTGAGTTTAAACCCCCCTTCATCGGGGTTTAAAAATACCTCTTCAATATAAAAAAAAAGTAATTTACAAACTAAAATTCTTTGAGATTACCCAAGCCAAAAGGGAGTTTTGAGTTTAAGCCCCCTCCTACAGGTGGCTTTTTTTTTAGTTTAGCACCACTCCAGATTTATTTTAGTTTAAAATCCCCCTACAGAGAGTTTTGAGGTTGAAAACCCCCTCTTCAATATTATTCTAAAGCAAACTACAGTCACCTAATTCTATGAGCTGTAGCTAAATGGGGTTTTAGAGTTGTTAAAAAAAACTCCAGAGATTTTTTAGTCTAAAACCCCACAACAGATGATTTCGCCGATAAAACTTCCCTTATCAATATAAAATCTAAAGCAAACTACAGTCACCTAATTCCAAGAGAGTAGCCAAGAGAGGTTACAAAATTTCTACAAGTGGCTGAGCTCCATTAATAAAGTGCAGTAGATAGCAATCTGCCTAAATTGAAAAAGACTAAATGTGGCTCAACAAAGATGGCTAAGACGGATTTTAGGAGTCAGTTATAGAGATCGGGTCTCAATCAAGGAAATGCTATGCCGAACTGGGAGTCGGTCCCTTGGTAAGGTTGTGACAGAGCGTGAGGTTTGCGGGACATTCCGACAAAATGAATTACGCATAATAAGAGTTGCGATGACATGGAGGCCATTACAAGGAAATTGTAAACAGGAACACCCTAGTACAACTTAACGCCACACTTTCATAGAGGTCCTCAGAGTAGATGGGAAGAGGTTTCAGACATAGCCAGCGACAGATTTTTGTGGAAACAGCTTGCCGCCCAATGAGCCGAACGGCGCGGGAGGATCTAAGTCAGTAAGAAAAGCACAGGTTTTGAATAATGCACTGTAGATACCTCAGAATATGCATTTTTTAGGCTTTCAATATCGGAAATAGTGCTTGGCGGCGGGGCTTCGCCCCGCGCTGAGGGAGCTCGAAGCGCTCCCTAAGACCCTATTACTGGTAAGGGCAAGGAGTCTACAAATTTTCCACAAACTCCAAGAAAAACTTATTCTTGGGTATAATAAACGTCTTCCGAAAGAATGAAGAGTCAGAATGTAATAAAGATTAATTATTTATACACACACAAACATATATGTTTATATATATATATCATAGGCGTAGCCAGGGGGGGTTTGGGGTTAAACCCCCCTCCCCCGAAATGAATTCGGAGTTTAGTGACTGATCTTTTGCTTTAATTTTGTTTATTTTAGGTGAAATTTTAATACTAAACCATCACTTGCCCTAGCACAGCCAAGGGGGTTTTGAGTTTAAAACCCCCTATCAGGGGTTTTGAGTTTGAAACCCCCTACCAAGGGGTTTTGAGTTTGAAAACCCCTACCAGGGGGTTTTAATTTTAAGTTTAAAACCCCCTACCAGGGGTTATAGGAGTTTTGAGTTTGAATCCCCTACCAAGAGGTTTCGAGTTTGAAACCCCATACCAGGGGGCTTTGAGTTTTAAACCCCCTACCAGGGGTTTTGAGTTTAAAACCCCCTACCAGGGGTTTTGAGTTTAAAACACCCTACCAGGGGTTTTGAGTTTGAAAACCCCTACAAATGCAAACGACAATTCCAAGAGCACATCTAAGGAAGATTTTGATTTTTAACCCCTCTCCAAAATTTACGATAAACCCCTCTTCAATATAAAAAAAGCAAATTACACATTTAAACTGTATGAGCGTAGCCAAAGGGGGTTTTGAGTTTAAACCCCTCTTCAGCTGGGTTTGAAGCTAAAATTACCTATTCAATTTAAAAAAAAGCAAATTACGCACTCAAAATGCTATGAGCATAGCCAAAGGTGTTTTTTTTAGTTTAAACCACCCGCCAGTGGGGTTTGAAGCTAAAAAATAAATTTTCAAAATAAAAATAAAACAACTTCGTAATCAAAATGCTATGAGCGTAACCAAGCCGATTGGGTGTTTTGAGTTTAAATTTCCCTTCAGAGGGGTTTGATGCTTAAAAATACCTCTTCAATATAAAAAAAAAAGCAAATTACGCACTAAAATTCTTTAAGCGTAGCCAAGCCAATGGGGGATTTTGAGTTTCAACCCCTCTCCCCCAGATGGCTTTTTTATAAATTTAAAACTCCTCAAGATAGTTTTGAGGTTTAACCCCCCCCCCCCCCAACAGATGATTTTGACGATAAAACTTCCCTTTTCGATATAACATCTAAAGTAAAATAGTCACCTAATTTCAAGATCGTAGTCAAGAGAAGTTACACATGTCTACCAGTGGCTGGGCTCTATTAATAAAGTGCAATGAAATTGAAAAGCACTAAATGTGGCTCTACAAAGATGGCTAAGACGGATTTTAGGAGTCAGTTATAGAGATAGGGTCTAAATCAAGGAAATCCTATGCCGAAATGGGAGTCGATCCCTTAGTAAGGTTGTGACAGAGCGTCACATGAGGTTGACAAAATGAATTACGCATAATAAGAGTTGCGATGACATCCTAGTACAACCTGGCACCACACTTTCATGGAGGTCCTCAGAGCAGGTGGGAAGAGGCTTCAGAAATTGCCAGTGACAGAATTTTGTGTAAACAGCTTGCTAGCAAATGCGCCGAACGGCGCGGAAGGGTCTAAGTCAGTAAGAATAGCACATTACGTTTTTGAAATAAAACTTTTTAATAGCAAAATAATGCACTGTAGGTACCTCAGAATATGCATTTAGTTGGCTTCAATACCAGAAATAGTGCTTGGCGGCGGGGCTCTGCCCCGTGCTTGGGGAGCTCTCAACGCTCCCCCAAGTTCCTTATCTGGCAGGAAGAACCTATTCTAGGGCACAATAAACTTCTTCCAAAAGAATGAAGGGTCAGAATGTAATAGAGATTAATTATGTACACACACACATTTATCCATACAAACATATAAATATATATATATATAATTTTGTTTTCTTGGGGGGGGGGGGGGGGCGAGGGATCCCCCCCCCCCCGAAAAAAATCCTGCCTACGCCCATGATATATATATTTATACCACTTACTTTCTGCTTTGTATATTAGATAATATGGTGCATTCTGTATGGATAGACGGTGATTTACTTCAGATGAATCAATGATGTAGATTGCTTCTCCTTAAGTTGGACGAACTCGAATGTGACAGTAAGATATCTAACTATATTACATTATTCAGTAACAGGCCAAGAAAATATATGAACTTTTTAATTAAGCGGTGAGTTAAAAAAAAAAAAAGCGGAACGCGACATTTCGGTGAGACGTTTTGGCTCAGTCTGGCACGTGTATAATCTATGACTTCTGCTCTAGATAATCTACTTCTTGCATGCACGCTGCTTCAATTTTGTTTTTCAAACTAAGAATTTTGTTTCTGAACAAAATGCAGCACACACACACACACATTGGAATTAAATCACGTGGCCCAATCAACTAGTTTCTTAGTGTGCTCACGTGCAGACGGCTCGCGAAGAAATGTAAATGAGGTCAATCTACCGTGGAGACTCCCCTAGGTGGCGCACCATGTGCGACACTAGTATTTTCTGTTGGAACCAATCGAGCTTTGCCGAATATTAATTGTGTCAAATGATGCCAACTAACAGTCTGACAACGCCGTGGGCGGCGTGGATAACCTTTCATAATGTTGTAAGCGCATAACTTGAGCGTTGATTTCTAGGGAGTGTTCTAGATCTTCAAACAAGTTTAATTTAAACAAAAACAACTGAGTGAAATGGTATCAATTATTTTGAATCGTTCATATCATTAATTTTGAATGACTCAAAATGTAACCAAATACAAGCAATACTAAATAGGTTTATGGTTCAAAAAGGATAGACCGTTTGCTTTATTATTGGACCTTAACTCTATGTGTACGATCCGAAAGCACTAGTCTTGTTTGTCGGGATACGACTGTGCGTGATTATTGTCACGGGTCGCTCACCGCCGATTTAGTACATTTTCAATATAAAATGCTTATAAAAATAGGTTTTATTCGTCTATTGTTCGTTTATAAGCGAAAGACCAAGTTCTCTGTTTGTTTGTCGGGCTAGGACTGTGTGTGGTTATCGTCACTGGTCGCCCGCCTCCAATTCAGTAAATTTTCTATGTAAAACAGAATTAATCAATTACGACTAGTTAAATTAAATTAAGTTAAATGTTTTTTAAATTGATTCATGTGTTGTCATGTACAATTAATAATTTTGAAAAGTTTCAACTTTATTCGAGAATGGGAATTGGGAGAAATAACGTGTACAGAATTTTTACCAGACAGCCAGAGCTCTGTTATCAAGTTTAAAAAAATGGCCCAAATCTTTTTTTTTTTTAACTTATTTTATATAATACAGACGTTACTTCAAAAAATAAGATGATTACGTCCTACGCGTCATGCATTTAGTCATGCATATTAACCAATGACTTAAATTCTGCCAATTTTGCCTTGTGTATGTTGTTTTTTTTAAATCACATCAGAAATAAATAAATAAAAGCATTGAGTGTTGATGAGAAAAGAATTGAGACGGAATTCTGTTTATACCGGGCAGTATGTTTCATTACGCAAGAGTGTCTTTCATGACGTCATTGTGTCTTTCATGACGTAGACATCGACAACACAATACTTGGACAGAGTTTTGTAATGATTCTATCGTAGTCATCCATCTTCAATCAATCAATCAATCAATCAATCTATCTATCTATCTATCTATCTATCTATCTATCTATCTATCTACCTATCTATCTATCTATCTATCTATCTATCTATTTATCTATATGTATGTCTGTCTAAGCTATTATGTAATAGATATATTAGTCCATGGCATCTGTATAAAGATCAGATCAGAAAGAAATTGAGAAATGCTGCAAGCAAAAGAAAATGGATTTTTAAAAAATGCTCATCCTTTGGCCCTAGTTCAGGAGGCCCAGTTACGCCATTAGACATTCCTTGGCCCAGTTATATTCATTTTGCAGTGGGCCATTTTATTTTTTAACTATTGTGAATAGCTTGACTGATCAAATACAAGTCATCAGACAGAGCCTATAAATGGAAGTTTCTTTTTTTTTTAAACACAGAAATTCTTGCATTTATCTCCCATCTTGACTCCCCCCCCCCCCTGGTTCTTGTTACCCCTTACATCCCATCGGCACCCTGTTTCTCCACTCATTGGTTCTATAACGATTTTGTTATTTGACATCTCGGCTCATCCCCTAACTATCCTGTGGCTACAGCAGTAGCGGCCTGATAATGGAAAGAAAATGAGCTGCCGAATCATGGGAGAGAACGCACACGATCTGCAAGTCTCTTAGATAATAATATTACCGATTTCTATACGATGCTGTTGTGGAGGGGGGTGCGGTCGGACGCTGGCCGGGTGGCCAGGAGTTTGTCCAAACAAGACCAGAGTTAATAATAATGTAGAGAGAGGGGGGAATTGAGAGAAAGAGAGAGAGAGAGAGAGAGAAATGCAATTAAATATGAGTCACCCATTAAGAGCAGTGTTTTCTCATTGGTCGAAGCCAAGAGAGGTTTCTTGTTGGGAATCCTCTTGTATTTGATTATGTCCGACAGAAGCACCTGCTCAGCTTCTTGTACTGTCGTCAAGAGTGGCTTTGCTGACAGCCGAACTTCCTATTAACTCCCCTTTCGTCTCGCGCGTTTCGCTCTTTGTAGGTTGTCTCAGCTTTGATATCACGTGACTTTACGAAATAATGTGAACTTTACGATTGACCAAACTGGCAATATCTAGGCTAGTAAAATAAGATTTCAAAGTAGGTGTGAGCCCAGGTACTGCTAGGTCTTAGTCGTTGTGGCTTCGTCAATGTGTGAATTGTTTTGGCACATCTCTCTAGTGGCGTGTCAAGTGTTTAAAAGCATGTGTTAATATTCTGATTCCACATTTGTCATAGCCAGGGAAAAAAAAGTGTCGTAGCCTTGATCGTGTCGCAGCTCTCAGCGTGTCCCACTAATGAGTGAGTCATGTGTCTGGTTTAAATATCCCTCCCCAACCACCAGCCCCCCCCCCTTTCTAAATTATCGTGGCTCTGATGGGTCACAGTTCTGGATGTGTCAGAGAGTCTTGTAATAGATGAGTCAAACAACTAGATTCATGACTTATCAGGATCGTAGTTGTTGGATTAGGGGAGGGGGGAGTCAACCCCTTTTACCCGATCAGAGGTGTTGCAAGAGTTGAAAGGCACCCGTGGGCCAGGGTTCTAGAATATGATAATATATATATAGCTCCTCCTTCGTTGTCGAAGATGAGCAAATTTCTCATTTCCTACGGACTCGAAGATGACTGTAAAGTGAGAAAACTAGTTTGACCGTTTTTAAACAATAACAATAAATAAATTTAAATTTGGCTATAGAACAAGAAAATATTTATCTTGAACGGAAACCGCAGCGGCTAAATTTACCAGAAAACTAACTTCCATTTGTAAGCACTATTTTAACTCTTTTCGTGCGTAATTTTGAAAGAAATGTTTGCGATATCTAATACCTCACATTGCTTGCCTTATGATTAAAGAGGGAAAAGGAAAAAAAAAAGGATAAAACTGACCAAAGGTGCTAGATCTAGAATTCAAAAGCTGAAAAGTGTGTGATGATGCTTAAAAAAGTTAGGGTAGATCATTGTAATAAAAAAGGGCCGAAATATGTGAAAGCATTTATGTTTGTGTGTGTATATGTGTGTGTGTGTGTGTGGGGGGTTTCTGGACGAAAAGCAACATAGAGTATATTATGAAGTTTTGAAATTGAATTGAGTCTTAGAAAAGTCAAAGATTATTCTTAGTACTTACTTTTTTTGTTGTGGGCTGGAGGGGGGGGGGGGAGAATGGCATCGGATAAGTAATAAGTAATTCACGGGCCAAAAGCATATATATATATATATATATATATATATATATATATATATGTATATATATATATATATATATATATATATATATATATATATATATATATATATATATGTGTGTGTGTGTGAGCGTGTGTGTGTGTCGAGGGAGGAGCGTTATAAAGCGAGTCGTTCAAAAATAAGTTCAAAAGTCTGTCAGAGAAATGACGATGCGCTAGATGAAAAGCAACAACTTTATGGGGAGGCAACCAATGGGCATCAGGAAACACAGGCAGAGTCATGTACAAAATGACTATGCCTAACAAACTGGGCAGTATTAACTTCCTCCCCCGCAAAGAGCAATCTACAATTTTCCAACTAAGAACAGGACACACACCACTATTACATTACCATCTGAACAAAATAAACTCCACACAACTCCCCCTTTGCAGACACTGCGCCCACCCTTATGAAACCGTAAACCATATCCTCTTTGAATGCCCCTTCTTAATCCACCTTAGGCAGACCCTACTTCCACTACAGCCCAACATAACCAACACCCGGTACGGCAGTGCTGAACAACTGAAGAAAACAGCACACTTTTTTTTTCCTTGGCACAGTCTGCAAAAGAGCTCACAGCTCAGCAGCAATAAAGCTGGCTAGAAGATGAAGAATGGGAGACAGAAAGAGATGGAAAAAGATAGATAGAGAAGGAAAGAGAAAGAGAGGGGGAGAAGGAAAGAGAAAGAAGGAAAGATAAATAGAAGGAAAGAGAAGAGAGAATGAAAGAGAAAGAGAAGAGAGAAGGGAAGAGAAAGAGAAGAGAGAAGGAAAGAGAAAGAGGAAAAGATAAAGAGATGGATAGAGAAGGAAAGAGAAAGAGAAGAGAGAAGGAAAGAGAAAGAGAGGGAGAGAAGGAAAGAGAAAGAAGGAAAGAGAAAGAGATGGATAGAGAAGGAAAGAGAAAGAGAGAAGGAAAGAGAAAGAGGGAGGATCGTTTCATTTCATTCTAACAGATACCATAATTCAGGGACCAAAAGTATGTGTCAACGTTAAGTGTGGTCCTTGAACTTAAGAAAAAAGAATGGGATGTTCCGGCCATAACCAGCAATATAAAGCGTGGGAAAGAATCGTCGGGCTTAGCCGGTGTGTAATGATTGAATAAAAACATTTGTCAATATTTTGAAGTTATCCCTCAGTTGTTCCCTTTTTCTTGTTTACAAAACTTATATCAACTGATTCTGTCCGTCTGTCGGGTAAAAAATGTGTACACATTTTTTCTCACGCATTCTCGTATTAAGATGAAGCTTTGCATAATTATTCATGAGTATAGACAAGACAGGAATTAATTTAAAAAAAAAACAGTTAGTCAATAAATTATTGGTAATTAATTATTTTGTTTGATACCGAGAAGGGAAATGCATCCTTTAGTATTCACAGTTACGGCCATTCTCGGATCAAGTTGAACATTTAAACAACTATTAATTGTATCTAACAAAACACGAATCCATTAAAAATTGACCAAATTAGTCAATTAGTCATTGCCACGAATATTTTGTACGAGGTCTGACGATGACAAACAAAATTCTTTATCGCGGGCCCCCCTAAGACGCGGGGCCTGATGGGTTGCCCTAGTAGCCATCCTTAAGGCTGACGTGAATCATGTACCTACATTCTCAATGACTAGAAGGGTCAGAGAAGGCGGTACACAATCTCCATCTGAATGCACCCTCCAGTAGAGTGGTCGTTGATTGAAACGACAAGGGAGAGCATTCTCATATTGTTCTCAACAAATGATGCAATCATCTCTCCAGTTACAATGATTAGGTTAGACATTGTTAGGGTACTCTATACGCAGCAGACTCTGCCCTCAGACCTTGGAGCTTTATCGCTTGTCCGCCAGCAGCCGCATTCATCTTCATAACCCTTTGGACATTTGCTCAGATCAGTCCAGATAGTGTCTCTAATAATGAAAGCAGCTGCCAAACTTAAAGCAGTTCTCATCTCGAGATCAAGATCGCACTGAGGGGTTCTAAATTTATAAGGGAGAGAAGATAGATAAAACGCTCTCGAAGCCTTGACATTTCCCGTTTAATTTGAAAAGACCAGACGAGAATAGAAAATGACTGTTGATTTCAGAGCATGGCTGAAAAAAAAAGGGGGGGGGGAGATAAGCCTTGTATTTTTGATGTGATGAAAGTGCGATTGGAGATTTTCATAAATGGAGTAATATCCATAAATAGCTTTTTTTTGGTGTATCCGGTGAACAGAATACGGTGTATTATCACTTTTGTGCACTTTTTTTTTAAAGCACAGTTGAATCAAATAAAAATTCAAGATTTAAACAAAGTATCAAAAGTCTAGGATAATCTATTTTATAATCTTGAAATAAAGGACACGTGTACAGTTACTGCCTCGATATATACACAACCGAATATATCTAAAATAATAAAGCAGGAAAGAGCGGAGCCTCCGAACAGCAAGGTCTTGAGTTTGAATCCCGGTGACAGGGCCGGCCTTAGATTGTTGGAAGCCCTGGCGAAGTGAATATGGTGGCCCCCAAATGAAATAGAAAAATAAAAATAAACAGCGAAAAAAACAACAACTAAAATTATGCAACTTATTAAAAACTAGTATACTACAACAATAACATATTTCTTCTCTATAAAATGTTTTGAATCCTGTGAGTCAGCCGTGTGTATTAATGACATTAGGCGGCTGCCTAAATTGCTAATACCTAAGGCCGGCCCTGCCGGTGAAGACTGAGATATTAAAGGTAAGAGATATTTAAAACGTCCGCCCAAGTCTAATGGGTAGCTGGCATGTATTGACCATCGGTCACAGAGACAAAGCTTTACATCCTCTGCCCCATAGATCGCAAGTTTGAAAGGGACACCTTTACCTAACTCAGGAAAGGTGGGCGGTACTTAGGGCGTGGTGGCCAGTATGGTTAGGGGGTCTCGAGTTCAAATCCCGATGAAGCCATTTTGCGAGGGGTTTTGTTGGTCACGTGACACCTTCGTTAACCTTGGCTAAAGCATTACATTATTGGAGCAACAGATCGCAAGGTCTGAAAGGGAAATTACACATTAGAGCGACAAACCTTTGTGTCCATTGTAAAATGACGCAAGCAAAAGCATGCCGATAGATAATGTTTATACGTATGAGTTTGGACAAGTATATAGTGGCAAGGATTGTTTTACACTTGAATGTTTTCTTTGAGTATAGACAGCCTTTTGTCTTGCTCTACGCTTATAGTGGCTAAATTATTTAGCCGATCATAGGTACATAGGTACACCGTTTCAGACCTTACACTCTGTATGGAAGATGGCATCAAGGTCATCTGTGGCCAACGGTTAAAGAGGATGCCATGTGGCCAGCACAACGACTGACCACACCGACCTTACATTCCCAACTAAAGTCGGGTACCCATTAAAGTTGGGTGGACTAAGAGGCGTCCTAAAAATCCTGAAATTCATCGAGATTTGAACCCGAAGCCCTCGGTTCGGAAGCCAAGCGCATACCACTCAGCCACCATGCCTCTTATAAGCTTTACATTTTTTTTTATAAACCAATATTTTCAATGAAAGCAGACATTTAAATTTTACAGGGTGTAAAAACTACACACAAAAAAAAACACACCACTTTTCGAGGCTTTCAGACTTCTAAACTTCCGCGCCAATGCAAAGTCTAATGTGAAATAGTTATAAACATTTATTTGAAATTTATCAAACATTTCCCCCAAGAGACAGAAATAAAACTCAAGGCGAATAAATGTCAGCGAATAACGTTTGGTAAACGGCAGCAGTTGTTTCCCTTAGCCCACCTTTTTTTCAAGCGCTTTAAAAAAAATTAAGCAGCTTTTTTTTGCCTCGGGGTTAATTTTTCTCTCATTGGTAGTTACATGGAGTGGAGAAATAGGGAGGAGGGGGGGGGGCGAGCACAATAGGGGGTGTTCCGTTCCCTGTAGTCTGCTGTTGAATTAACAGTGGTCAAAGAAAATACCAGGGGAGGTGCGTAGCAGAACTAACGCACACAAGCAACTTTTTTCCCCCCCCCTTCCCTTTTCTATTTCTTTTCTACGCGCAATGTTGACACGAACCGCGCATACCTCTTTTGATGGGAACTCCCTGGAGGGTACAACAGGGCCGGAGACGAGAGGAGAGGTCGGGGGGCATGTTCTGGAATAAAAATAGTTGAAAGAAAGAAAAGGGAGAGGCGGCAAAATGTTTTTCAATGGCAGACGTCTGCTGGTCTCCTTGAGGTATGATCTAGGCAAGTTTTTTTTGTTTTGTTTCCTCTAGGAACAACTAGAGGAGTTTTTTTTTTAGCACTCAGATATCTCTTTGTAGTAAAAAGAAAAGAAAATAGCACAGAACGAGTTTAAAACTATGGGGTTTAATAGATTTCGTAATTTAGTTGAAGTGTTTCTTTCTTTAGTAGAACATTGCTGCAATGTAAAAACATTCCTGTGTCTCAAAGGGAAGCACCCATACGTGTAGGATAGTTGTGATTAATTGTAGGTCTATTCATTATCTAAATCAAAGATTTTTTTTTCAGGAGGGTGCATTATGCATCTTTAAAAATATATGGGGTTTTTGGGAGGGGGGGGAGACGCGGTGGTTAAGTGGTAAAGCTTTTGGTTTCCGAACCGAGTGTTCTCAGGTTCGAATACTGCTGAAGACTGGGAATTTTAGTTTCGAGAGCTTTATGACGTCTCTGAGTCCGCTCAGCTTTAATGGGTACCTGACATTGGTTGGAGAAAAGTAAATGCGGTTGCTAATAGTGCTGGCCACATGACTCCATCGTTAACGGTGGGCCACATAAATAGATAACCTTTGCATGTTCTGCCCCATAGACCGCAAGGACTGAAAGGGAAACGTTACTTTTTACTTTGTCTTGTTTTCAAATATTTATTTATTAACGTATGTAAGATCGGATTCAAATACTTAGAGAAGATTTCGGCATCGCAGGGAGCTCCAGGACCAAAGGTATCGACGCCACCTCCCATCCAGCTGAAGTCTCACAGGAGGGGCAGTATTTACAAGATCCCGATTGTATTAGAGAAGGATTAGCTCCATGGCCACCCTGTACGCACTCAAGTGTGAAAAGTAACCTTCAAGCTAGCATCACGATGGGGTAGTCTTTCTCTCTGGTAAAAATAGTTCCCATGCATGTGGACTCCCCACCCCCAACGTCGGCTACTAAGGTGGGACTCTGGGAGGATGTAGCTTGACATATGCCATGGGTATGACACATTTTAAGATGGCTTGTCATTCTTAACACATTTTGGGCCAAAAAGGTCTACCCCTCTCTTCCTTGGGGGGGGGGGGGTCCCATGTCACGCCGGCACCGGCACTGTGATTGCAAACTACGTTGGATTATATTGTCTCAATATTGCCCTTGTAAAGGAATATTGAGGAGGCGCGGTGGCTGAGCGGTAAAGCGCTTGGCTTCTGAACTGGGGTTGCCGGGCTCCAATCCTGGTGAAGTCAGGGATTTTAAATTTCGGGATCTTTGGGCGCCTCTGAGTCCACCCATCTCTGATGGGTACCTCACATTAGTTGAGGAAAAGTAAAGGCGGTTGGTCGTTGTGCTGGCCACATGAAACCATCGTTAATTGTAGGCCACAGAAACAGATGACCTTTACATTATCTGCCCTATAGATCGCAAGACCTGAAAGGGAAACTTTAAAGGAATATTGAAGTATGTCAAACCATTAATGTAAGTAGCTCTCTACGACTCATTGTAAAGGAATATTAAGTATATCTAACCATTAATATAAGCAGTTGTCTAGAACTCATTGATATCCCATACAAAACGTACAAGAGAGGATTACTGTTGAGACACAGACTGTGTATCTATTGTTGCAATTTATGCTTTCTCTCCCCCCCCCCTTTTTTTTTATGTTTTTCTTCACTTCATTAGTTGTGGTGAAATGCAGAGACAACAGAGGTGTAATTATTGGAGTGGTAAAAAAGCGCTTGTCCTCCGAAGTGGATCCATTTAGGTAAGATTAGTTGGGGAAATGTAAGACGGTTTGCCATTGTGCTGGCCATATGACATCCTCGTTGGCCGTCGTCCTTGGAAATGTCTACATCTGCCCCGTGGACCGCGAACACCTAACGACACCTAGCAACAGAATGCAGAATACATTCTGATTGAGATTGACTAGTAAGTGTCCCTAGGTTGAGTTATGCATTAATATTATCAAGTATAACGAAGGCCTCTATCGTAGGCCTCTATCGTGGAATGTTCGTTTCAGTGGGAGAAACGTTTTGTTTTCTAGTTAGAGAGTCTGGGTTTGAATTCCGATCGCCAGCACGGTAACATTCACCTAGACACCAGCTCACCCCACATGTTCACAAAGAGCTTGGACGTACTAGGGATACACAAGAGCATGTAGGGTGCGCTCTATGGAAAGCAGTTGTTAAGTGTTTAACCTGCTGACTACTATAAAAAAAACTTGAATAGCCATTACACTAGCTCTTCAGGGCTCAAAAAGACAATCCTACAGGGAAACAGTAGCAGGGAAAAGAAGATAAGGCTGATAGAGACAGCAATGGGAAGGCAACATCATAGAATGGACGGGCCTGTCTTTGAAGATTTTAGTCAAGGCAAAAGACAGAGAGGAATGGAGAAAGACGATCGTGTGTGTGTGTGTGTGTGTGTGTTACTACAATGGTCCAACGGGAAATCTGAAAGTGAAGGGTGATTAAGTATTTTGTCAGTTTTTTAATTTTTTTTAAAAACAAATTCCTATATATTTAGCTTGTAAATTCTTCATCGGTAACAAAAACAACAAAAAAACAAACAAACAAAAAAAAACACCAAAACAAACACACACACACACACAAAACCTGGGTGGTTGGACACGGTTCTCGAAAATTCATTATATGTATATATCTGAGAAAAGAGTTATTAGCTCTTATTTCTTAAAGAAAATTATTATTTAAATTTTTAAAATTATAATAATCTAATAATTACATTTGGCTTGGTGGTCTAGAAATCTTTTTCTAGAACGCTTACGTCAGCAAGTAATCCCGTGTGTCTTCATCAAATATATGTAATGCATAGACTTGTATATATTATATAATATATAAAAATGTCTTCATCATAGACATAAAATATATGTAATGCATAGACTTGTATATATATTATTATCTTGCAAGATGTCATTAACTCCGTAAATGAGGACATTTCTTTTTGTTTTTAATGTTACTTGTTTATTTGTGCACTGACATAAACAAGAAACAGAACAGCGAGTTAAACCCGGCCATCTTTGCTTCTTGTGACAAGGTGCCTGGTCTGGAAGATTTTGAGAAAACCTGACATTTTCATTGTTCACTCCCGCAAAGTCTATAACAAAAGTGTAACTCTTAAATGTAGAGTCAGAATTTTCTATCTAGTGTAAATAAATAATAAAAGCAACATGATAACTTAAAACCAAAGCAACTTGTGAAATGTCTCTGTACAGTGGCGTAGCTAGGGTGGAGGGGGGAGGTGGGGGGGGGGGAGAATTTGATTTTTGTTTTACATTAAATAAAAAATGTTACGCAAAATGCTGGGGCCCCCAAAGAGGTAAAGCTTCCCTAACTTCCAAATGATGAAAAATTCCTAGCTACGCCTCTGTCTCTTTATATAATATTTATAGGCAATAAATAAACTAACGATACCCTCTATTTATGTACATGGTAGAGAATCACTTTTGTGTGTGTGTGTGTGTTATTGGCCAAGTGCCAGTTTGGGAATCTCGTAAAACTGTGGTATTGAGAAGTACAGCGATAAAGTTACCAAGTTTTTTCTCACTATGCTCTATGGACGATCTCACACTCTTTCCCCAAATTTCGGAGCCCCGAAAAGAACGCGCCATTACATCAGCGTTCCGAGAGTTTCCCAGATTAAATGTATGTCTAAGGACGCAACTAATGTTAGGCGCTCGCAATCTATGGCGACGGTGGGGTCTTGAGGTGGGGGGGGGGGGGAGTGGAAAGGAGGTCGAGGAGGAGGGGGGAGACAGTTTTATAATAAGCTCAAACTTAACCTTCTGAATTGACTTTTACCACTAGGCTTGGATACATTCATACATTTATAGTACATGTTGTTGTTTTTTCCTCCAAAGAAGAAAAGATTACGCTACTCGAGTTTCCCTCGGGACTGACATTGCAACAGGCCCACACTTATGTTAAGATCGTACCTGGCCTATGTACAAGTACTTACAGAGTTTTTTTTTTTTTTAGTTTCTACTTCTCTGTAGGAGAAAAATAATCAGATACTGTCAATGGCGGCGTAGTTATCAAAACGTCGTGATGTGCCCCACTACCCCCCCCCTTAAACCTTCTAAAAAGTGTGTGTGTGTGTGTGTAGGTGGGGGTCAAGTCGAATATAGAAGGAAACGAAGGATGTAGCAACAGTTCACACACACACACACACATACACACACACAAATGCAGTCCTATGCGCTTCCACTGAAAGACCGGGGCGGCCTTAGATAATTGGAGGCCCTAGGCGAAGGGATTTGGTGTCCCTAAAGGAAACATGAAAATAAAATAATAATCAGCGAAAAATAAAAATTTAAGCAATCTATTTACAACCTAAGTACTCCAACAATAAAATTGGACACAAGTTTCGTTATTTCTTATTTAAAAAAGCTGTTATGAATCTTATGCGAGGACCCCCCACCGATCGTTGGTCCTAGGCGGCTGTTTAGATTGCCTATGCCTAACGCCGGCCCTGGAAGACGCATTTTGTAATTTAAAAACATAGGCACTACCAAACTTGTATGACCACCAGAAATTTACATATCTAAATGAAAAAAAATCCATAAAAGTAGTGTATGATAGAGAGGCTCTCTTAACTGCGTGCCACATAAATGACGTGATCAGGCGCACATATTTTTAACAGTGAGCTCCGCTTATTAGCATAGTCTGGTTAATCGCATTTAATCCATCACTCTATGCAACTATGCAATAATGTGGTTTCCACAATTACCAAAAGCCAAGAAAATTTAAACAATTTTATTTAGTGTTCGCTGTTGTATTTCAATGTCTGGACCATTTCGTCCGTGGCGCCATGTTGAACTAGATGTATGCATTTATTCAAAGTAAGTCCGAAACGATGACATTTCAAAGCAGTGCTGCGTTTTTCTTTGTGTCCGTTAGCATGGGAAATGGAGAGGAATGGAGATAGACGGTTGACAGATCTTGTGTGGTGCCCCAACGGTCCAACAGACAAATGGATAGGTGAAGGAGAAATATGGGGAGGTTGCGAGGTGGCTGAATGGTACAGCTTTGCTTCCGAACCGGGTGTTTCGGGTTCGAATCCTGGTGAAGATTGAGATTTTTAATTTCGGGATCTCCAGGGCACCTCCGAGTCCACCCAGCTCTAATGGGTACCTGACATTAGTTGTGGAAAGTAAAGGCGCCTTAGTCGTTGTGCTGGCCACATGACACCCTCGTTAACCGTGGGCAACAGAAACAGATGACCTTTACATCATCTGCCCTTTAGATGGAATGGTCTGAAAGTGAAACTTTTTACTTTACTTTACCAGCATGGGGAAAGGGGAGAGGAGGATAATGAAAGAAAAATGACGAGGCTTCTGCTTGGGGTAAACACAGCCTATGGGCGCGTAGATTATTTCACCCCGAAGCCCACTGAAGGGTTCGACCTCACTCCGGATACGTGGTCTTTCCCAATATACGCCTGAGCCCGCGGCGCCCCCATTTTCTTCGACAAAACAAATTGGTACTTGGGCTTTATGTTCCAACATGGAAAGAAAACACTTGATATAGGAAGTGTACTCCTCTCACCCTTATAGCCACCCCCATTCCGATTTCCGTTTTTTTTTTCTCTTCTTCTACGCCTCAATGTAGATAGAGTACATCAAATGTACACATGTCCGTTTAAAACATCGTGTTTAGACGCTCACCAAATGGACGCGACAGACGGTCACAGGCATCGTCCACCTCCCACGCGCGCACAGAATTCTCACTCAGCGCTCACACATACGCACGGAGAGCCCACACACATCACCCCCACTGTGAAAGATGACACGACGGGCCCTCGGGCTTTTGATTGTATACAAACATGGAATACTGACGTCACTTCCACTTGAGCAGCGCCCCCCCCCCCACACCCAAATCGACCCGTTTCCCCCGTGCTCCCAACCATCACTAATACAGGAAAAGAAATGCATTCGGGCTACCTTGACTTTCCAAAACAAATCCTCGATTTGATGGGGAAGGGTTAGGGTAGTGTGTAGAGATAATAAATGAAAAGACACCACAAAGGGAAGAAAGAAAAGAAGATTACAAAAAAAGTGCGCCATTTAAACGCTAGTACGCAAATGTACAAACATGTCAGAATCGAAAAGTAAATAAACTCAAGTCATTGGCTGCCACACACGTGATGCTTCTAGCCAATGAAATTTTAGACAGAAGCATGGCGTTAACTTGATTATACACTACTCCCAACTCAATTTCTGGACAAAAAAAATATTTACTAATCTAAGTTTTGTTTTTCTGTCTAAAAAAGTATTTTCATAATTTTTTCAAACGGTGTTTTTTTTTTTCCCGGTGAATTTTGAAGCACTCTAGTGTATATCGTAAAAACAAAATGACTTTTAGCGGCGTTCCAATTTTTTGTAAATAATTAAATTATTGTAATGCTCTATGCATAGAATATTTTATATCACAACAGATGAACAGGCGGCCTTAGCAGTGCGCACGGCCCTTTGCGAGTGTCATATCCATAAGAATGAGAGTGCTAAATAAGTTGGGTGCTAAATAAGTGAGTGCTAGATATAGTGTTGACCACCAGGCCCTAATCTTTCATCGTTCAAGTGGGCCTCCCCCCTTCTCTCTTTGATACGCATTTGTATTTCCTAATACCTACCTCCCGACACATACATACTTTTTCCAAGTACCTTAGACACACACACACACACACAAAGATATTGTTACAAATCTTATATCAAGTCACTCTGTTTGTAGTCTGTCTGTCTAGAACAACGTTATTTCTCCCACACCCATTCTCGGATCAAGTTGAAACTTGAAACAACTTTTTTTTGTACCTAACAAAACACGAATCCATTAAAAATGTTACCAATTAGTAATTTAATTATTGTAATTAATTATTTTGTTTGACATCGAACAAGGAAATAAATTCTACAGTATTGAAAGATGTAATTGTAGATTTTTCTCCCTTTTTTTAAAGGATTAAAAAAATATTTTGCTTGCTTCTTGCTATAGAAGCACTGTTCGTTGTGCTAAACTTCACAAAAAAGTTTATATCACAGGCTACAAAACTCCTGATCTAAATGTTAAAGTGTTATGTTGTGTAACTGAAATTGAGCAGCTTAAGAAGGGCAAGAAAGTAGCGTCAACTACAATCGCAGATACGGTTACCCAGACGATTTTGATTTAGTAAATGTAACAATTATATGCAAAGACTTTAGAAAAAAATAATCTAAGACTAATTTCTTCAATTTGATCAGGATAGCAAAATACAAATTATTTCAAAAAATGAAAATTAATATGCGAAAGAGAGAGTGAGAGAATATGAAAAAGAGTATGAGAGGGCTAGAGAGTGTATAAAGGGAGAATGTGAGGGAAAGACTGAAAGAGAGAGAGAAAGAGAGATGTTTCTATCATGGTTCTAACATTAAAGGAGTCATCCCTCCTTTTGTTGTCCGAAAATTTTACATTTCAGGAAATGGCCATGCTAGAGAACGAAACAGCCCAAATCCTCAACATTTTGACAATTATTCAAAATCAGTTTTTTTAAAAGCAATTTTATTAAAAGCTCAAATAGAAATATTCGATGCAATCTTCCTAATCCAGTTTTGTCATTTCTGTTCTTAATCAGCGCAACTTTTTTTTTCCCGCCCAACTACGTAATTTTCCCGCCTACCTGTCAATCAAAGCGCCCCCTAACGAGGTTATGCCTCTTTAGCTCGTTACTACATTGTACACGCTCAAATTGAAACGTTTATTACAGCTCGTGCACTCGAGCCGCGCGGAGTTAAAGGGGAGAGAATTGGCTGGCGGAGTAATAAAAAATGTGGTAAAAGCATTAAAACAGAAGAAGAAAAAGGGGGGATAAAACAGAACCGCCAAGGAAAATGTACGACAGGTGTTCTAAAACTATACAGATCTATCTTACAAACTAAGAACTCAACAAAAAAAAAATGCCTATGTCGTCCATAAGAACTTTCTTCTTAAGAGACTCCAACCCAGTGGCGCAACTACTGATTTGAGGGTACGGTGGGCCAGTCCTCTTTAGAGGGTCACTGCATTTTGACATTAGATATCATGACATGACCCAGTAGCGTACACATAAACATACACACATACTTTCAAGCAGCTATTTCGTGTTTAGAAATTTAAAAAAAAAATTGAATATCCCCGCAAAGGAAAATGTACGACATGGGTTCTAAAACTATACAGATCTATCTTACAAACTAAGAACTAAAAAAAATCTGCCTTTGTCTGTCCATGAGAACTCCCTCCCTAAGAAACTCCAACCCAGTGGCGTAGCTAGGGATTTGAGGGCACGGTGGGCCTATCCTCTTAAGGGGGGGTCCCTGCATTTTGACATTCGATATCATGACATGAGATAATAGCGTAATGTTTAATGTAAAAACATCTTTCGGACACACATTGCCCCCTCCCCCCCCCCAGTCAAGTGGGGCGCCGGGGAGATTTTCAAATTTGTAGCCCCTCCCCCCACACTAACTACGCCACTGCTCAAACCGTCGTATTTACTAGTGACCTTGACCCGATGAGCATTCTGGCTGATAAAGGTAAAGAAAATATTTGAAAAAAAATCGACTCCCCACACATTTGTTAAGAATACCCCCCCCCCCCCCCAAATCGAGACGACAGTCCAGCGCGCATACCGCATACAGCACGACCAGGCTGCCATCCGAACTTGCACGTACGAGTGTCAATAAGAAATCAATTCCTGTTTAAACCTAGATTGAAAGGCATGCTTCTACTTAGTCATCCAAGTTTCACTATTAAATAACTCAGTAGCGTACATATAAACACTCACACATACTTCCAAGCAGCTATTTCGTATTTTGAATTTTTTTTTAACAAGGTTACAAAGACAGTTTGTGTGGAAACACAAACTCAAAATCGACTCCGAAGTGGTCCACCCAGGCAGATAAAAAGCAGGTTTCAATATTTTCAGAAAGAACATCAGAATGAAATTTTATCAAAGACAAATGACAGAAGAATGGAGAAAGAAGGTTGACAGATCTTGTGTAGTGCCACAGTGGTCAAGCAGACCAAAGGCTAGGTGAAAGTGAATGTGAAGTTAGATGTGAACCTGGCCTAACTAATGTCTTATAATGAATATCTAATTGATCTAATTGGTTTGTAAATGGTCAATCTCTTATTCAAATCCTCAAGGAAAATATACTTCCTATAGTACAGAACTACAATTAATAATTTCCTTTAGTTAAGTGTTCTTATCATATCTTATCTTATATAATACAGACGTTACTTCAAAAAAGAAGATGATTACGTCCTACGCGTCATGCATTTAGTCATGCATATTAACCAATGACTTAAATTCTGCCAAGTCACTGTTTTTTCTGGCTAGCCCAGGCAACCCATTCCATGCTCTAATAGCACTAGGGAAGAAGGAGTATTTGTACAAATTTGTCCTAGCATATGGGACGAGGAATGTACCTTTATTTTTGTGTCTTTCATAGTATTTTATTAAATTTTGTTTTTGTATTTGAAGATTATGGTTCAGTGTTTTATGTATAATTGCTACTTTTGAGTCTTCTGTCCTGAAGGCTTTCTAAATTTAGTGATTTTACTAATGGTGTTACTCTAGTCGAATGTGAATATTCGTTTGTTATGAATCTCACTGCTCTATTTCTTAATGTTTTCTTGAGTTGAGGGGTCCCAAACGGTGGATGCATATTCTATTATTGGCCTAACCAAGGTTTTATGTTCTTATTTGATTTATAGAAATTTCTTTTAATAAATCCTAATGCTTTGTTGGATTTTTTTAATAGTTTCATCAATATGTGGATTCCATGACAGTTTTTCATTTATTATAACACCTAGGTATTTTGCGTTTTTAGTGTATGTTACTGGTCTGTCATTGTGGTTGTAGTCTGTCAACTTGTTTTAGTTTTTTTTGTTCTATAGATGCTGTATGTTAATGCAGTTCACGCGTCCAACTTATATGCATACTAAATAGATTTTTTTCTCTTTAAAAAAGTAAAAAAAAAATAAAATTGTGTGTAAATGTAGTAGCTAGTATGATAGAACTTATTTAACTTAGTAATACAAATGTAAAAAAAAATTTGACAAAAATCTAAAATCATTTGCATAAATGTGTTAAAAATTAGGTAAATAATTGTCTGCCCTATCAAATAGCCTCACGTGTTTGTTACTATTAATAGTGAATAGTTGTAAAAGCGGTGTATTTTTATGAAAAAAAAAACTGCTTGCATAAGTGATTTAAAAAATTAGATTTTTCGCTTTCAGAAAAAAAAAAGTAGCCGTTGAATCAGAACTTTGAATGGTCTAAAATATTATGATGTCGGATTTTCACTATCTTTTCTAGTTGACGAGATCTAAACGGGATGTACGGACATGCCACACAAAACTAATAGCGTCTTTTCCCTTTCGGGGGTCGCTAAAAAATGAATATCAATTAGTTATAGAATATAGAGTGACTACAATCTAGAGTTTACGCACCAAAGTAAGAGTGCATTTTAGTGTTTAAAAAAGTGTGTCTAAAATTATTGATGATCTATGGAGCTAGGGATTTGGCTTATATATGATAGATTATGGACCAAGTATACAGAAAGTATTGGGATCCGTTGTGCTATTGTGCTCTCAGATGCACTCCGCCGGGGCAATGGATCTTTCCCAGGCAGATGGAGGCAAGCTCCAAGAGTATAAGGCCCTAAGTTGAGATATGTCCTTGTAGTCAACAAACGACCATTTCCCCTTTGCTATTTCTTGAAAATATCGTGGAACCATTTTTGGGGGCCCCCATTACAAGCAAGTGAGGACCCTGATCTATAGCTTATATTGCCAATCCAGCAAAGATCCTTTAATACGAAAGTAAAGTGTAGAGAAAAAAAAAAATCTTTTTTATTGAGTTGAAAGTTTACGGTCTGCAGGTAGGCTAGAATTAAAAACGAGGCTATTTTAAAAAAAAAGTGATTTCAAGAGTATGAGTGAAATCTGAAGAGAGGCAAGCTGAGATGGATGAGAGGTGAGGGGAGGGAGGGGTTGGGCTCGGAGCTACGTGAAGTGTTTAATGGATGACACGAGACTTTCTCTTGATGGAGTGCGCAGATCAATGCTGGTCAAGTGTCCTCCCTGGGTGTGTGCCCTTGAAGGGGGGAGGGGGTAGGTTTGTGAAACGTCGGGGGAAACTTACCCGCGTGAGGCTGAAGGACTTTTGGGTGTGTCACACGAGTTCCATTCTATGGCTTTACATCCAGAGGCGTAGCAAGGTACCCGTGGGTCCGGGTTCAAGAACATCTTGGGGGGCCCCCCTCCAGCCAATAAGACAAATTTAGTTTGTGACAAAAATGAGTAATCTAAATGCAAAGATCGTAACTTTAAAAAAAAAAAGTTATTCGAATGGATGGTTTTAAGGTCATACGATGTGAATGAGTGGGCATTGCTTGGTATTGGTTTCAAAATCAACCAGCGCTAGAAAAGAAAAACAAACAAACTTCGAATGGATGGTTTTGAGGTCATACGATGAGAATGTATGGGCATTGGCATCGTATTGATTTCAAAATCAACCACCGCTGGAATCCGCTATCGGAGTAATTTAAATAGGCACTTGCTGAACCTCCAAGACAACTTTTACCATCTATATTTCATTTAGTATGGAGAGCCAACCTAGGACTTGTGTGACAGGCTCGAGCTAAATGGGAGATGGCAAAAACACGGCTTGGTATTGGACCAAATTGATGTTGGAAATCAAGTGCCAGTGCTTCTTGTGACTGAATTAGAGACAGTATTATAAGCGCACATTCTTAAAAGCACGGGATAAAACGATATTATTAATTAATATCTATTCGTTTTAAGACACCTTAGGAAGTAATATGTAAGCATGGACTATTAGTGTTAAGTTAAATTTTAATTTAGGTGATGGCCAGAGACTGTGGATGTATACGACGTAACCACTGCCTGCTACACAAGTAAATATCACACCATTACTGCGATGACTATAGGACGTAACCACTGCCTGCTACACAAGTAAATATCACACCATTACTGCGATGACTATAGGACGTAACCACTGCCTGCTACACAAGTAAATATCACTCCAGTATTGCGAGAACTATAGGACGTAACCACTGCCTGCTACACAGGTAAATATCACACCAGTACTGCGAGGACTATAGGACGTAACCACTGCCTGCTACACAAGTAAATATCACACCAGTATTGCGAGGACTATAGGACGTAACCACTGCCTGCTACACAAGTAAATATCACACCAGTACTGCAAGGACTATAGGACGTAACCACTGCCTGCTACACAAGTAAATATCACACCAGTACTGCGAGGACTATAGGACGTAACCACTGCCTGCTACACAAGTAAATATCACACCAGTACTGCGAGGACTATAGGACGTAACCACTGCCTGCTACACAAGTAAATATCACACCAGTACTGCAAGGACTATAGGACGTAACCACTGCCTGCTACACAAGTAAATATCACACCAGTACTGCGAGGACTATAGGACGTAACCACTGCCTGCTACACAAGTAAATATCACACCAGTACTGCGAGGACTATAGGACGTAACCACTGCCTGCTACACAAGTAAATATCACACTAGTACTGCGAGGACTATAGGACGTAACCACTGAGTGCTACACAAGTAAATATCACACCAGTACTGCGAGGACTATAGGACGTAACCACTGTCTGCTGCACAAGTAAATATCACACCAGTACTGCGAGGACTATAGGACGTAACCACTGCCTGCTACACAAGTAAATATCACACCAGTACTGCGAGGACTATAGGACGTAACCACAGCCTGCTACACAAGTAAATATCACACTAGTACTGCGAGGACTATAGGACGTAACCACTGCCTGCTACACAAGTAAATATCACACTAGTACTGCGAGGACTATAGGACGTAACCACTGTCTGCTACACAAGTAAATATCACACCAGTACTGCAAGTAAATATCACACTAGTACTGCGAGGACTATAGGACGTAACCAATAAACATGTGGATTCTCAGAAACAGTAAATTATAAAATGAATGAAGAGTATGAAATCAACGGAAAAGGACGTTATTTCGAGTTGCGTGAGTTCAAAGTCACGTGATTTATTGGTCGCCCCCTACCCCTTCTCCAAAAACAAAAATGTTTAAATTTGAAATAGAACTTTTAAATAAGCTAGAGTCCGTTGCTCTTTTAAAGGTAGATTTCCGAAAGCTGTTTGAGTGTGTACAGGCGGCCTCCCTGACATCGACGTACCACCACACCAATCTCTAGAAGTACAGTTTGGGTGTTACCATAAACTATATTTTCTGGTAGGCCTACTGTCAACAAATTAGCCAATTAAGCCCACATTAAAACACTTATTAGGAAATATGCTAAAAAAAACACAACAAAAACAACATTCTACTAAGTTATAGCATTGGTTGTACATTATTATTGTTATTACAAAGCATATATATATATATATATATATATATATATATATATATATATATATATATATATATATATATACTCACACTGTCTGGTACACATTTTGTAAACATTATGTCTCTCACTTCCCAGTCTCCCAGCTTTGCACAATTGTTGATTGTCACTAACAAAACATAAATCAATCAAAAAAATTAACCAATCAATGAATTAATTAGTGTTAATTAATTTAGAATAGGGGAAATAAATCTTTCAATATTGAGATATGTGGCTGTAAAAGTGGAGCTCTTTCCCTTATACAAGCATAGTTGTGTATTTTAAAGTTTTTTTTTTTTAAATTTTGCTTGTTATTTTTTTACGGTCACTTTGACATCTATTCCAGAAATCTATATTATTACTGCTAATTTGATTCTTCCTTTTTTTTTTCCATTTCTACAAAATGCAAATAGCTGGAAGTAGAGAGTTATCCCAACTTTCGGTTGAGTGATAAGTATATAGTTTGTCGGTTTTACCTAACTAAATCAGCTTATTCACCGCGCATGCGCGTAATTCAGTTAAATGAACGCTCCCTATTTCTCTGATTGGGTTAGAAAAAACGGCTGCGGGAGAATAGTTTGTTGCGCATGAGCGGAAGACAGGAATTAGCCTCGCTGGGGAACTCGTGGACAATGATGGGGTTCACTTCAATTTGACTTCTTTTTCTGTATTAGATTAAATGTTGCATACTGACGCAGACATTCACTGGTACATGTATTCATTTTCTTCTTTCTTTCTTTTTTTTAACATTAGTTTTTTGTTGTTGTCTAAAGCTTTATTTTTAATGTGAGATTGATGACTGGTAATGCATGTAGTATCATGATCTATGTGATATTTCTGCGCCCACCCCTTTGAAACCGTAAACCATATCCTCTTTGAATGCCCCTCCCTAATCCACCTTAGGCAGACCCTACTTCCACTACAGCCCAACATAACCAACACCCTGTACGGCAGTGCTAAACAACTGAAGAAAACAGCACACTTTTTTTTTCCTTGGCACAGTCTGCAAAAGAGCTCACAGCTCAGCAGCAATAAAGCTGGCTAGAAGAAGAAGAAGAAGTGTGCTATTTACTTTAAAACTGTATCAAGGTATGCCTGCCTGGTCGTGTGCTACCGGTATCAAGACCACTCGTTACAGAAGGGCTGACCACTGACTCCACAGGTCTGTACGGCGTAGCCACGAGCTATTGCTCTTAACTGCTCACAGGTTGTGACGATGCAGGTCAAAGTTCAGGACTTCTATAACGATTGGCAACGATTGGCCTGCAATGTCGCATCAATGGTCCCAGGTTTAAACCCTACACACCACTGTCGTGCGGGAGGTTTTGGGCTTGGAAGAATTAATATTCAATTCTGGTGGAACATGCGAAACACTATATTTAAAAAAAAAAAAAAAGCAATATTCAATTTGACAACTACAATCAAATTAAATCAAATAATAACTTTAAAATTAATCTTTTCGTAAACCGAATATAAATTGGCCCAAATATGGCGGCTAAAGGTTTCCTAATATGTTTAGAAACTTTAAAAAATCACTCCATGAAACTGGTCTGTGGTATCTATAGTAAAAACTAGAATGCCACCGGTGAGATAATGGCTGCCACAGGAGATAGGAGAAAAGTCAGCAGTCATACTGGCCCATTAAACGACTGGGAGAAACCTTCCCGTGGGTAAAAAGCTGTTAGTACTTTCACATTCATAAAGAGGTGGTTAAAGTCCTAGGAGGAATCCGAACTATGACTCCTGATGCCGTCACTCTGGAGAGACCGTCGAAACAGTGTCGCACGTCTTGTACAAGTTTCCCCAGCTTCGGGCACTAGCGGATCCAGAACTTCGGAGTGGGGGGGGGCGATTTTTTTCTAAACCCTAACCCTAATGCCCTGTAAACCCTAACCCTATGCATAAACGTGCGTACAGCATATATATATATTGTTATTAACCTGATTGTGGCACAGATGGGGGTAGTGGTGTGAGTGTAGTCAGCCGACGCAAATCGCCCCAGGCTAGCGCTAGACGAGCGGTCAACCGTGACGAGTTACGACGGTCAGCCGAGTCGAGTGTCAACAGGACGGTTCGGGAAGGATCGCCGTCGTGAACAGAGCTCAGGAGCGTCACGAGGGATGTAGTCAGGTGACGAAGCTAGAAACGTCGAACGATGTTCCGTCCGGTTCTAGAAGGCCAGTAGGGACCCTATATAAAGAGCGAAGGTGTCCAGTCAAGGAGGTTCACGACAGAAGGTCTACGACAGGGCTCAGAACACGGTCAACTACAGCACTTTTCAACGGTGTGGTTCTGTACGGAGCATTACGACGGTTCAGTGCGGAGTACTGTCAAGTACTGTTGAGACGATTGGCGTCTTGATCTTGGTCTGCAATCGAGTCCGACACAACGAGCCTAGTGTGTAAAGTCAGTCCTGAACTGTTGAACCCAGTGCAAGCCCGGAACGAGACGGAGAGGCCAGTGCAAGAGTTGATACGGCGGTACGGTGTTATCGGAGAGATATTTGTACAGTGCATGTTTTGCCAATTGTACAGTATTGGCTGTTATTTATTCAACTATTAAAATGTTACGTTACTTTGGAGCCCTGATTTGTCAAGTTCTTTAAGTTGGTGGTGTATGGTGCAGTTTGCAGAGAGCCTGGATAGTGAGATTCGTAACAATATATATATAGCGTTTTCTAGGATTCTTCACTGCAGAAACGCAATCTCCTGACAACTTCTGCTCATCAGTAATAAGTGGGATTCGGGGCGAAGCCCCGACGCCAAAAGCGTTTTCTTGTATAATTCACTGCAGAAACGCATTCTCCTGGTATCTACATCTCATTAATTATCAGTGGGGTTCGGGGCGAAGCCCCGACGCCAAAAGCGTTTTCTTACATTCTTCACTGCAGAAATGCATTCTCCTGACATCTACAGCTCATAAGTAATCAGTGGAGTTCGGGGCGAAGCCCCTACGCCAAAAGCGATTTCTTGCATTCTTTACTGCAGAAACGCATTTCCATGACATCTACAGTTCATTATTCATCCTATTAAAAAGGAACTTTTGAAAAATGTTTTACTTGAAAAATATTCTAATATGATTTGATAGGCCTTTACTACATTGCAAATAAAACGATTAGAAGATACCCACATATTTAGATTAAGGCTTTGAGGATCGCCGCCGAAAACAAAAGTTCAAAAATTATATTTATATAAAAAAAAGCTCATTTGTAAGTTATACATTTATTTCAATAGGCATGTTTGTAACTTTGTTTTGTTACAGAACTATAATCTAAAGCTCTAAAATAAATTTCTGAAGTGGGAGGAGAAATGAAGTGGGCCAATTAGATTCTTCTCTAAATTTTTTTGCAATTTTAGGATTCAAGCATAAATTGTGAGATATAGTCCCAAATTTAGCTAGAAAAATTGCAGATTGGTTAAAGATTGAAAAAAGGCGGATTGGAAAAGAATATTTGTGTTGAGAACTCATCTCAATCGTTATTCTTCTACTGAGAAATTTGGTGTGAATTCCAAATTTTCCAAAGCAAAGTCTTTCGTTAAAAAATTATGATAAAAAATGATGAAATTACATAAACTCTGTCGCCATATTTGACTTTCTGTTTTAAAACATCGCGTTTTCGTCTGGAAAAAGAGGGGCGGTAGAGTGAAAACAATTAATCCTCGCTCCTTTTTATAATATTTGCTAATGATTGTATTTGGCATTTGGCATTAAAGAATAGGGATGGGTCGACTCGATATAAGAATTTAATTTATAGCATATATAAATAATATTAGTGACAGATGTCACGTATTACGAATTGAATTCTAATTTTTAAAATGGCTTGCCTAGGGGAACGTGACAATAGAAAAGCAGTTGTGTCACTTATCTTAAGTCTGAATTTAATCAAAGACTTACAATGAATAACAAAAAAAAATGACACAAGAAATCGGAAGGTAAACTATCAACTTAATGTTTAATCAAATATAAAGTTACAAGAAAGAAACATAAACATTTACTCAATACAGACTTGATGTGTTGACCAAAAACCCTTTTACAAAAATGGCATGTAAAAATATTACAATACAAGAGTTTGAAAATGTAATTACAAATACAAGCAAGCAAGGCCTTAAAAAAAAATATTAACTTACACGATCAAGTGGTATACCACGCACGGGTCACGCAATGTCTCCGCTATTCTGTCTCACGGCTGTCTCCGTATGTCTGTCTGTCAACGTCACGCGGGCGGTCTTTATATAATCTACCGCGCGTCGACCTCAAGACAAATCCAGTGATTTCTAGAACCAAATACGTCATCAATTTCCCAGATCTAGAACGCTCTTCAAAGAGACAGAAAAAAAAACACCCTCCTTTCAACCAGAGGTACACACACAGGTCAAGGACCGGTCACTGTCTGTGTGGCTTGACGAATAAAAAAAAATTTACTGACACAAGGGGCAGACAACCTCCCCGTCTCTCGACCGCAACAGGTCAAAGAAAAAAAAAAACAACAATGCCTAGATACGTAACACCTCCCTCCTAAAAATAAAAAGTTTACATTTCCACGAAATGGAAATCTTTTTAGAATTACAAAAAATATTTACATTACAGAATGTATTTATCATGATATATATATATAAAAAATATACATCAAAATACTTTTTACAATCTAGATAAGGCATCGGCGATAACATTTTCGCTGCCTTTTATGTGTTTAAGATCTAGGTTGTACTCTTGTAAAAATAAACTCCACCTGAGAAGTCGTTGGTTCTTGCCAGACATTTTGTGGATAAATGTAAGGGGATTGTGGTCAGTAAATACAACCAGTGGCCATCTGGACCCACTGATATAAAAATCAAAGTGTTGTATAGAAAGAATCAACCCAAGACATTCTTTTTCCACAGTAGAATAATTTCTTTGATGTCTATTAAATTTCTTGGAAAAGAAACAAATAGGATGCTCTACTTGGAAATTATCTTCTTGGTAAAGGACTGACCCAACACCTGTGTCACTGGCGTCAATAGCTAACCTAAAAGGTTTTCCGAAGTCAGGAGCCATCAAAATGGGGGAGCTAGATAATATCTGCTTAATTTGGTTAAAGGCTTTCTGACATTCATTCGTCCAAGTAAATCGGACGTTCTTTCTCAGGAGGTTTGTTAAAGGACTGGCAATGACAGAAAAAATTTTCGCAAAATTTTCTATAATATCTAGACATTCCCAAAAATCTTCGGAGTTGTTTCCGATCAGCAGGAATAGGGAAAGCTTGGATAGCTTCTACTTTGGCCATTACAGGTTTCACCTGGCCTTGTCCTACAATATGGCCTAAGTATTGGAGGGAAGCCTGGCAAAAAATCACTCTTACTCAGGTTTACAGTAATTTTTTGCATGTAAAAGTTTAGTAAAAAGACAATGCAGTTGTTTACAATGGCTAGAAAAATCTTGGCTAAAAATTACTACATCGTCTATGTATGCGTGGCAATTCTCCATGTCAGCAAGCAGCGGCATTTATCATTCTCTGGAAAGTGGCAGGAGCATTCTTCATGCCAAATGGCATCACTTTGTATTGGTACAGACCATCAGGGGTGACAAAGGCGGAGATTTCCTTTGCCCTATCAGTCAGGGGAACCTGCCAATAACCTGAAAGTAGGTCTATTTTGGTGATGTACTTAGCGTCACCAATACGATCTATGAGATCGTCTATCCTAGGGATAGGAAACGAATCGGTCTTTGTTACAGCATTTACCTTACGGTAGTCTGTACAAAAACGATAAGTCTTGTCCTGTTTAGGTATGAAGACACATGCGGAGCTCCAGCTACTGGAACTTGGTTCAATGAGGTCATTTTCAAGCATATACTTGATTTCTGACCTAAGTATGGCAAGTTTTTCAGGGTTGACCCTGTAAGGATGCTGCTTGACTGGAGTAGCCTCGCCAACATCTACATCATGCATTATAACATTAGTCTGTTTTGGTACATCAGAAAAAATGTCATTAAATTCATTAATGAGCTTCATGATAACTGGCCTTTCTGTCGAAGACAGATGAGACAGTTTTACATCCAAATTCTGTAATACAAAAGAATTAGGTATTTTGTATTGTCCAAATTTCTCCTTTACAATATCATCATCAATAGGAGAAACATGGCTATTTGAACAACTTTTGACTGTATTTAAAACACAATTACTCTTCTCTGAGTGATCTGGCCTAGATACATAAGGCTTCAGCATGTTTATATGACATAGCTGAGTCTTTTTCCTACGGTCAGGAGTTTTGATTGTGTAATTGAGGTCACTAATTTTGGGTCTCAATTTCATAGGGACCAAAGTATCTGGCTTGCAAGGGTTGACCTGGTATGGGCAAAAATACAAGCACCTTATCCCCGGGAGAAAAGTTTCTAACACGGGCCTTTCTATCATACCAGCGTTTCATGCTGGATTGGGTGTTTTGTAAATTATTTTTGGCCAGAACACAAGCATCATAAAGTCTAGTTTTAAAACTTAATTACATATTCTACAAGTCCTTCAGTGGCTGTTGGTGACAACAAAGTCTCTTTTATACATTTCAAGGGACCGCGCACCGAATGGCCAAAGACTAAGTCAAAAGGGCTGAATCCCAACGATTCCTGGACGGATTCACGGGTTGCAAACAGCAGCATGTGGATTCCTTCGTCCCAGTCTTTTTCGTGCTCAAAGCAATAGGTTCGGATCATGTTCTTGAGAGTCTGATGGAATCGCTCAAGAGCGCCTTGCGACTCGGCATGATACGCACTTGACATGCAGTGTTTGATGCCCAACTGAGTCATGACTTGCTCGAAAAGATTGGCCGTGAAATTCGTTCCTTGGTCCGATTGGATGGACTTTGGTAGACCAAATAGAGTAAAGAACTTGATTAAGGCCTTTACAATGTTTGATGCTTTTATGTTCCTTAGAGGAATAGCCTCAGGAAAACGAGTTGAAGCACACATAATGGTCAACAGGTATTGGTTGCCAGCTTTTGTCCTTGGGAGAGGACCAACACAGTCAATAAGTACTCTGCTGAAAGGTTCTTCAAAGGCTGGAATCGGCTTCAGAGGAGCAACAGGGATCTTTTGATTTGGCTTGCCAACCATCTGACAGGCATGACAGGATCGGCAGTACTGGATGACATCTTTCTTCAAACGTGGCCAGAAGAAGTGGGACATAATCTTGTGGTATGTCTTGTGGATGCCGAGATGACCTGACATTGGTGTGTCATGAGCCAGATTCATGATGTACGCTCGGTATCTTTCTGGTAACACGATTTGATGGCATATTCTCCATTCTTCTTCGTTGGATGCGTCTGGAGGTTTTCATTTCCTGAAGAGCATATCATCTTGGATGTAGTAGCACGTTGATGCTAGCTCTGCCTCTTGTGATGTCATTGCGGTTTCTCGGAGTTTGGCGAGCTCTGGATCCTTCTTTTGGTCCTCAATCAACTGTTTTCGAGTTGATGCCGGATTTTCAGAATTTGGCGTTGGTTCTTCTTCAAGAGAAGCAAAGAATGTGGTGCTCAAGTCCACATCATCTTGGTTACTATTGGCTTTGATGACGTTCTCTTCTTGAGATGCTTTCAACCTCATTTCCCTTGTTACTGCACACGCTGGATATAACTCTAGGTCTTCCTCGGGTGTGGCAGATAAGTCGGGTGTTTGAGTGACGATGGTTCGGCTATCACCTTTCCACCTGCTAAGTCATTGCCTAACAGCAATGAGATGCCTTCCAATGGTAATGTTGGTCGGACACCTACAACAACCGGTCCAGTAATAAGATTTGACTTTATGTCGATTAGATGTAGAGGCACATCTATACATCCAAGCTCTACGCCTCGTAACAGGATGCTCTTCCCAGTCGATGATGATTTAGACAAGGGCAAGATACCCTCTAAAAGTAACGATTGTGAGGCCACCTGTGTCTCTCAAAATGGTGATAGGTCGTAGACTTGTAGAATCACCGGGTAGTGATACGAATCCTTCCGAAATGAAAGGCTTAAAATCTTCTAATAAAACATCAATTTTGGTTGATGCAGACTGGACTTGGGTCGAACTCTCGCTGGAGTCATTGACATCTCTAGGAGACGCAGTGGAGAAACTCTTTCTTGAGTCAGTAGAACATCTTTTGGATATATTTGGAGAACTCTTGATGGAGTCATTTGAACATCGGGGTGATGTCTTATGGGAACTCTTGATGGAGTCATGGGAACATCGGAATGATGTATTATGGGAACTCTGGATAGAGTCATTGGAACATCGGGGTGATGTATTATGGAAACTCTGGATAGAGTCATTGGAACATCGGTGTGATGTATTAGGTAAACTCTTGTTTGAGTCATTGGAACATCGGCTTGATGTATTTGAAAAACTCTTGTTTGAGTCATTGGAACATCGGCTTGATGTATTTGAAAAACTCTTATTTGAGTCATTGGAACATCGGCTTGATGTATTTGAAAAAACTCTTGTTTGAGTCATTGGAACATCGTAAAGATGAATTTGAAGAACTCACTGTTGAGTCATTTGAACACCGTGGAGACATTTTCGGAGAGTCTTGTACAGTCAATACATTTGAAACAGGTGGTGTCGAGGTATTCTTGATATGACTTGATGATGAGGGAGTAAACCTCGCCGACCACTGTACTGTGCAAGCGCTGACTTTTGAAGGAGCTTTTTCGTTTTCTCTTCCTCAATTTCCAGCAATCGTCAATTTTATGGCCTTCTCGTTTGCAGTAGGAACAAGTAGCTTTACTTGTAGTAGGTTTTCTGTCGTTTGTACTGCTGTTCTTGATGGAGTTGCTAGCAGTGGACTCAGGCTGTTTGACTTGTTTTGGCTTGACATCCGTCGTATACTTGGCAAATTGATGTGATATTATATAATCGTCTGCCAACACTGCAGCCTTGTGCACATTCTTCCTCGCCACGATCAGCTATATGCGTACGGACGTCCAGCCGCACACAACTCTTGAACTCTTCCATCAGCATTAGGTTCTTGAATTTTGCAAAGTCGGTGCCGATTTCCCTGGAAGTGAGCCATTTCTCAAAGCGTCGCTCCTTTTCCCGCAGGAATTCTACATGGGTTTGGCCATCCGATTTGCGACAATCCCTGAACTGCTTTCCGGTAAGCTTCCGGAACAAGTTCATATGCCTTAAGAATTAAGGCCTTAACAACATTATAATCTTTTTGTTGTTCAATGGTCAAAGAACAAAATACCTCTGCAGCTCTAACCAGTCAAAACTGTTTGCAGCAAAGTGGGCCACAAAGTTTCAGGTACATTAAAATTTTTCACAGCAAGTTCAAATTGTGGAAAATAATTGTCAATTGTGGCTTCATTAAAGCGTGGAATTATTTTCAAAAATTTTGTTGCTTCAGCAGTATGACTGGCAGGGGAAGAATCTGGTCTTACATTAGCAGCTAACTCTAATTTTTTAAACTCTATTTGTAATTTCATTTCCATTTCTTTCTGCTCTAATTCTTTTTGTTTAATTTCCTTCTGGGCTTCTATTTCCATTTCTTTCTGCTCTCTAGCCGCTGCAAGCTCTAATTCTTTTTGTGCGGCCTGTTGTTTAATTTCCTTCTCTTTTAAAGCTAACTGGGCTTCTATTTCCATTTGTTTTAATTTTATCTGAAGTTCTAAATCTGATTTACCCTCATCGGGTCTAAGGGTTTCTAAAAGGTCTTCAGAAAACACTTCCTCGTCTACATAATGGATTACAATGTTATCTCTGATTTCTTGTTTAAGGGCATTTGATTTTATTTTTAACCCTAAATGTTTTAGAAATAAGGACCAGTTCCTTCCTAGTAAAAGCATCAAGCTCTTCCACAGAGGGATTTGCAAGAAAAACCTGAATATCCATGACTAACCTAACAACTATTACAAGCAAAAAAAAATGTATACAATGTAAATATACAGTACAAAATCAGTACAACAAAAAACCTTAAGAGAGTTTGGTCAATACTATTGATACTTTACTTCCGACTCTTTGACACAAAAATTTTTTTGTTAAAGTCAACTTCGCCTTTACAAAATTACTCAAGTAAGACGAAAATAGGTTCAGAAAAATATCCGGGACGAAAGCCCTCAAACTTCTTTTGTCACGTATTACGAATTGAATTCTAATTTTTAAAATGGCTTGCCTAGGGGAACGTGACAATAGAAAAGCAGTTGTGTCACTTATCTTAAGTCTGAATTTAATCAAAGACTTACAATAAATAACAAAAAAAAATGACACAAGAAATCGGAAGGTAAACTATCAACTTAATGTTTAATCAAATATAAAGTTACAAGAAAGAAACATAAACATTTACTCAATACAGACTTGATGTGTTGACCAAAACCCTTTTACAAAAATGGCATGTAAAAATATTACAATACAAGAGTTTGAAAATGTAATTACAAATACAAGCAAGCAAGGCCTTAAAAAAAATATTAACTTACACGATCAAGTGGTATACCACGCACGGGTCACGCAATGTCTCCGCTATTCTGTCTCACGGCTGTCTCCGTATGTCTGTCTGTCAACGTCACGCGGGCGGTCTTTATATAATCTACCGCGCGTCGACCTCAAGACAAATCCAGTGATTTCTAGAACCAAATACGTCATCAATTTCCCAGATCTAGAACGCTCTTCAAAGAGACAGAAAAAAAAAAACACCCTCCTTTCAACCAGAGGGTACACACACAGGTCAAGGACCGGGTCACTGTCTGTGTGGCTTGACCGAATAAAAAAAAAAATTTATTACACAAGGGGCAGACAACCTCCCCGTCTCTCGACCGCAACAGGTCAAAGAAAAAAAAAACAACAATGCCT